>JAKSZT010054401.1:4783333-4819244 GCA_026826555.1 Tolypeutes matacus | reverse complement strand
TATATAAGGGGGGATAGCCCCAGAGACTGATGCCTTATCAGTGGGTTCTATTTTGGAATCTGTGCTCCTGAGAGTGACAGAATTAGACTCAAATAAGTTCTCCCTGCACATGGTTCACCAGTCCCTTCTATTCAAACCTATATGCGATGCTGGAGTTTTTAGGTATACTTCCAGAGACTGGAGCCTCCCGCCTACCTATGTTCCAGGTGTTCATGAAATCTAGGTGGAGCTGCAACTCCTACCCTACAGCTCAATGGACTCATCCAAGTCACCTGGTGAGGAGACAACGATGGGAAATGGCCATCCCAGGGAATGGAGAGGGCCTGCATCTGCAGGCAGGATCATCCCACCCACCATATCCATGGGATATAAGCCCTCTCTCACTTGGAGTTGGAGTGGACATCACCATCCCAGTCGCCTCTGGATTGGGGGAAGAACTATGGACTAGAGTGGACTTGATGGTATTCTCTTGCTCACATATGGTGATTCTTGCAATGCAAGAAATTATAACAATGAGGTGGAGCCAGTGGCCACTTGACAGTTTTTTGGGTAGGGAGGGGATGAGCAGTTGAAATACAGGGGCTTCTTTGGGAGTTGGAGGTTGTCCTGAGTACTGTTGTGGCAATGGATGTAGGCCATTTTAAATCAGCACACACCACTCAGAACTGAGTGGGAGAGAGTGTGGTCTACAGTGTGAACTGTGGTCTATGGTTGGTGGCAAGGCTCCAGGATGTGTAAGTTCATTGAGGTTGGTGGGCCACACTATGGGAGATGTTTGTGTTGGATGTGGTGGGAGGTGTGGGAGGTGGGCAACATGGGAATCCCAGTGGGTTCCGTATAATATTTTAGGTAATCTAAGCACCTCTTAAAATATATGTATATATATATATAAAAAATAACATTTTTGTAAGCAAATACACATATATGCATATATATTTATATATCATTTTACAAAATTCTCACAATACATACAAACATTTGTAAAATGATATATAAATATATATGCATATATATTTATATATCATTTTACAAATGTTTGTATGTATTGTGAGAATTTTGATTTTTACCCATAATAATAATAAAAAAAAAAAAAAAAAAAAAAACCATCCAAGGGAAGTGGATGTGGCTAAAGTGATTGGGCTCCTGCCTACCAAATGGGAGGTCCCTGGCTCAGTTCCCAGTGCCTCCTAAAGAAGACGGCAAGCTGGCACAACAGGCAGGCATGGCAAGCTGACGCAACAACATGACACAACAAGAGACACAAGAAGAAAAACATAATGGGAGAAACAATAAAGCAGGGAACAGAGGTGGTTCAAGCAATTAGGTGCCTCCCTCCCATATTGGAGATCCCAGGTTCAGTTCCCGTTGCCTCCTAAAGAAACAAGGAAGATGAACAGACACAACAAGTGCAAACAACGAGGTGGTGGGGAGAAATAAATAAATAAAATAAACCTTTAAAAAAAAAAAAAAACTTCCAAGATGCTTGTGACATCTCCATTTACTCTGAACCAGCACTGATTCAGGTAAACAACATGTGGGAAATTAAAGATTAGAGAACCACTCATCAAGCAAAGAGCTGCCAAGCTCCTAGCATGGCAATCAGTGACCATCATCCAGGGATATTTCTCTTCTTTCTCATGGCAATAAAATTTTCTTACAATTCCAATGCCTCTGAAGCCAATTTCATCTTCATTCTATTTTTTTCTCTGTTTATATTGCAATAGGGAATTGAGCATGGTTACTGGATAAAGATTACATATTTTTATTTCTTTGCTGGTGTCATTCTCCCTGAGGATTCTTCTGCACTATGCAATTTTAAACGTTACTACTTGTTTAATGATATGTGGGAAAGCACATAGGGTTTTTTTAGGAGGATAGAAATAGCATAAATTATGGCAAATATATGCAATATTATCAAAACAGAATGGCCCTCATGAATTACACTATTCAGAGCCTCTCCTTCTTTGAACCCTCCTGTGGTCACACAATGGGTCTGGTAATCTCCTGAAACAGTAGCCAGTAATGTGGACCATCACCTCCTATTCTTCTGATCTCATCAGAACCTCCAGTCCATTCCCCCTCCCCCCACCTTCTCCCAGACCACCAACCCCTCCTGGCCTTCTTCCCCACTCTAGGCAATTCACATTCCAAGATCCATTGTTTCCATTATTTCTTTCAATTCCTCACATTTCCCTGACTCAACCCCAGTGCTGGATAGATCCAACCATCCACCTTCCCCATGAAACTCCCTCACCTTTCCTCTCCTCCTGTGGACCTATCCCTCCCACCTGTGTTCTGGGCCCTTCCTCATCATCTTGGAGTCTTCCAGCTGATAATTCACAGCCCACCCTCATTCCAACCCGGCTTCCTACTGCTCCCTTCTCTACTGTCTCCTTTGGGTCAGCATTTTAACATGTCTAAATCTTTCTTTCCCATCTTACAAAAGAAAAGAGCCCTCTATCCCCACATCTGCTCCATCTACTCCCTTCTCTTTTCTCACCTTCACAGTTAAACTTCTCCAGAGAGGTCCACATACATTAACAATCTCTGTTCATCACCATTCCGATGAACCTGTACCGAACAGGATTTTGCTCCCACCAGTCTCCTGAAACATGTCTCACTAAGTCAACAAGGATCACTATGTCCCCAAATCCATTTGAAATGGGGGACCTAGAAAACTCTCCAGAAGAAGCTTAAAAACTGATCACCTTGGGAAGTGGCTGTGGCTCAATCAATCAGGTTCCCGGGGCCTCCTGGTGAAGGCAAGCCCGCCCAAACGGCGTGGTTAGCTGACCCAGCGAGTGCAAGCAGCAAGGGGGGGATAAATGAATAAATAAATAAAATCTTAAAAAAAAAAAAAAAAACTGATCACCTTGTAATGATCGTCCATTTTCCCCTTAGGCAAAACAGTAAAATATGGAAAATTATAGAAGCTGTCACTATCATAAAAGCCTAACAAAAAATCAGTGTGCAATCACATGTATGGAGTTTAACCTCAAAAAATTTAACCAAGTACAGTGTTAAGAAGGTCCGCGTCCCTGTAGACCAGGTGTCTACAAACTTTTCGTGTAAAGGGCCGGATAGTAAATCTTTTCCATTTTGCAGGGCCAAAGGGTTTCTGTCACAACCACTCAGCTTTGCTATTGTGGTGGCAACACGCGAATGGGCGTGGCTGTGTCCTAATGAAACTATTTACAAAAGCAGGCCGAGAACCGGATGTGGCCCTAGCCATAGCTTGCTGACCTATCCGCTATAACTCAGAGTGACTGCAAAGCAAAGTGAGAGGGGATCTGAAAATACCTCCCTCGCGCCTCAGCTTCCCTTGTGAATCAGAGCTTAGGGCCACGTGCTCTCCCTGAAACGGCAAAGGGTCCAGCAACCTCTCAGGCCCGCAGAACAGCTCTCCTTTGTCGCTCTCGTTCGTATTCTAGGTTGTTCCTCAGAGTAGGTGAAGAAGCAAAGAACACAGAGGGCATTTTCAGAGAAATCTTCTGTAATACGAGACCCAGTCTCACCTACTTCAAAGAGATTCTCGTGTAGCTCAGAGAACGGCGCTGCAACCTGCAGCCCCTCTTCTTTATCAAGTCACGCACCAGAGTGTCTTACGCTGCCATCTTGTGGCACCGACAGGGAAGTAGTAGGACCAGGACTGGGGGAACAAGCCTATACTGCCTGCTTTGTAATAGGCTCTGTTAGATACTGGGGCTGTAAAGGGAGCCAGAAAATGCAGCAGGTCCTTGCCCTCATGGGGCTTACAGTCTGTAGGCAAGGAGATAGATATTAATTAAAAAACTGCACAAACCTGTGCAGAAGTACAAGCACTAAAAATGCTGTGTAGGAGACGTACTTGAAGCTTTGAGAGGGAATAAAAGAAATTGCACCCAGGCAGGAAAGTGGAGAAAGCTTCCCTGAGGGCTCACTGGGTGCAGAAGAGAGCAAAGTTGATTCCGGAGGGAGAAGGGCATCTGTAAAAGACCTGTGGCAGGAGGAAAGCAGGGGGGTGGGGGGAGGCTCTGGTAGGAGAGGAGACCAGGGAGGTAAAGAGGGGCTGCTAATGCAGGGCCTCAAAGACCATGAAAATGCATGTATCCTATATGCAGAGCAAAACTGCAAATGATATTTTTAATTTACCTTTTTATTTTGAAATAATTTCCAATTTCAGGGAAGTTGCAAAAATAATATAAAATCCATACAGAGAACTCAATACATTCCCCCCCCCCCCCAGATACCCAGATCGACCAACTTTTAACATTTTGCTGTGTTTACCACATTAATCTATCCATCAATTATCTATCTACCTATTTTCTAAACATTTGAGAGCAGACTGTATACACATGCTCCCTGAACACATAACACTTCCATGTATGTTTCCTAAGAACAAGGATATTCTCTAATGTAACCACCTTAAGTACAGTTATCAAGTTCAAGAAATTTAACATTGATATAAAACTTACCCTCTATATTCCAGTTTTTCCATATGTCCCAATAATGTCCTTTTGGGCATTTTCTCCTCCATTGTTAGATCCAGTCCAGGATCATCATATATTGCATTTAATTGTCATTGTTTCATTAGTGCTTTTCTTTTTAATTGCAGAAACATATATACAGCATAACATTACCCATCTCAACCATTCCCAAGCATACCATTCAGTGGAATTAGTCATACTCACCACCATCCACTATCAGAACTTTTTCCATCACTCCAAAGATGCTGCACCCACTGTGCATTAACCCCCTGTGACAGTCTGAAGTTCTTTCATGAATCCCAAAAAGAGAAGGATGATGTTTTTTAACTAATCCATTCCTGTGGGTGTGAGATCTTTTTGATTGGACTTCATCAGTGAGGTGTGACTCAGGTTGAGTCTCTGCCCCTCTTGCTGGGTCTGATATAAACGGAGACATGGAGGAAAAGGGGAGCTGCCATATTATATTGATCCTGCCATGTGAGAGAGAGGACTAAGGAAAGCAGAAGCCCGAAAGGCCCAAGGAGCTGAGGCCCAGGGAGAAATGAGCCATATGCCTAACTCACAGCTGAACTCAGAAAGAAAGCGAAGCAGCCAAGACTGATAAAGGAGGCCGGGATAGAGACAAGCCCTATGCCTAGTGGCCCACAGCTGAGCTCCAGGAGACGATAGATTCTGGAGGGGAAGGCAGAGACCTCGGTAGAGAAGGGCGGCCATCTTGCTTTGCCACATGACTGGACAATAGTAGTGACTTTGGTGAGAAAGCACCGCTGATGGTGCCTTGATTTGGACATTCCAAAGCTTCAGAATTGTAAGCTTTTACCCAAATAAAGTTCCCATCATAAAAGCCAACCCATTTCTGGTGCTTTGTATTGGCAGCCCTTTGGCAAATTAACCCCCAGCCCCCCATTCCTCCTTCCCCCTGCCCCTTATAACCTGTACTCTGCTTTCTCTATGGATTTGCATATTCTAGTTATTTCATAGAGGTGGAATAATACAATATCTGTCCCTTTGTGTCTGACTTATTTCACTCAGCATGATGTCTTCATGGTTCATCCATGTTGCAGCATGTAACTGAACTTCATTCCTTTTTAAGGCTGAATAATATTCCCACGTATGTATACGCCCAAGAAGTAGAAACAGTATGAACCATTCATCTGCTGATGAGTACTTGGGTTGCTTCCACTTTTTGGCTGTTGTAAATATTGTGAATAATGAACACTGGTTACAAATATCTGTCTCAGTCCTTGCTTTCACTTCTTTGCGGTATATGCCTAAAAATAGGATTGCCAGCTCATTGGTAATTCTGTGTTTAACTTTTTGAGAAACCACCAAACTGTTTTCTATAGCAACTTAACTATTTTACATTTCCACTGACAATGTACTAAGCTCCTAGTTCTCCACATTCTCACCAACGTTTCCTTTCCTTTTTTTTTTTTTTATAGCCATTCTAGAGAGTGGGAGGTGGTATCGCATTGTGATTTTGATTTACATTTCCCTAATGTCTAATGATGTTGTGTATCTCATGTGCTTCTTGGCCATTTGTATATTATCTTTGGAGAAATGTCCATTCAAATATTTGCCCATTTTATAATTGTGTTATCTTTTTGCTGTTGACATAAAGGGTTTAAGCAAAGGTTTGATATAGTCAGACTTAAATTTCAAAAAGGTCACCCTGTTTATCAATCAGGGTCCAATTTGGTTTACACATCAATTTGAACAGAGAAATTTTCATAAGAAGTAGTATTAAGTTCACAGGAGATTGGAGTGACAACGGACGGGCCTGTAAGAAATAAAGAACTATAGAAAATCCATGGTCATGGCTCACAGAAGGAGCAGCCGCCCACGGCAGGCGCGGAGACCCAGACCTGGCTCCCTAGACCGTGGGACTTGCTGGAAATCCACCCTCTGCGGTGAAAGCTGGCGGCACTTGTTACGACCACCACGGAGGGTGCCAGGGGACATCTGTGGCTGCTAGATGCCGCCGGCCACTAGGACGCTGGGGCTGGAGAAGCCGCCGCCGGGGCCGGCCCTGGGAAGCGCTTGTGCTGGGGAAGCGGGACGCTGGAAAAGCCCGGCCCCGGGCAGGAGGTGGGGGAGAGCGGAACCCCGCAAGCAGGAGAGCCAACGCCTTCCTCCCGCTGTCTCTCCTGCGCCCTCTACCGACAAAGCTTCACATCGTGCGGGCTGGAAGGGACCCAGCCCCGAGCTTTCTGAGCACACAGGGCAGAGAGGGTTTGAAGCTGAGAGGCTGCGTGCCCTGACTCCTACGTGGAGAACCTTCCAGAAGGCTAACAGAGCAGTTAGGAGGTGCTTAAGCAGTCCAGGAGAGGGAGGAGAAGGTGGTATAACCCGCAGGTGGCTGACAAAAGGTACTCGAAAGTTCTCCGTGAACCACGGAAGGATAACCGACAGCCTGGTTTGTGTCCCTGTTCTCACTGGCTTTGCAGAAGAGCTGCCTCCTGCGGATGGCAAGGCTGGGGGAGCAAGTAGGGTCAGCTGTCACCAACCCGAAGTCAAGAGATTGGCGGCAACAGCTGTAAGGGGCTGGTTCTTTCGTATACAAAAAGCACAGGCTTAGTATTGCTCAAGAGACAGACTTGCCAGGCTTAACAAGAGCATGTGGCGCAACCAAAGCTACACCCAGTCCACGCAAATCCTAACCACAGCCTGGCTTGCCAGGGCTTTGGGGACTAAAGGCTTCCTAGAGAAAAAGAGGGCCCTTTTTCATGGCCCGCAGAGCTGGACTTCCGGTGTTTCATACGGGCCTCAATTTACCCAGCTCCCAAGGCTGTGAGAGGGGCAGGGGCAGGGTGAGGGGGCTGAAGAGCCGCAGGCCCTTTGTAAGGAGGAGGTGCCCCTCATTTCTTCGAAATAGTCACCTCTGCCCAGTGGTTGGACTTGAGACGCGACTGAAGAGCCAGAGCTGAAAGTAAATGTGCCCAAAACTGTCATTTACTCCTGAACCACAAAAACAAGATTTTTAAAAGGTTCCCTCGGGACAGTAGGACCGAGGAGCGGGAGAAGTGGGGCAGGCGACCATTTTTTAATAAACCCTTCTGAATGGTTGGTTTTTTTTTTTTTAACTGGGCCCCACTGGGGCGAAGTGACGAGATTGGGGAGCGCTCTGAAGTGGATGAGAGTCGTGTTATAGAACCCGGGGCTGGCATTGTAATTTCTTAGATAAGATTACTCTTTTTTTTTTTTTTAAGATTTTATTTATTTATTCATTTATCCCCTCCTTGCTGCTTGTGCTCGCTGGGTCAGCTAACCACGCCGTGCGGGTGGGCCTGCCCTCACCAGGAGGCCCCGGGAACCGAACCCGGGGCCTCCCATATGGTAAACGGGAGCCCCACTGATTGAGCCACAGCCGCTTCCCGATAAGATTACTCTTGGGTCTGAAGAAGACTCGAGGACTTAGTAACTGAGATTGGCTGCAGAGGTTGTTGGACGCACCACAGGTTGGCAGTGGGTAGAGACGAATCTGCTCCTAAACCTGACTCGACAGGCGGGAGCAACTCATGCTCGTGCCACCGGCAAAGCTGTGGATCAGCCGCCGGGTCGCCAGCCCTAAATAACCGCCCAGCGCCAGGAGAGGACCGCTGCAAACCAACCAAGAAAGGAAGGAAGCAGTTTCCATTTCCGGTTTACATGGGGCTGCAAAATATCCCATCCTATGTGCAAAACTATACTTTAATTAACCAGTTTCCTGTGGGAGACAGAACCGACTTTATTTAGCACGAAATCCTAGAGAAACGGCTGAGCGAGGAGCGGCCGCGAACCGCGCGCTGACGGGAGACTAACCCGGGCGGGAAACTCCGCCTCTCGCAGAGCCCTGCGCCTGCGCGCTGGAGCCGGCGCGGGAATGCCTGCGCCCGCACTGCGCACGCGCCAGCGCTTCCCGCGTCCCTCTTCGACTGAGGGGACCGTCACCTGAAGTCCTCCTCCAGCGTCGCGGAACCCGTCTCAAGATGGTTAGGGGCGGCTCCTCCGCATGCTCGCCGGCCGCGCGCCCTCCCCCTCCTACCTGAGGGCGGGGCGGGGCTCCGGGGAGGGAGGAGCCTATCCGAGCCGAAGCCCCGCCCCCGCCGCGCCTACCTGCCCGGGCCAGGTGGGTTGGTGTTCTACTCCCTAGCTTGATTAGGGTTAACGCGCCTAAAGCTTCAGGTGCATTTATAAGTAAATCGTAGCTATTATTACCTGCCTCCTTGACTACACACCTTCCTTCTGCTCTCAGAGTCGGGCTCTTCCTCTCTCAAATTAGTTTTGAGCACCCAGTCATCTTCCACCTTCTCAAGAACCACCCCGTCTGTTCGACTCGCTGGATGCTTCTCCCACTCCACTCAACTGCTCCTGGCATGGTCACCGGTGATTTTGGCATTAAATCCATGGAATCCATGTCCTTAAATCTTTGGTGGGCCGGTCTCTGCAGCATCTGGTACACCTGCCTGTAACGCTGTGAACCTCTCTGCCGCCCCCCAGGACCACACTAGTGCTTTTCCCGCCTCTCGGATCATTCTCTTATCCGCCACGCGTTCCTCTTCCCTGCCCTGCCCGCCTCGGCTGCCTTCCCAGGCCACGAATCCTGTTTCTTTCTGTTCCTCAACGCACTTGTGCACTTTCCTGGGGTGATCTCCTTCATGTCATTTTTTATTTAGTGGGTCGATGTCCAGTCCTCTCTGAGCTTCAGACTCTTGGCTATCCAAGCAGGCACCTCAAACGTAGCACGTACAAAACGTGCTCCCTTCCCTGCAAACTTGCTTCCGTTTCTATACCCTCTCTTTCTCCTGTGTTTCTTATTTCTGAAATGGCATCATGTACTGGCCAGAGCCAGAGCTCTAGGAGCCACCTTAGACTTCTCTTCTCCCTCCCACCCAGCTGGGGGTCGGGTCCATAGGACACAGCCTCTCCCACTGGGGAGTGCTCTAAGGAGCAGCACCTGTCAGAGGTGCGGGAGGCAGGAGACATCAACCTGCGATGCAGCTGGGATGGTGCCTTCAGCCAATCCTATGGCGAGCTCCGGACCTGGCTGCCTCACATTGGGGCAACGGGCCACTTATACCTCTAACCCACCTGTCACTGGACATGGGATGCTCTTTGCCGAGGGCAATTCCTAGAGAGGCCCTTGGGGGAAAGCCCTCAGCCAGCAACACTTGCAGCATTGGAGGGATGGGCGCCCAGGTCTTGAAGGAGAACCTGGATGTCTCACCACAGCACCACGTACCCATATTCAGGGTTAGTCACCAAGTGCTTTGCTTCTTTTCACATTTTAATTTTCAGATAAGAACCCCCTCCCTTTTAGACTATCCTCTTCTCTATTATTCAAAAATGTGAGGGTCTAAAGGTGCCAGGCCACGGGCCATGACAGAGTGGTGGCCCAGCTGGATACAGGTCCAAAATAATCACCCAAATATAAACTTTAAAATTACAAAAGTTCTGAAAAAGAATGAAGAATGCTATGAGATATATAATGGGGGAGGCTTGGCCAGCTGGGGCGTGGGGTGGAACCAGGGAGTGTCATTGGAGCTGGAACCTGAAAGATGAGTGGGAGCCAACTAGATGTGTGCTAGTTGTGGGAGTCGAGGGGAGTGGGAGCCATGTGGAAGGCAAAGGGCACTACCTGTGCAAAGGTCCTGAGGCAGGAGGGACCTGAAAGAAGGCCAGCAAGTCTGGGATGCAGCCACTGAGCGATGGGCGATAAGGATAGAGAGGCAAGCAGGTGCCAGCTCATGCAGAGTTAAATGTTGGGGTCATTTTTCCTAAAAGTAATGAAAGCCACTGAAGGGTTTTCATCTGTATTTGGTAAAATAATATCCCCTAGTTAATTAGAATATTTGACTACTCCCAAGCATTGCAGATAAAATGCATCTTATTATAGATATACAAAATGGTTCAAAGCTAAATTTGGCTCATGTCAATTACTGGGGGCAAAAAAAATTAATGCAGGTATTATAACTAAAATAGCCTGCTTCCCTAACTCTAATGGTGGCTCATGCTTCCTTTAAAGAATAACACCTAGCTGTTACTGAGTGCTTATTAAATGCTTATTAAATGCTGGTGTGTTGAGTTGCATAAATTACCCAACTTAGTAAAACATCTTTAAGAAATGGGTACTATTCAGAAACAGAGACAGAAAGTGTAACTAGCGCATGTTCTTGCAACCACTATATGGCACAGCAAGCTATGAAGCCACAGGTTGGTTTATAAAACTAACGCTCTTGACCTCTACACTGAAATACCCCCACCAAAGCCGTGGGAAACACCCAGCCTCACCTGTTTCCACAGTGCCAAGCCCTGATCATCGGATCAGAACCCCTGTGTAAATCAGTGCCAGCCTGACTCAAGCCCAGGCTTGGGACACACACACACCTTAGATACCATACAACAAACTACAGGGTGCCTTTTAGGGGCCACTCCTAGAATCAGGACAGTTTCTCTTGGTTGATCCCACCCACTGCTGACTTACTCCCCGCCTTCCCAGCCCATGGTTTCGATGGCCCAGTCTTTTGTAGCTGAGCCCTTCTGTTCTAATGGATATGTGCTAGAGAAATGCAAACTTTCCTGAAGATGATCCACAGAAACACCAGGAGATGTATCCACTGTAATCTCCTCCTAATGTAATTGTGATTGTTCTGTCATTCCGTTTGGGATTTTCTATGTTAAAGCTCCAGCTTTTTCCTAACCACAAGCTGATTTATTCCAAACTACAGGTTTATAAACAATTATGAGACTATCCACTAGATGCCAGCCTTGAGCTGGACAGGGGCTTCCTGGGACCCTATGCAGGAGCGGGATTAGAGTGGAAAATATTTGGAGTTTGGGGGATTTCCTTTGCAGTGTGAACTAAGACAGGGATTGCAGTTTGCTTTTTGTATATAAATGGTGATTTTATTTTTCAATGACTATATAAATTAGACCGTGTCGCTCCTCTGCTCAACCCACTCCCATGGGTCCTCTTCTCCTTCAGAGGAGAAACTAATATCCTTACTGCAGCCTACAAGACCCCACTCCTTCCACCTTCCCCCCTTGCTCCGCCTCACCCACGCTTTTCCCTCGAACACACCTGGAGCTCTTTGCCCAGAATCACCTGCACGGTTTGCTCTCTCATTAGATTCAGGGCAGTGCAGCCCCCTTACTGAGTCGTCCTTTCTCAAAGAGCCCGCAGCCCACACCTCCACACCCCTCACTCTGCTCTCATCCTGAGTCTCCTTCACACTTATCACACCTGACGTACTGTATTGACTTACACATCGTTAGTCTGTCACTGGAATGTTCTCTGAAAGCTGGGACTTTGCCTTGTTCGCGGTGTTATTCTTAGAGCCTAGAGCAGCACCGTGCTCCTAAATGCACACCAAATGAATACATAATCAGAATGCAAAGATATTTGGGGAAAATGCCGTAATTCAAAGAATCATTCGTTTTCATTTGGTAAATATTACATACTTAATATAAAGGAGGGATTGAATTATGGGAGGATACAAAAGACATTCTCTTATGGCTGAGACGGCCGTGAATCCCTGCACTGGACTCAGAATCTCAGGGAGAATGTATGTGAATACTAGAAAGCTTTTATAAAGAGCTAGATGAGGGTAAGAATCCTGGCTTCCCGCTGTAAAGAGACTTGCTAAGAAGAGCTCTAGGAATGCAGCTATGTGAAAGCCCATTGTGGGGCACTGTGGAGCCCCAGAAATAGGATGCCTCTGTCTCCAGGCACTTCATCTACTGCCCTGCCTCCAGAAAGATTGTTCAGCTCTTAAAGCCTCCCTGGAAGGGGTGTTTCTGCTTTGTCCTGTGACACCGGAGACCACATAGTTACCTGTCTCCAGGTTGCTTGGCATGCACTCGGGAGCTCCTGGCTTTGATCTTTACTGAGCACTGGAGAGCACTGTTCTCTTAGCCTGGAAGATTCATGATTAAGTTTCATGATTTCCACGTCTAGTCTCCCCATTCCTACATTGCATGCCCCTGGGGAAAATGTAATCATCTTTTCTGCACAAAATTTTGAGAGTTAGAGAGACAAAAAAAATAACCTACCATGTACAGTGGTGGATCATCGAGCCACAGGAGTCAATTACAGGCTTTTTGGAACTCAATTTTAGCCCCTTTCCAGCCCCTCTACCCTTGCAGTGTTGTTACACAGAAGAGGGGGTAAAAATGAGAGATGCTTGAGGCGATTCTCATTGGAAGATTTTCTCAAGAATGCCTAGTAAATCTTAAGTGATTTTACTTTCCAACACGAGTTTGCCTGAAATGCTAGCGATTTCCTTTTATGTAGGAAAGTAGCATAAGTTCCAAGTAGAGACAATATTTTGGTGCGTTTTCCTCATGAATCTACAACCTGTGGGGTTTTTTTGGATATTTGCTCTCTTGTTGGAAATTTAGTCCCATTTCTTGACTGTAAATAAGCATATGAATACTTCCCTCGGAAATCTGCCTCCTCTATTCCTTTGAATTAGAGCCAAGTGCATCCCATGCATAATTCTGCTGATTTAATTATTTTCTTTATGGAAACATTCCAAATAAATGTGGCCACTTGGAAGGTGCTAAGACAATTAAAGTGATAAACTCTTTCAATGGATTTTATTCTACCCTAGAACCTCACATCTGTATAAGCATGGCTTGCTGAACAGATATAAAAAGCTTATTCAGATAAAAGGCCTAATGAAACCCTAATGTGTTTGAATATTGGCCCATGAGATTATTGGGGTAACTTGGCTGCTTTGCAGTATCGTTTCATGCTGTGGGCAAACCTCAGCCAGTAGCACCTTAATGGACATGCAGCAGTAAGTTGAGCCAAACTCTCCAGACTGTGGTGGTCACTGCAGTTCTGAATTTAGAAGACTATTTAGTGTTTCTCTTACCTTAAAGTGAATTCCATCATGGGGGGTTTGGAAACCAGAGTTTGAGGATAGAGCATTCTTGTGCCTCCAAAAGTAATGATAGAAACTGGGCAGCGATGAGTCAGTAGAAATTTCATTTTAAGAACATTCTTGAATAAGAGGGTCCAGGGAGAGTTGTTCAGGAGAATAGCTTAATTTAGATGTTAGCCAACTCTGAGATCTTTATTTACTCCTTTCTTTTGAGGCAAATGGCCTGAATTTTCTCATGGAAGCCCGGTTTCAATGTTCTGTGTTTTATCTAGCAAGCATGTATTCCAGCCCTGTACATTGGGCGTCTGTACATCCAACTTGCTCCCCTAAACTTGGTACTCAAGATTAGCACCTCAATTCAGTGTGTCCCGGACGGGCCTCAGAATGAGAAGCTAATCTGGCCGATGAACGTTCACTAGGCTATGTCCACCTCTGGACATTAGGTCTCAAAGGCATGTACCAGGCTGTGGCTTCAAATTGGACCCTACGTTCAGCTGTCGTGGGTTTTCTGGCCCAGGACACCGGCCTCCCCTTCTCTGCCCTCCGAGCAGGGTCATCTGCAGAGGGCAGGCGCTCCATTCCCACAGCTCTCCCTGGCTGAGTACATGGCGCAGGCCTGTGGGCCTCACAGCTGGCTGGTAAAATGGAGCCTGCTTCTGCACTGCAAAACTTGCTCTCCTTATTGCCACACCAAAGCGTGCAGGTCCCCAAGGAGACAGGAGGGTCTGTCTTGTCTTGGGTCTAAGCCACATCCTCCAACAGAATTGACCAGACACTATGCATGAGGGGGAATTTATTAGCCATTTGCCCAGCCAAGTGACAAGGATGACACTTCGGTCTCTGTCTTGCTGGTGATGGGTGTCTGAATTCTCCACCAGCCAGAGCCTTGGAAGGGAAGTCGTTTGGGTAGCATCAAACTCACCCTGAGCTCCTGATGTGTCAGATACCATGACTCGGGGCTAATATTGCAGACACCAGAGCGTTAGCGTTTGAAACCAAACTGCCACGTGAAGAGACCCAGGCCCTTGCTGTAACCGCGGCAGCTGAGTAGCTACGTGACCCTGGAAGACTGGCCTTGGCCAGTGGAGCAGGTTACAGCGGATTTTATTGCATGTTGGCTGGAATGTCAAGCACAGCTTTAGCTGGAATCCTCAAATGCCAAATAACTGATTAGAAAGAAGAAAAGTCCTAAGAATCAAGAGTAGCTTTCCTTGGACCACAAAAGAGCAAGAAATCTGGCCTTGGGCCAAGGTAGAGTTGGGAGAGCCGCTCTTCCCAGGGCATTAGACTTCAAAGGAATTACACTTCTGGTCTTTATGGCTGGAATGAGCAGCCTTCTGGGGAGCCTTTGGGGGTTTTAGGCTTGGGTCCCCTTTGTTTCTCAGGCTACACCAAGGGACTAGAAACCAAGGATGCCAGAGCAGAGGTGTACCGGGAGCCTTTTCCTGTCTCAGTGAATGGTACCTCTTACCCAAGCCAGAAACTTGGCAGTCATTTTCTCTCCATCACAACCCACTCCCAGCTTACCCCCTTCATAGGTGCTACTGTTAAAGGTACTTCTCTCACCTGCAAAAATAATGCAGAGGCCTTTTTGCCTGGTCTCTCTGCCTCCACGCTATTAACAGCACCCTTTCTAAACTGTCAGCCGCAAGACTCCCTGGCTTAAAATCCCTCACTGGCCCTCTATGGCCTTCGATATAAAATCCAAACACCTTCATGCAACCCTTTTAGCTGTACCTTGCCTTGAATTGTTATGTCTTCAAATACCAGCCTAAGCATCACCTCCTCTTGCTTTCCCTGACACACCCCTCTCCAAATTCAGATATTCTTCGTCTATGCTCGCATATCATTTGCTTAAATCTGATTAAACCACATCGTGCAATGACTGTTGGCTACACGTCTCTCTCCTCCACCAGAAGAGTTTTTTTTGTTTTGTTTTTTGTTTTTTTTTTATAGTGAGTCAAGTTAAACTTTATTTATGCTTCAAGACACAGCTACAACTTTGTAGGTAATCCACTCGGTCAGACACCAGAAGAGTTTTTTAAAGTGCCAGGACCATGTCTTTGATATCTGGGTTCAGGGTACCTAAGGGTGCCTTGTACATGAAAGGGCCTCCAGGTGTGATGACACAAAGATAAGTAACATCCAGGTGCCACCCTTGAGAAGCAGTCTAGGGGGGTAAACAGCTACAACAATAAGTAACTATAATCCAAAGCAAGTGTTGGGCCAGATGGATGATCCAAATACTGTGTAAACATCTTCCACCTCCCCAGTTCCATCATCTTGTACACATCAGTCACATTCTGCATTTCGCTTAGACCATCTCCATAACACTGTGAGCAACTAGGAGCTGGCGAGACAAGGACTGTGGTCTTTTCATCTTTGCGTCCTCGGTGCCGCATATAGAATTTTTTTTTTTAAAGATTTATTTACTTTTATCCATTTTTACCACCACCACCCCCCCCCCCCGCGTTTTTGCTGTTTTTTTTGTGTCCATTCTCTGGGTAATTCTCTGTGTCTGTTTCCTGCCCTCTCTTCTCATCCTTCTCCTGTCTTCACTGGGATTCAATCCTGGGAACCTCTGATGTGAGAAAGAGGCGTCCTACCGCCTGCGCCACCTTAGTTCCTGGTTTTTCAGCGCGTCGTCCTGGCTCTCCCTTGTTTCACTCTCCTGTTACGTCACCATCTTGTTGTGTGGCTCAGCAGGGCCTGAGGGTGCACCCGCTTGCGGGGCCTGGCGGCCCGCCTGTGCGCCTTCTATATTTTAATTTTTACCAGGAGGTCCCGGGGATCAAACCCAGGTCCCTCCATATGGGAGACAGACACCCAACCATTTGAGCCATATCCGCCCCTCATATAGAATTTAGCAGAAAAGGTGCTACATATACTGAACATGTGGAGTAAGTATTGCCCTGCCTAGGGGTGGGAGGTGACCAAAGAAAGCTAAAAAGAAGAAATGGACATTATCGATGAACTTGAATGTCATCTCCCAGAATGAGAAGGAAGGTTATTTCAAAGAGCACGAGCAAAGGCAGCCAGGGGGACCCTTGGCAAGCTGGTTTTAGGAAGATGTCCAGAGCAATTCAAAGCCCAGGGATATCCTCCCCTGTCACTTTTTCCTCCCAGGGGTCCAAAGAGGTTCACGGTCAAGTGGGATCTTCTTCCCACTTACAGTGGCTCTGGCCTGGGGGATGGCTGTGCCTCCTCAGACATAGCTCAGAGGCACTGCAAGAATGACACGCAAAATGGAGCGCAAAGGCTTTTGCATTGGTGACTGGAGACCAAGGACTAGCACACCGGTGGTAGACGGAACTAAGTACCCTGCAAAAGACATGTTCTTACTCCGCACTCCTGTGGGTGTGAATCCATTTGTAAATCAGACCCTTTCTACTTTTTTTTTTTTTTAAGATTTTATTTATTTATTCATTTATCCCCCCCCTGCTGCTTGTGCTCGCTGGGTCAGCCAACCATGCCGTGCGGGCGGGCCTGCCCTCACCAGGAGGCCCCGGGAACTGAACCCGGGGCCTCCCATATGGCAAACGGGAGCCCCACTGATCGAGCCACAGCCGTCTCCACATATCAGACCCTTTGAAGAGAGAACTAAGGTGTGATCCAACTCAGTTAGGGCAGCCTTAATCCTACTGCATAGTCCTTCATAAAGAGAGGACATTCAGATGCAGATAAGGCCACAGGGGGGAAGGCAGCGGAACCGGAAGATTAGGCACAAGGAGAGAGATGGAGACCCCAAGTGATGGGAGGCAGAGGTGCAAGCCAAGGAAGCCAGAAATGGCAGCAAGCCAGCCTGACCACGGCAGGCTCCGGGAAGAAAGCACGGTCTTGCTGACGCCGTCATTTTAGACTATGTTACAGTTGGGCATTTGATGTAATTATGAATTCCAAAAATATAATTGGATCATGCTTGTAAACTGATCTGTTCATCTGCGCATGATTAAGTTATGATTAGGGCGTTGACTGGGCCACGGTCAGTAGGGCGTTGAGCCCCACCCCTTGGTGGGTGGGGAATCGAATATAAAAGGCAAGGCAAAGAACGGAGTAGAAGTAGTTTTTGAGAAGCAGTTTTGATGTTGGAGAAAAGGCCCCAGAAGAGAAGTGAGCCATTCACCTGATAGTCTACAGCTGACGTTGTGGAGAAACCAAAGGGGCTAAGCCCGGAGAGAAACGCAGCCCCGGGAAGAGAGGAACACAAGAAGCCTGCACCCTGGCAAACGTCAGCAGCTGTCTTGCTCTAACATGTGGCAATGGACTGTGGTGAGAGAAGGAACAATGCTTTATGGCCTGGTATCTGTGGACTTCTACCCCAAATAAATACCCTTTATAAAGACCAACCCATTTTTGGTATTTCACATTAGCACCCCTTTGGCTGACTAATACAGACTCCTAGCCTCCCAAACCATGAGACAATTCCTGTTGTTAAGGCAACCGGGGTATAGTATTTATCCTAGCATCCCTGGCCAGACTAAGACAGTGCCCCAAATTCAAAAAGAATTGAGGTTGAGCCCGAAGTTGTCATTCCTCCCAGTCTTGACTCAATAGTATAGGGGAAGTTTATTTTGGAGATTGTAATCCGTAATTGTTTAGCTGAATTCAATAAAAAAGGGCTAAGAAAGCCTATCTCAGGAGGTTTAAAAAAGAAAAAAGAAAGAAAAAAGCACAATAATCTCACATAACGGAGTTACACTCTCAGCAGTGGTTCTGTAGAATATTTTACATAACATGGCCCGTGCTTTTTAGCTAAAAGAATCAAAATGAACTGCAGGCTGTTCTGAACCAGACCCTTTAATGTGCATGGAAGGCATAGAATGAAGCCAAGATGAAATACTTTTATCTTGGTTTGTATTTTTAATTTATGAAAACTTGCACCAGTGAATTCACACACACCACAAATATACGCTCAGCAAAATGAAATTTTATGCCCTCTTATGGATACTTGCCATTTGGCCTGCTTCTCTAACCCATGAGCCAGAACAGGCCATCACATGCTCGTAGAGGAAAGCACCTGGAACTTCTCATGCAGGCAGCAGTTGCTCTCCCCTACTCTGTCCATTCTGTCAAAGAGCTTGAGTGGGCTCTGTGCTCTCAGTCTATGGATGTGGCACTGTTCTGTCTCATAGGAAAGATTAATTCTGCCAATAATTTTTAGTTGAATAAATTGTTTAAACTCTGATATGTCTATAATTTTGAAATTACAGAAGCAAATAATCTGTTCTGTGTTAACTGAAATGTTGAAAATAAGGAACTTTCAGTCTAGAATATTCCCAGCATCAAATGGGGATGTGCGATTTTGCAGCCCATGATAGATATTCTTTACATCAGAAATCAGGTGAAAGGAGAAGAAATTCTGAATGTAGAATTGAGGAATGCCCTAAATATGGGAGGAGCTATGTCAAGAGACAGTCACATGGAGGGAAAAATCCTGGAACCAAGAAAGCAGTACAAGGATATGATGAACTTCTGGAGACAAAATCTCCCATGATAAAGAGCCCGTGGCTCCTCCTTTCCTATCAAAAGTCAAATATATCTATATGGGAAAATGTTTCCATAAAATCTAAAATCTGGTTATAGAATGGATCAGTCAGAAAATTGACTCCTTGATATGTAATATTTGCAGAAATATGTATTAGCTCAAGTAATATTTATTCTTCGTAGGCTAGAAAAAAGAAAAAGCTTAAAACTTCTTACATTCTTCCTAACCTAGACACATTGATTTATGATGATAAGGGTTATAATATTAAACTCATGCCATGTTGTGGTTTTTTTTGCATTGTTAGTAAAAATGTACAACTGCAACACTGATATCCAACTTTAGAATAATGTCTTTTTCTTATATACAAATGTATTATAGCTCTTAAAGAAATATATGATTTGGTATCCAAGCTCTTCCTAAACTGTAGTAAAAATTTTAAAAAATGGTTCTTTTCAGAGTATCGTTCTCTGTCTATACTTTAGTTTTCACTATAAAAAGATAACGAGATAACAATTTACAATTGTGTGCTCACAGAGTGAAAGGAAATTATGCAGAGCCAAACTCCAAAACCCAAACATGTAGGCAAGTGAATCATATATTTTAAAGCTGTATGTGTTGGGAGTGTGTGTGTGTGCACATTTATTATAATTTTTAACTACTATATGACCACCCAAAACTGATGGACAGTGACAAAAAAAATGGGATAGCTGACCATTATTAAAATTCTTCAAATTCAACAATTCCATCATTTCTTCCCTATTACAAAACTAGCAGATTTAAACATGTCAGAAGTGCAGAACCAGGGAGGTCCATCTCTTTCTTTAGCAACACTTCCCGATTGGATAGACCTAAAGCTAATACACAAGCAGAATCTGGCTTCCTCCCACAGCAGCTCCGATGAACCATGAACACTGTTTTGGAAAGATGGGTCCCTAGGGGTTTACTCTGGAAAAAAGAAATATTTGAGGTTATTTCCGAACCCCCTATACCAGGCTGACTTTTAGAAAGGCCGCTCGAAGACTTTAGCCGCTGCTTTATGCTTCATGCTGCTCAACCAAGTCTTTCTGTAGCGAGAGTCCACTGTGGACCTAAATCAAAAGGAAACTAGAAAAGGATGTTGCGGGAAACACGTTAAGAACCGACTCAAACCCAAGATTTGGTTTTAGTCTTTGACGAAAGAGATGTTACTCCAACATTTATCTTTCATTCTGGATTCTGAGAGAAGGCTTCTGAAGACCAGCTTTAGTTTCTGTCCAACCTGGGTTCTTGCTCTTGGTGCTCAAGGGATTTTTCAGAAAGTGTAATTATTTGATGCTGTTTTTGAGGAACCAGTGTGGCTTGTTTTCTCCGGATGTGCTTTTTGTTCCCTAAATGTGTACCTTCTTTTGTGATCTTCACAACAGTCCTCTGAGTGGGCAGACAAGCTGATCCTCTCCCTTTTACCGACCAGACTTAGCAGACGACGTGCCAAGTGGCTTCCTATCAGTAAAGCTATGATGCTTGAGACAAATGCTCTGATCTAAGACTTCGATTTTTTAAATGCAAAAGCATCAAGAGGGCGTAGCTACTAATTTACTAAGATCTGAACATTTGGATAATTTCATCCACACATTAGTTATTCCCCCTTTGAGTTTGGCCACATTACTGGAACCAAAACTGAGAGTTCACTTACAAATAATGGCCACCAGTTTGCCCTTGGTTTGTTTTAGACTACCAAATACTTAATTGGCCCTAGTAGCAAACTATTTTTCTGATGGGCAATATAGAAAGGAACTTAAAAATCCACAGCTGCCATGAGAAAGTGACATAAGAAAACTATTAGAATCATATGTGCCTCAGGGTGGGGGTGG
Source organism: Tolypeutes matacus (assembly GCA_026826555.1). NCBI lineage: Eukaryota > Metazoa > Chordata > Mammalia > Cingulata > Chlamyphoridae > Tolypeutes > Tolypeutes matacus. The sequence continues at coordinate 4,798,576 of JAKSZT010054401.1, read as the reverse complement.
GAGGCATTCCCAAAGAAATACAGATTATTTTTATATTATCTTTATGATTTTTAAACATAAGAAATGAAGCAGCCACAGCATTTACGTATTCTTCCTATATGGCAGACATACATAAATGACTATACTATTCAAACTAACAACTGCACGATTATGCAGATTTACACTCCTATTTAAGGCCTTTTTATGATGACTGCTTTAAATCTAGCAAAAGAGACTCGTCATCCTCTACTTTCACCTGGGGCTTAAAAGTAACTTTTAAAGGCTCCGGGGTGGGCGTTTCCCCTCCTGCGTGCAAAGGACGCACAGGGGGCCAGGCCGGCTCCTGCTCTGTCCCACTGAGCTCGTTGGTGCAGAGCTCATCGCCAGGGCCCAGGACCTGGCTCCTGGCGACGATGTCCACGCCCACCTCCCTGACACCCTCCTGACCTTCAGCCACGGTCCTCTCTTTCCCTTTTCTAAGATTAGGCATCTTAAAAGCTTCCCTGGAGGGAGCGGCATTAGAAATAGATTTCTTAAACCTCTCGCCTGACTGCCTCAACCTCTCCCCTGACTGCCTCAGCCTCTCTGTCCTCTCTGGGGTCACTATTCTAGTCCTAATTCTGTTCACTTTCTTGTCAAAATTCTGCCGGGTCTTCTGCATGTTTTCTTTGGAAAACGCCTTTTTGATGTTATCAATGCGCTCCCTGCCCGACTTTCTAAGCCAGGCAGATCTGCTTTCTTCCACATAATATTCTTCGTCAGAAGAGAGATCAATTGGGGGATCAAAGAGCTCGTCCTCTGCCTCCCGGTTCTCAGCTTGGGTGCCATCTTTAACAACAGACAGGGATGTGGGACACTGAACAGCCTCCTGAGGGAAAGAAAACAAAGCACGTCAGCGTGTTCTCTGCTCTACAGGTCAGGTCTGTTACGCTCTCAGCTGTGCTTTCCAGGCTCCTCCCTGGGCTGGGCATCCTCTGCCTGCCCCTTAAACGTTGGTGGTGCTCAGAGCTTCTCTCTCTCCATCTCACAAGCTCGAGCCCCCTCAGCCGTGCCTTCAACTCCAATTACAAGCAAACTCTCACAAATAGTTTATCTTCATCGCTCCCCTTCTGAGATCTGAAGACCCTTTTCTAGATGATGCCACCCTCTCTCTACTGGACGTAACACAGGCACATCAAACTTATCATGTCCAAAACTCAAAGCCCATCCACCATCCTCACATCTGCCACTTTTCCTGCACCATCCAGTGCCACCCAATGTAGAAACCTCAGAATCATCCCAAGTTTCTCTTCTCCCTTCTTGTCCTATATCCAGCTGGGCACTGAACCCTGTCAAGAATACTGCTAAATGCTTTGTTCCCTTTTCCCTGATCCCCCCTAAGTATTTCCTGAGAAATACTCCTAAATCATAGTTCTGATCACAGACCCCTCAGCTTCAAAACTTTTGTGAGCTTATCAACACTCAAAAGTTACAGTTCAGACTCTTTAATGTGGCTCCAAGGCTCTTCACAGCTTGATCTAAGCCCCCTTCCCCATTCCTCTAACCCAGCAACACAGTTCCTAGAACACACATTTCCACTCCTCGGTGCCTCTGCATGTGCATAAGGTTTCTGCGTCCTTAAAAGCCCGCTCACCTCTTTTTGCCTTTGTGAACTAAATCCTTTTTCAATACTCAATTCAAATGTCCCCAACTTCTCTAAGTGGCTACTTATGCCCCCAAATCATACCAAAAGAACGTGTACATACCTCCATTTATAGCATTTATCACACTATATAAACTCCACTTGTTTATATGCCTATCTCCCGGTGAGGCTTCATTAGATGTCAGTTTCTTTAGAAACAGATATTGCACCTTATCATGTTTTAGCTGGGCACTTGTCATAGTGCCTGGTACATGGTAGGTATACTCAAAAGCAGTGTTTTTGATAAAGTAAGAGGCTTATTCTGTCATCCAACCAATAATTACTAAGCATGCACCATGCATCAAAGTTCTAGGAACTGAGAACCATCTGTGAAGAAAATAGTCAGGGAGCTTATTATACTCTAGTGGAAGGAGGCAAATAAATGAGTGAAACAGATCATATGGCGGGTGAGAAGTGCTAAGGTGAAAGCTGAAGAAGTGATTGGGGAGGGTGCCTGGTGAAATGCGGAGGTAGGAAAGGGCTCACTAAAAAGACAATATCTGAGTCTAGACCTGAAGGCTGGGAGTGTGGGGGTGGGGGGAACACAGCAGGGAAGCAGTATGGCTGCAGCAGAGCAGTCAAGGGGCCAGAACAGTTGGGGGTGCCGATCATGTAGGGCCCTGTATCCAATAATAAAGACAGTGGCTCTCCAAGTATGATGGGAAGCTACTAGCACATTTTGAGGGAAGGAGTGTCACAATTTGACCCATTCCATTGGGAACAGACTATAGGGGGTATGATCAGAAGCAGGGAGAACGTACGGAGATCCCTGAGATGAGAAGTGGTGGAGAGAAGCGGTCTGATTGTGGATCTCCTTTGAAGGTGGAATCAATAGGATTCATGGAGGGATTTGGATGTGGACTGTTGACTCTCATCCTGAAGCAACAGATGTGCCATTAGCTGAGATGGGAAGACAACAAGACTGGAGGAGAGGGATGGATCTGAACATGTTGTCTTTGAGATTTCCATTCCACATGCAGGCAGAGATGTTAAATAGGCAGCTGAGTATAAGTCTGAAATTCAGAAGAGAGGTCTGGGCTAGAGATATAAATTTAGGAATCGTCAATGTAAAGATGGAATTAAAAGTCAGAAGACCAGATGAGAGCGATCACCAAAAGATCAAGTGAATGGTTCTGCAATCCAATATTCAAAACCCCTTGGCACCAAAGTATGCTTCAGAAGATTTTGGATCTTGGAAAAATGATCTATAATTACATAATATTCCCAGTGAGATCTAGAAAAGAAACATTTCTGCAGAGAAAAATATGACTATTCACACTAAGTGGGATAAAGAATATAAACAGCATCAGGCAGGTTCTGCCATCGAACGAGTTTAGATCAAGCTAGGTTTTGCTGCCAAATAAGTTATGAAAAAAATATTTTTCATTTTTAGAAAATTTGGGATTTTGGTATTATAGATAAGGGATTTTGGATTCCAGGAGAGAGTACCACCCCCAGGAGCCAAGGGGAGGTTTCAAAGAGAAGGGAAGGAACAACTAACTATGCCAAACGTGTTAAAATGACAAAGATAAGAACTGGATTTGGGAAGATATCAGTCCTTGGTGACCGCGGCAACTAAAGGAACAGCAACTCACTATATTTAGTGGTTATTTCTAATACTAAACAGGGAAAACTCTAAAGGTCATGAGATTGTGAACTGAACTATAAGCTGAAATTTCTAAAGAGACTGTGCTCCTCTAGATCCAGATTAACTTTACTCAAACAAAAAATAAAATCAATTTATAAGAAACATACTTATGTATATTCCAAAACCTATCAGAGGGTGCTCCTGAAACCTTATTTCTTTGGATACTTATTTTAAGTTCTTTGGCTACAGGAGTGAAGAGTCTAAGAGCTGAAAATAAAAAGGCAGGGGTGGGCATCTCATAGCTCTCTGATGAATCAGTTAAAAGCAGCAAAATTGCTCCTCTCCTTTCCTGACACCTGCTGCAGGGAGTAGCTTCAGAAAGAGAGTGGGTTGGCATGGCCCGAGACAGTATAATTAGAATGGGGAGGAGCCAAAGAATAATTACTGCTGGGTAGGAAAACAACCACCTTCACAGAATCCAGACACAGGTCAACTCAGGAATCACATACCCTTCCTTCAAGTGCACAACAAATAATGCAAAATCAGGCTTCAAAACAAAACAGAGGGGGAGTCAGAAAAAAAATTTGTGCAGATCTATTTGTTGCGACTCCTGAGTCAGAGGTACCATGAGTTTAACAGTGAATACACTGAAATCATAATGGAAGACTTCAGGGTTGAATTATAGTTGAGTCTCCAATACAATTATTATGCATCATTTGAGGCCCAGGTAAGAAGATGGTTTTGTTACAAAATGAATACTATGGGTTAGAGTAAAGTGGCCCTAACTGAGTAGCTAAGTAATATAATATAGTTAGGGAGATTTTGTATAGATAGAAAGTCTGGGACTTATCACTAGGCACTGAGCAAGCATCTCACTTGATAACCATGGGTAAGTGGTCAGTAACCAAAATTGCTGCAAGATACTGTGGGACTCCTGGCTTGCATGAGGAGACTCAATAAGGAGAAAGTAGGTTCAAAGAGAAGTCATAATTGTGTAGGATCACCAATGCTCACCAGTGTCTAGGATTTGGTGAAAGCTCAGTCATGCACAATGATAGGGGATCTGCTATCAAAAATAATGATTACTGCCGTAAGACAGACCATGGGAAAAGTTTTTCAGGAAGAGCCCAAATGGAAATCAAAGTATACTATAGTGGATTGCTGAGCCTCAAGTTAATTTTAGTAGAAGGGGCAATCTCAAAATAACCACTTATACATATTAACTATGAGGATTAATTATAAGAACTAATTTTATTTTTTAATAACTTTATTTCAAATTCAAAAAAATAACAGAAAAAGGCAGCTCAACAAGTTATGGAAGCATTAGTCCTAAAAAGAACTAATTTTAACTGCTAAGAATAGCCGTGTGAGTTTTGTATTCAGTTGTTCTAACATCTAATGAATCTTTAAATCGATGTTCTATTACCCTGTTACTTGCCTTTATATTTTCTCCATGAGATCACGCATTAGCAATTATTTTCAGACAAATTTCTTCTTACTCTGGGTAAGTTAATTCCACAGACTCTTACAAGGGATAAAATCTGACCCAAACTAGCATCTTGGAGTTGATTTTTCATATTCTCACCCATTTGCTCAAGAAACTCTAGCACTTGTAAACACTGACTGGCAAGTGGTCCACTCCTTTGCACAGAAGTTCTCTGTAGAAGTGTTAGGTACCACAGCTATTTCCTCACATGCTCTGGCAGGTGGAGAGTAAGATGCACCCCCTACTGCTAATCCCCTAGAAGGTAAATGGGCACTCCCGTCTCTCCAACCCAAAGCTAGATCTTATTTATTACCTACGTCCTCCTCTAGGCAGGAGGAAAGTAGCTTTTTCAATTTCCAGGCCTAGAGAAGGGCTTCCCAAGAACCTGAGAGGAGAGGTCACGAAATGGCATAGTTCGACCTGTCTACCTCTGGAACAAGCAACGCTTCTCTCTCCTCCCTATTCTTCTTCCTAAATAACCAACAGGCTCTTAAAAACACAGCCAAGACAGCAATCTGCCAGTCCCACTGTAACTCTGTCAGTCAACAGAGGACCATGGAGAATTGACTAATGTGCAAAGAACGCCATGGAAATTATGGTCCACGTCCCTATCTTACAAACACCTGCCTGTGTAATTTAACTATTTTCTCATTCCATTTTCTTTTTATTCTTCTAAGGTTTTTTCCTACACATATAGGTACCCATTTAAAAAGATACAATTCCCATAGTGTGGCCCACCAACCTCAATGAACTTACACCTCCTGGAGCCTTGCCACCAACCATAGACCACAGTTCACACTGTAGACCACACTCTCTCCCACTCAGTTCTGAGTGGTGTGTGCTGATTTAAAATAACATTTTTGTAAGCAAATACACATATATGCATATATATTTATATATCATTTTACAAATGTTTGTATGTATTGTGAGAATTTTGATTTTTACCCATAATAAAAAATAAAAAATAAATAAATAAATAAAAAATAAAAAAAAAATAAAAAATAAAAAATAAAAAATAAAAAGATACAATTGTGATAACACTGTAGTATCTGGACAAGTAAACATCCTTGCAAACATTCCTGATTTCTTCTCAGAATAAACAGCCTTGTATAAAATTTCTGCATCAACAAAAGTTTGTGAATTAAAAAAAAAAATTTAATGCATCCTATCAAAATTGCCCTCTAGAAATGTTATACCAGTTACCACTCCTACCAGCAAAATATGAAAGTGTGTGTTTTTCTATACCCTTAAATTCTGGGAATATATTTTAGTATCTGCCAATATTTAAATAGGTGAAAGTAGAATTCTGTTCTTATTTATTTTGCCTTCCTGATCATGATTTTCCCGTTTTCCTACTATGGAAGGAGAGTTCAGATCTTTCTTTTTGATTTGTCAGAGTTTTGAAAATATATTATAGATAGTATGCATTTGCCATGGATATGTTCCTATTTTAAAAAGTATGAGTGTGTCCAGCAAAGAGTAAGTTTCACAAGCAAGAAATAGCCCAAGCTAAGATGCACAGATCATATTACACAAAACAGATGAGAAGTTCAAAATACTGATAATACCTTAGTTAACAGAAGAAGGATTTTATCCTGTGATCTCATATATTACTTTAATATATAAGACAGTTGAAGTGGGACCCTGGAAATCTCTGACACGACTTGCTGGCAATTACAGGAACACAGTAACCGAGCTAACCACAAGCACACACGTACCTGGAATATCACGACGCGGAATTTATTTTTCTTCAGTATTTCCTGTTGCTTGGACTCAACTTTCGTAACACGAATCTGCTGCTTCTGCACCCGAGCCTTCACGTCTTTAACGTGGGCACTGACTCTCCGGGTTTTCTCGAACAGCTTGTTAATGACGTAGCCTGTGCTGCTGTGGGACTGCGAAAGCTTCAGCAGGTCGATCTGGACGGACTTGAGGGCGTCTTCCATGTGCCGGTGTCTCTCTTCGATCCTCTTCTGGCTGGCCTGCACGCCGTCCACGATGGAGGCGACTTTGTCCAGGACCGTCACAATGGTGCGGGCGGCATCTTGCTCTTCATCTTCTGTCACGCTCGACAAGCGGTTCTGGTGGACTGGATCGGCGTTTGAGGCAGAGCCATTATGTTCCATTGCACTTGCTTCTCTGTGAACGATGTCCCACCACAACCAATTCTGGGACCCAGAGCAGAACGTTATTCGCTGGATACCCGGGATCGGGGCTGTTTAAAGGCTCGGGAAACCCCACCCCTGGAGACTGGTCAAATATTTATAACTCCAAAAACCCATGCGGGACTGTTCTGCAACATGAACCAGGCGGAAGGCTGGGCCAGCTCCAGGCATGCCTGCTGACTGACTAAGAGACTCAAATAAGACGCGGGGCTGGAAGAGGAAAGCGCTGGAAAAGAGTCACTAAAGCTGCCCTGTTCCTAATGGTAAGCCCTGAAGCCAAAAGAACAAACCAAATGGTGGGGGTAGCTTTTCACTTTAGACAATTTCAAGCAGTATTTGTTTAAAAAAAAAAAAAAAAAAAAAAAAAAAAAGGTGTGGGGGAGTTTTTAATTGAAATCTGCTATTAACTACCACTAAGTTTTACTTATTAAATGTACTGATATATCAACATCAATGAATGGAGTAAATAAACACACCAAAACAGTGGCTGTATATTGAAAACATTATATTATAACATGCTTTTCCAAACCAAATATTAAAATTAATATTTAATTTTAAACATATTCTTAAATTCTACATGCATACTTTTGAATATCTAAACTACATGTTAAACAGCTGAATACATTCTACTCACACTTCAGAGCTTTAACACCAACAATCTATTAGAATAGCTATAACTAGAGAACAAATTTGGGAAGAGGTCTTAGGTTATTATTTAAGCTCATTTTAAGAGCACCAATCATTAACAATCATTTTTGCATTTTTATTCACAAACACTGAAACAATTTGTTTATTTATATTAAAAACAAATATTTTCTTTACAAATGAATGCATATTAAAGTAGTTTAACTGAGTGGGCTTTTTCCAATCTGTTTGTTAAACAATCTATTTTCATAATATCTAAATCTACTTTCCAGCAATCTGTTCCATCATTACCACCAGATACTTTTCCAAATTGTTAGAATTAGTTTTTCAAAGAGGGGAGTAATCAACTTCCAGTCCATACAGCTTATAGATATTTCACATCTAACACACACAGCTTTACAGATCATGCGACTGGCAGTGTCTAAAAAAATCAGTTACTAAATCTCAAAAACATTTAAATATCTGTTTAAACACAGTGTCTTCTAGATCTTTTGTGTAAGAAAAGTAATCTGTAAACATCTTTTCCTTTCGAGTTCATGCTTTGCCATCTGCTGTGGCCACTGCGGAAACAGTGGGTTTGACTTGATAATCATTTGTGAAGTGGTCCAACTTTGCAAAAATATTACATTCCAGGGGTAAAGAACGAGTCTTAGAATTACCATGTGTTACAAATTCATGAAATCAATTTCTGTATTTAAAACCATAAAACAAAGACTACTAAAGAGTCCAAGCTGTTGTAGCCGAATATTTCTAAATACGCGCCAACAGTACTACTACACTAAAAATGTCCAAAAATAAGGCCTCTGAAATAAATATTTCCATTCTTTAAAAAAAGACATAATAAATGTACATCACATGGTCAGTGTACGTATAAAAGCCATCCATTTAAACCATTCTGGATGACGTATCTGAAGTAAAATGACCTAGGTTTTGCTTCTGTCGACGTCCTCTATTGTTTTTAGGGCATTTTCTGTGGGTTTAAAAAAAAGCAAAAAAATATTATTTCATTTAGGATATTTGAAATATTTCAAAAGTAACACAAATTTCATACATAAAGCCATATTGCAAGCAATCATGTTGAGGGGGAACACGATGCTATCTGGTGCAATGCAGGGCGAGGACCAAGATGCCGTCAGGCTGTCAACCACCCCTGCAAGGCTGGGAAAGGGGAGAATTAGACAAAAGATGCACTCATGAGTACAGGCAGAAAACTCGTCCTTCCTCTGGCCTGGCAACTTCTCAGCCAGCGAACAACAGAAAGGTCTCTGGCCTAAGTCCTTTTCCTGAGCATTATGATACCTGGAAACAAACCCCTTCCCCAAGGGGGGAAAGAAAAGACAAGCGCTTGGCTGCAGAGGGAAATCAGAGAGAAGTATGCTTATTAACCGTGGACCTTCCTATGGTTAGTAAAACCACTGTCTGGTGGTTTTAGATCATGACTCAAAGTAAGTCATTCTGCTCAGGCGAATCCACAGAACACAATGAAGAGCTGCCATCCCGGGACCAAGAATATGGCTTGTCTCTGCTCTCATTGTCTGCCAAGTTTTCTCTAGTGGTGTGACTCTCACTGTGCTGTGCTCCTCTTGGGTTTGCCCGGGAGAATGCAAGCCTGGGACCTCTCCCGACCTACACGCTGCTGGGCTGCGTGATGTGGACTAAAGGCACTGGGCTTGAGTTTAGGCTCTGCTATTCATTAGCTTACAACCTCAATTTCCCAACATGTAAAATATTAAATTAGACATGGGAATGACCTCTGAAATCGCTGCCCACAGAGGAATTGAGAATCTAATGGGAAAAGTGTCTTGAAAGCATGAGTACTCCTATTCTAAAATTCATGTTTTTGTTCAATTTCAAAAAGTACTGTTTTGCCTTAAGAGTCTTGATGATAATGATATTCCATTTTGAATATTGTTTTCACAAATTTATCTCACGAATCCTCATAAAAATACTCTGAGGTAGACTTAGCTGGAATCACCTCCATCTCATAAATGAAGACACCCTCTTTAGCTGTCACTAGTACCATTTGACCTTGGAAGAGCTCCAGCTTCCTGCGACTTTGTTTTTCTTCCACTTATAAAATAAGGGCGGTGGGCTAGACTTTATGGTCAAGGTTCCATGGAATCTAACGTTCTAGGAGTCTAAAAGCATGAAAGGAGATTTGCAGCATCAAAGAAAATGTGACTTATGCAATCCTGACAAGCAGGTCAGTGGGAACAGCATTCAACAGCCACCCGGGACGCGCGAGCAGCTGTTCCACAAAGGAATGCGTGGGAGAGGCACTCCTCAAAAACTCAATGGAGATGAGGCCCAGCCTATAAATACAATACTCTAAAATCCGAGAGAAAGACATTCTGGTGGGGAAAATGCCACAATATATGACAGGTTTCAAGGAGAAATCTGATAAATTTGAGACAAGCACTGGTCATGGAGACGGGCACTGAAGACCCTGTGACGATTAAAAATGTCCTGTGAAACCGAACAGCATCTGTGAAGGCAGCAGATCGATCAGGGTACAAACTGGAGGACACCAACGTAAAAACTACCTACCGGGTAATTTTCATTTTGAATCTGAGTGTTACAATGCACTGGGAACAGAAGCACAGAGTTGGATAAAAGGACGAATTCGTGGAGTTTAACTTGCTCCATGACTCTGGAAAAGATACTTCCCGTCTCAAGCCTTCAGTTTCCTCACCTCTCCAGAATGAAGGGGCTGAACTCGAGGTTGCTTCTTGCTAGCTCTAATATCCTTGGATCTTCTTAAAAGATGGCACCATCACCAAGCCTTAAAATCTTCTCTGCCCTTTCACCACTCAAAGCACACACTACCCCACTCCTGCTTTAATAATACTTTGAATGGTCTTTCTGCCTCAAACTTTGCCTTCTTGGGTGAACTGTGCAGATGATTCTCAGATTTATGCTCTAAAAAATGTTTTTCACCAAGTGCCTCCCCTGCTCAAATACCCTGAACTGCTCCCATGAGATGGGTCGTACCTGAAAAATATACTTCCCAAAATGCCTCAACATGAAACCTCCTCTTCAAAGGGGAAAAAAAAGGGGTCTGGGAATCAGGCAGCACTGGATCCAAACCCAAGTACTTCCACTTACCAGCTGGACAGCCATGGGCCAACTAACTTCCAGGGTTATATTAAACGGCCCAGCTGGCCCTGCTGTTACATTTCTTTCCTACCTTCTCTTTCTGCTTTCATTGTTATGTCACTTTGTCCCTACTTTAATCTACTGCCTGATTTTATACTCAGTCATCTTGCCTAAGGGTGGGTCATCTGTTCTATGGAATAAAATGCACTGACATTAGTGCCTGGATTTTATGAAAACTGTTACTCAGGGTTTGTTTTTCCTTAAATCATTTCTAGATTTACAGCAAGCACCAGCTGGCTGAGACCCCTGAGGGTTGACTTCTGGACTAGAGGTCTATGAATGCACATGGCCTATCAAATGTAGCTGATGCACTCTCATACAATGCCTAGCATACACAGGAAAGTATAGCGATGATGTTTTTGGGACTTCTGAACCAAATATTAAGAGGCATGAAGAGATCAAGAAACGAAGACAACAGACAAGGAAGCATAGAGACAATATGAACTCAATTTGCTCTGACTTCTCTCAGGTTCAATTCAGTTCTGACTTACATATTTTCACTCAGTTTGGAAAATACCCAATTTTTGCCAACTGTACTAAAAGTCCTTTTATTTATGACCACAGGATTTATTTATGATAAAGAATTTTAAAGCTTATTCCTAATAGTTGCAATCTAAAAAATGAAGCATTGTTCAGTAATAAGGAAAACATTTTTTCTTAACTTCTGATTTCTTCCTTTCTTATGTTTATTATGGATAAACTATATTCTTAGGCATAACACACCTTGCAGCTCTTCAAAAAATTCTGCATGGCACTCATGTGCATGTACAGACCATTCTAGAAATCCTGCTACTACCATTATTATCCCTGAACGCAGCGCTCAAAGGTGGGTGCACAGTTCTAAGGTCCCTCGATCCCTTTATGCTGTTGGCCGTTATCGAGCTCCCTCTACCTGCAGCCTGGATAGAGCTGTAACCCTAGGAATGAATTTTTGCCCATAATCTAAAGAAGCAAGACAGGGAGAGGGTCAGACCCACGGAGAAGCCTCAGGGAGCTGAACCTAGGATTCTTCCTGGTAGAATGATGGAGGACTTAAAGCCCCTTTCATTTTGAGCAGGCTTCAAAATTTCCCTCTAACCACCAATCCAAGTAAGAGCTCATACTTCCAAGACACGACCTACCTTGTTATGCACATGACAATGGCCACTATAACGGCGATCTGCACGGCTCCTATGATGGCTGCAATGAGAACGTGCGTGAGCTTTTGCCTACTGGGCACTACGTAGAGAATACTGAAGTCTGTCTTTTCACAGTGCTGTCCAGTGTAACCGGATTCACATCTGAAAGGGAAAGAAAAAAGTATTCCAAGGAGAATTACAAATTTTAATAAGTACAGGTTCATTTTAAAGATATCAGGTTTCTCCCACCATCTGGAAACAATTTGCCATTTGTGTTCCCCTATAGGCTTTTTGATATGCTTATTTATATAGTGTTTTGTCACAGATCATTATAACACATCAATTTTCAAGCTGCTAGGTGGTTTTTATTACCATCATTTTATAATGAATACATTCTATTCCATCCAGTAGCTATAACATAGTCAACTTATCTATTACCCACTCTAAGACATGTAAGTTATTTGCAATTTTTCACAATTATAAATTAGGTGCAATGAACATCTTGGTGAATGTGCATTTTTCTATATTGAGTGTTACTCCTTAGGCTAGATTTCTGCAAATGGGATTATTGAATAAATAGGTATAAGCACTTACAGTTTTCTGAACACATACTGCCAAATTATATCTAAGACACTTTTTAGTGTATACAATATAATCATTTAAGATGCAAGGGGAAATGAAGGTAAGATATTAATGACAGAAAGAAGCCAAGCCACCAAGTCAGATAATCGCAGACATTATCTGAATTCCAACTGAAAGTAAATAAAAAGGCAACTCCATCATCTGATGATAAAATTTGACAGGGGGAAGCATTCCAAATATCTAACAGAATCATATTTTTCCACTGAAGGAAGCAGAATATATAAATGAGCCAGCCTTCAGTTGAAACTGATTAATAAAACACTTAAAGGGCACAGAGAATGTATGTATTATACTGTTCTACACCTCATTACAGAAAACGATTTAAGCCAGTCTATAATAATGCACACATAACAGCAACAACAAAAAAGAAAGCTGGAGAAGAGAAGTAAGGGGCAGGAAGAAACAATGAATCCAAGGTGATATGAGTCCACCAAACCATCCCTGAGGTTCTTAGATACCTGCTGGAAGACTCAAGACTGGACATTAAGCTTCCTGGCAGGCAAAGCAAAGAAAGATATAGACCAATGGAACAGAATTAAGAATCCAGAAATAAACCCATACATCTACGGTCAGCTGATTTTCAAGAAGGGTGCCAAGACAACACAAAGGCAGGGAGAAACAGTCCTTTCGATAAATGGTGCTGGGACAACTGGATATCTATGTGCAAAAGAATGAAGTTGAGCCCTTACCTCACAACATGTACAAAAATTAACTCAAAAGGGATCACAGATCTAAATGAAGCACTAAACTATAAAACTCTTAGAGGAAAACATAGGAATAATCTTTGAGACCTTAGATTAGGCAATGGTTTCTTGATATGACACCAAAAGCACAAACAACAGAAGAAAAAATAGTGAATTTCATCAAAATTTAAAACTTTGTGTATCAAAGGACACTACAAGAAAGTGAAACAGTACACAGAACAGGAGAAAATATTTACAAATTATATATAGAAGGGCCTTGAATCTAGAATTTAAAGAACTCTGACAATTAATAAGACAAAAACCCTAATTTTAAAAATAGACAAAGGATCTGAAGAAACATTTCTCCAAAGATACACAAATGGCCAAAAAGGGCACAAAAGATGCTCAACATCATTAGTAATCAAGGAAATGCACACCAAAACCACAAGGGGATACTACTTCATCTCCACTAGGACCACCAGAATTCAAAAGCCAGATAATAACAAGTGTTGGAAAGGATGTGGAGAAGATGAAACCCTAATACACTGCTGGAGGAAATGAGTCTGGTGGCTCATCAAAAAGCTAAACGTAAGAGTTATGACTTGACCCAGCAATTCCACTTCTAGGTATTTACCCAAGAGAAACGAAAACTGATGTCCACAAAAACCTGCATACAAATGTTCATAGCAGCATTATTCCTAATACCCTAAAAAATGGAAACAACCCCAATGTTCATCAATAGATAAATGGATAAACAAAATGTAGTATTAACCACACAATGGAATATTATCCAGCCATAAAAAGGAATGAAGTTCTGATATATACCACAATATAGATGATCCTTGAAAACCCGCTAACTGCAAGAAGCAAGTCTCAAAAGACCACATACATGATTCCAATTATATCTATAGAGATACAACATAGAGTAGTGGCAGCCTAAGGCTGGGGAGGATTGGAGAAGGATTACAGAGTGATAGTCAAAGGTATGGGTTTCTTCTGGGAATGATGAAAATGTTAGAAAATTGATTGCGGTGATGGTTGTACAACTCTCTGAAGAGCCTACAAACCACTGAATTGTACGGGGAAAAAAAGAAAGAAAAGAGAGTAGTCAGACAATTGACATAAAATACCTCCTCCATAAACTAAAATCAAACCAGCTGTTTAAAAGAAGTACAGGTTACTACTGTGATTAAACCCAAGGGAACTTTATCTCACTGGTCTTCATTTAAAGACGACACCTTCTGATGTAGAGAACATCATTTCAACAACAGAGCTGCAGTCAATTCAATAACAGAGGCTCCTGGGATTTTTAGAATAATGTCTTCCGTGGTAGGCTATTGGCTAAAAGTCAAAGCTCAGTCAAATAAAAACAGTTCCACAGGGAGCTATAACAATGCCCCAGACACGCAGCTGCAATGGTTTAGCCTGACCCAAAGATTAAAATCACTGTATCAGAAAGAATGCATAGGCAATACATCATTCGGCAATCCTCCCTGGGTATTGTTTCCTGCAACGGACTCTTGGTTATACTCTGCACATATCTGGAGCAGTAGCTTCTATGTTAGCAATTAAAGGCAGATCCAGGGTTTGGTCCTCCACCCTCTATGTCTCTCGTCTCTCATCTCTCATATCTCTCTCTCTCTCTCTCTCTCTCTCTCACACACACACACACACACACACACACACACCCTAGAGGGGACAATCTCATTCATTCCTGCAGCTATGTGAGCTGACTCACTCACTCATCCATTTAATCCCTGTTCATTGAGCCCCTGCTAGGTACCAGGTACTGGAGTGGCCATTTGGGAACTATCAAGATCCCTGGCCTGTGTACCTTTTGGTGGGGAGTGGAGGGTGGGGGATGGATGGACAAACAATAAACATAATAAATATTTAAATGAATCGGTTAGGGTAGAAGGAAACATGTACTACCAAAAGGAGAAAGGAAGAGACAGTTAAGTAAAATTGCAAGTGCCAGGGTATAGGCCTGGAAGGGAGAATTACAGCTTTAAATAGGATGGTCAGAGTTGGCTTCATTAAGAAGGTGACATGTGAGTAAGAGATTGCAGAGGTGAAGGAGTCACCCAGGCAGACAGCTGG
>JAKSZT010054401.1:4723571-4783323 GCA_026826555.1 Tolypeutes matacus | reverse complement strand
AAAGGCCCTACGTGGGAGCATGCCTGGCAAGTCCCAGGAACAGCAAGTGTGGCCGGGTGGTGTGGGCATTGGGGGAGAGCAGGGGAGGAAGACAGAGGGGTGCAGGTGCCTCTTCCCCTCAGTGGGGAATGGAATGGCATGCCTTCACCTTTATTTTTATTTTTTTTATTTTTTTATTTTTTTAAAGATTTTTATTTATTTATTCATTTATCCCCCCCCTTGCTGCTTGTGCTCGCTGGGTCAGCTAACCACACTGTGCGGGCAGGCTTGCCTTCACCAGGAGGCCCCGGGGACCGAACCTGGGGCCTCCCATATGGTAAACGGGAGCCCTACTGATTGAGCCACAGCCGCTTCCCGTCACCTTTATTTTTAAGTAAAGGTTGAGCATGGACTGGAGGATATCATCAGAGAAGCTACTACCACAATCCCAGACAGAGAAATGGTGTCCTGGACAGGGAACAGCAACAGCCGTGGTGAGAAGTAATCCGATTCTGGATATATTCTGAAGTACAGCTAACAGGATTTCCACCAGATTGAATAGGGGATACAAGAGAGAAGCCACAAGTGCACCAGAGGTGCTTTGTCTGAGCAGCTGGGAAGACAGAGGGGGCGTCCACTACGATGGAGAAGGTTGCAGGTGGGGCAGCTTTAGGGGAGGGGGAGCGTATCGGGAGACCTGCTCCAGTCCTGTGGGGCTTGAGATGTCACCTAGACATTGAGGTAAGAATGTGAAGGAGGCACTGGATCTAGGGTCTCAAGTTCAGGAGAGAAATAGGAGTTAGAAGAAATCGCCAAGGAAGAGGGCCAGGATTGATGGAGAAAAGGAGGACTCAACTGGATGACCAGCGAGGGAGGAGAAAACCGAGAGCATAGAAGCCTTGGGGCCAGGTGAGGAACGTGTTCTACAGAGGAAGAAGAGATCAGCCAGGTCAAAGCTGCTGACCACTCAAAAGCCATGCAAGCCCAAGAATGACCACTGACGCTAACAATTAGAATGGTCTCATGGAGCACTGGGAGCAAAAGTGTTGGAGTGGGTTCGAGAGAGAGAGAAACAAGACAGACCACAGACGACTCTTTCAAGCTTTCCTATAAAGGAAAGGAAAGAAAAGAGAACAGTGGCTGGTATAGGGATTGGGGACAAGAGGAAGAAGTAACATGTTAATACCTCCAGTAAAGAGCAAGATATGTGAGTCGGAGCTAAAGGGTAGACCTGCAGAAGATGATGCCCAAAGTGCAGAAGCTGTCTTCATTTTGCTTCTGTTTTCTCAGTCAACTTGAAAACCAGAGCATCGGCCGAAAGCGAGGGTGAGAGCAGAGATATTGAGAACCTCAAGAGACAGGGAAAGGTATAAAACCATCACCTAGGAATGCGAGAGTGAACGGATTAGAGTCACAGAGTGATTGCTGGCAGCATGGAAGGGCCTCCTCGAAGGTCTGCTATTATCAACATAAGGCGAGACAGGGTTGTGGGCTCTCCAACAGTCGTTTCAGCCACACGGGGGGAGGTACACAACATGTGGGGAGTCGGAATGAGTCAGGATTATGGTTTTGTGAAGCGACTATGAAGAAGCAAGAGGGCCAAAGGCTTCAAGTACATATGCAAGGGATTAGCTGCAACGACCCTGGGCTTTAAACTGAGTAAGGAGGGGATAAGGACGTCCAGGGGTGAGCGCCACTGAAGAGGTGAGGGCATCGGTAAACCGGAGGTCCCAGTGGGGTGGAAGGATTTCTGGGTTGGGACTAGAGGGAATATGCTAGAGATGGAAGGGTTCCTAAATCCACGTCTCCAACTCACATCTCCCTCATGAGTTACGAAGCCAAAATATAGCCTAGCAGTCACCCAAGCATGGATGTTCCACAGCAACCTTCGACCAAACATGTTAGACTGTATCATGTCCCCCAAAGCTTTTCCCTCTTCCCATTGTATTTCCCACTCAGTTATGCCTCAGACAGAAACACGTGAGACTCTCTTCCTACTCCCCTCCACCAACCCCCCATGCTCCCATCCTCATACCCACTGGTCACCAACACCTATGGAATCAGCCTCCTGATCATCTCCCACGAATCCATCTACTTCTCAGGCCCACTTCAACTCCTTTACTCAGTTCAGGCTCTCGCTTCTTACTCAATCTAACATACACTCTCCTGACTTTCAGTCTTGCAATCCATTTTCCCCAAGGCCACCAGAGCAGCTTTCAACTCTGACCACATCGCTCTGCTCCTTAAAATCCTTTAGTGGCTTCTCACTGCCTTTAAATGAAAAGCCGAGTTACTGGCCTGGCACAAATGCTCCTGTGAGGTCTGAGCCCCCCTCCTGCTTCACCACTTCACGTCCTACCCAGCCCACCCACACGCAGTCTTCTTAGCAGCCCAGGGAGCTATTTGTAGGTCCCCAGATGAACCCTGCTCACTTACTCATTACTTACTCTACCCGAAACTCTTCTCACTGCCTTTTTTTTTTTTTAAGGCGTTACCAGGGATTGAACCCAGGACCTCATACATGGGAAGCAGGCGCTCAACCACTGAGCTACATCCACTCTCCATCACGGCCTTCTTCACCTAACTTCCATGAAGCATTTCCAACTTGACCCTACCACTCCTCCCACCTCCAGCAATGCCCCCGGCCCCACTTCCGGTTCAAGTGCCTACTGTGAAGCCCCAAATCATCTTATGCATATCTAAGTATGAAAAGCATTTATCATGTCATATTTTAATTACTTATGACTTGTCAGTCTCTTCCACTCGACTATACAGTTTTTGAAGGCAAGATCCCATCTTTCAAATTTGAAATCCCAGTGCCGGAAAGAACTGGTAAGAACTAAATAAATAATCTTGAAAGAATTAAATAAATCAATGTTGCGATAATGTTAGAAGACTTTAACCTAATTAAGTGGACTATGGCTAAAGGTTGATCAATCCCCCCACCCACCCCCATTAGTACATGTGATATTACCCAATTCTTAGACAAAAGAAAAAGAGCGACTACTTCCTAGGAGTTTCAAGTGTGCAATAAGGAAATCCTTTAGCATTAAAGAAAATTCTATAGTCTGGAGAAGAAGGAAAATTTGATCATTATCACAAGTCATTCAACAAGTATTTACTTGGTGAGGCCCTAAGCTAGCAAAACAGCCCCTGGCCTCATAGGAGCTCACAGTCTAATAATATCATGGCTATTTATTAAATGCATAATATGTACCAGGTATTGTGCTAGGCACATTACATACATTATTTTGCTTAATTTTAACAATACTACAAGTACCAATATTATGATTTTAGAGATGAGGAAAGGACACAACAATAATTAGACAAGCAGGTTTATCTGATTCCAAAACCCTTTACCACTAGACCATTTGATCCTCTTAGTGTCATTCAGTAACGGGAACTCAGTGCCCCCTCATTATCGGGACGGCATCCTCTCTCATCCCACACTTAGGTAGCCTGAAATACACCCCGTCCTAAGAGGACAACATGGTCCGCACTTTAGATCTGCATACCACATGGGGCAAATATGAGGAATCCACTGCATGATGTTGTTTAAAATCTGGTCTAATCTACTTTGCACATGTGTATTTTTAAATGTTTAGGGGGAAAAATGTAAGGGCCTAGCTCCTTCAAAGACAAGGAGCACTTCCTTTTTCTTTTTTGAGGTACCAGGGGCTGGGGATTGAACCCAGGACCTTGCATGTGGGGAGCCAGCGCTCAAACACTGAGCAACATTGGCTTCCCCAAGTTGGCGCTATCATCTGTTTTGTTTGTTGTTTGTTCCTGTTTTTTCAGGAGGCACCAGGAACTGAACCAAGGACCTCCCATGTGGGAGGCGGGTGCTCAACTGCTTAAGCCACATCTGCTTTCAATCAGGAAAAAGCCAAAGGCTCAACAAAGAATTATTCAACCACTAACAGTTTACAGCGTTTTGTTCTATTTTGTTTTTTAAGTAGAAGAGTGGAGAAAGAGTGTCAGGAGCAGGGAGCTAAAAGAGCAGAGTGACAGGAGGCCTGATTTCCAATAGTTTTCTTTTTCTGCTTGGAAGGAAAGAAAGATTCAATGACTGTTATGTATGCAGAACAAAACAAAAGGGCCACCCTAGTCCATGTTTTGACTAGGAAAGGAAAAAAAAGATTCTGGCCGAACTCCAGGAGGCAGGAGTGAGCAGCATGCTGCAGTCTCCTCTTGGTGAGACACATGGCCTGGCTACCAAGACCCACCCTCCCAGAGGCAGGAGTCCTCCTAGAGACAGCAGCAAGGGGCCATCAGAAGAGACACAGGGCACCAAAGAGCTCTGTGCCAAGATCATCAGGTCGGGTGTCGGGAAATTTGAGATTTCGTTCTACCCCAGCTTATTTCTAACTTGCTGCTGACCCCTAAACAAGTCACTCAACCACCATGTGACTCAGGCCGTTGAGGCTCTATGGCCCTCCCATTTCCATCTCTCACCTCACACCTGGGTCGTCATCACCATCCCTTTCTTTTGGAAGCCTATCTTTGTGTATACTTTATTGTTTTATGTTCTCTGTTCTTAATACATTCTTTAGCCCCTCAACCACCTTGTGATAAATCGCCTAAGAACCAAAAGAGTGTTAGAATATGGCATGTTTATTATTCATTTAAAAAATAAGGTAACACTTCATGGGTACAGGATTTCCTTTTGGGGTAATGGAAACGATCTAGTTTTAGAACTAGATACAGAGGTGGTAGTTGCCCAACACTGTGAATGCAGCACTAAATTGTTCACTTTAAAATGGTTAATTTCATGTTACATAAATTTTACCTCAATAAAAAATAATATTGCATAAAAAGTTTTAAGTCCATAATCTCAAAACCCTAACACATTATTTTCATTTTCACATATTACCTGCCAAATGATGCTGCTAATTTATATTCTATTTTCGACTGCAAAAAAAAAAAAAAAATGCTTTAAAATAATATTTAGTCCATACTGCATTGCCATCTATAGGGCAGTGACCATTCCTGGGAAAATGTCACTGCTGACCTGGAGGTACTGACTTACCTACAAGAAGCCTTCTGAGTAGAATAGGTGAACTCACATTTTCCATGGATGCAGTAACCATTGAGGTTTTCAGGGCAAGGCATGTGGTTTCCCATATAAACATCTTCTCTTTGATCACTAGCATCTTAAAAGAACATAAACCAGGTCACTAAATAGTGAACAGCAAACTGGAAAATATGGGCTTTTTCAAAGGTTCTGAGACAGCACATAAATTCTCCCCTTGTCAACCACCTCATGAAGGAGGTTGGATCAGCTCAAGGTCCTTTCCAAATCCCATTATTCCAGAAACACAACAGGTAGATTTGTTTAAACTCAAAGCTCTTAAAGATAATATTTGCAGGAGGTAACCACTATGAGCTACTGTTGCTGAAAAACAATCTGCCAAAGAAAATTAAACTTCTTTGCTAAAGAAATAAATTCTAGGTCTAAAAGGAGGCTCACCTGTGAAGAAGAGAGCACGCCTATAGCACTGGCCTACTTTAATTTTCACCTAGGACCTAGGAACACTGGAATGGCAGAAAGCAAGTTAGGAGATTTTAAAAGATTTTAGGGTAAAAGGCTTACTTGGGGGATGAAAATTACCAAATATACTGATTTTTTTTCCAAATAAAAATTACTCTGTTGTTCTTTTTTTTTTTTTTTTAAAGATTTATTTTTATTTATTTATCCCACCCTTACTGCCTGTGCTCTCTGTTGCATTTACTTTGCATTTTTCTGTGTCTGCTTGTCTCCCTTTGTTGTGTCATCTTGCTGCACCAGCTCACCACGCCGCGTGGGCCGGCTTGCCTTCACCAGGAGGCCTCAGGAATCGAACCCGAGGCCTCCCATATGGTAAACGGGAGCCCAACCAATTGAGCCACAGCCGTTTCCCTCTGTTGTTCTCTTTACACAGCTTTTTCTTAGTCCATTTCATTGTTTAAAAAACATCAAATACAGATAACATATAAAAACTAAATTTACAATCACTTGAAATTCCTCTATCTAGAGACCTACTGTTATCATGTTTTGTTTTGTTTTTGAGGGGTCAAACACTTTGTATTTTTTTATAGACATTATTAAACAAAAACACAGTAGGATTTAACAAAGCAATTTGTTGAGGTTTGGGTTTTATTCTTTTTTAGAATAATGTATAGACTTAGTTATACATAAGATTTCAACTGAACTAAGATAAGCCAAAGAAGATGGAAGTGTCAGACAGCTGAAAGACAGAAGGACAGACAGGAGGGGGCACAAAGGATGATGACATGGGACCCAGTCTTCACGATCAATCCTCTTCATTCACTCATTCCTCTCTCTTTCTCATCACTCGCTTACACACACCCCCACCTTTCAGAATGGATGTTGTGCTTCTGTCTGGGCATACACACCAATACGCAACTCACAGCCCCACGGACCCAGAGTTCACCCAAATTCACAGGCCTGTCCATGTGCAGGAAAAGCTCCCAGGTACCTGCCGTTTCTGGCTTACAGTGATTCAGTGCACCATCATCTGTGTGACCTGGAGCACACTGCCCTCTCTAAACTGGAGACTGCATATGTGCAAACTCAGGATTGTAACAGGACCTATCCTTTATGGGGTTTGGAGAGGCTCATGGGAGATAACGTGTACAGGACCGCTAAAACTGTACAGATCATGTCACAGCGGAAGACTTATCTCCCCAAGATACAAATCAAAGTGCTGGTAAAAGCTGAAGAATGCTGATGGAAATAAATGAAGAAGGGATGAAATAGGAGGCCGTGTGGATATGTTTGTGGGGGGATGGGGAGGAGCAAAGGAGAAGCGGGAAGTGAGGTGTCAGGTGTGGAAAACTAAGTGAAAAGGGAGATTTTTCTGGAAATCAAATTTATAAAAGGGAAAAACCCTCAATGACAAGATGACTAAAGCCAAAAGGTATCACCCTTAAGAAGACCAAAGGGATGGCACTTTACCCTGTGCATTTACATTGTGCTAATTTAATTTGCACCTAGAAAGAAGTGAACAAGAAGTCAGGAGTCCAATCGTAAGGCTAAGGGTGTGTCTGCTGGTCTGTGAACCCGGTCACGTCACTTCCTCCGAGGGATCTAACAAGATCAACACTGTCCAACAAAAGTCTGACATGTGTGCGTGATTTCAGGTTTCTAGCAGCTGTATTAAAAAAGAAACAGGTAAACTGATTTTAATATAGTTTAACACATTTTATCCAAAGTATTATCATTTCAACATGTAATCAGTACTAAACAATTACTGAGATATTTTACATCCTTTTTTCTATGTCTTTGCAATCCAGTGAGTAATACATACAGCACATCTCAATTTGACTAGCCACATTCCAAGTGCTCCGTAGCCACATGTGGCCAGTGGCTACCACACTGGATGGCTCAGAGTGGATGAGTTATCCATTTATCATCTATTAATCATATATACCAGGCACTCTGCGAGATGCTGGGGACACAAAAATAACTAAGACATACTACCTCTCCTCAAGGGGTTTCGAAGGTATCCTCCGGCTCCCAAACTATACTGGGTCATGGCAAAATGAAGTGATCCCTCCTTTAGGCTACTATACTCCTGAGAGCCACCCTCAATTACAGCCGTCACCGTATGGGGTCAGAGCCGTTTGGTTTCTCTCCTCAGTCCCGGCCATAGACCGCAGGCTCCGTGAGGTTTCAGTCACTGTGTTACTGATTTCTGTACAGCCCCCCCTAACGTTCAGAACATAGCATGTACAGTGGTTTAAGCGCTCAGCTCTCGAGTCAGACTGCCTGGGTTTACACTCGAGCTGTGTGGCCTAAAGACAGGCACTTGACCATTCTTGGGCCTCAGTTTCCTCATGTGAGAAATGGAAATAATAATGATATCCACTTCTCAGAGGGTTGTTTTAAGGACTAATGAGTGTAAAGAGTATAGAACGTGCCTGGCACACAATAGGTGCTTAATAAATATTACCAATTATTATTGCACGCTTGTTACAGATTAGCTGTGTCTCCCCAAAAAGATATGCTGAAGCTGGAATCCTCAATTACCTCAGAATGTGACCTTATTTGGAAGTGGGGCTGTTACAGATGGGATTAGGCACGGAGAAATGGGGTCACACTGGAGCAGGCTGGGCCCTTAATCCAAGGGTGTCCATAAAAGGGGGGTGGAGACACAGGGGGAGAAGGCCACATGGCGACGGAGGCAGAAACGCCACGGCTGCCAGCCACTGGAAGCCAGGAGGGACGGCACCAACTCGAGCTTCAGAGGGTGCGTGGCCCTGCCGACACCACGATTTTGGACTTCCAGCCTCCAGAACTGGAAGAGGACACACTTCTGCTGTTGAAGCCACCCAGTTTGTGCTACTGCTTACAGCAGCCCTAGCAAACTAAGACACTGCTCAATAAATGTTTGTTGAATGAACGGATTCTGTTTCATTTATTGATATGTCATACCATAAAACTGTTCAGTTCTGCAACTTGAAATCCTCTACTGGAAGATGGAAAAAAACATGGATTCTATTTTTGTTGTTTTGTATTGATAAAATTAATCATCCAAATAAAGGGTTTCACTTTGAATTTCCCCGACTGAATTAAACTGCTTTAATCAGTCCTACTCTACCTTTTTCAACCGAGGTTGAAACTTACCTAATACATTTTTTTTTTTAAAGATTTATTTTATTTATTTATTGCCCCCCTTGCTGCTTGTGCTTGCTGTGTCTATTTTGCTGTGTGTTTTTCTGTGTCTGCTTGTCTCCCTTTGTTGCGTCATCTTGCTGCGCCAGCTCACCTTCACCAGGAGGTCCCAGGAACTGACCCGAGGGCCTCCCACATGGTAAACGGGAGCCCAACCAGTTGAGCCACAGCCGCTTCTCCTAATACATCTTTTATTCATTAATACCTGTGATGGAAGGAGACTTTCCTAAAGCAATTAGCCTTGAAGAGAAGTAGTTTAACAGAAGCCAAATCAAATCAAATGTACTTTTCTTGCTAAGATTTCAAGCAAAAAATTCTATTCTGTACCCCCATCAGGCTACTGAGGACAGCAACTGTCTCCCAGAACCCTCAACACATGGCAACGCCTCAGACCATGGCACTTTTATGGTGTGACACACCAGGCAAATATCTAATGATGGGAGTGTAGAGACTGAGGTTATGTATCAGCTTAAAACAATGAAGACCTAAAACGTGTATAATGTGTGAAAGTCCTGGGTGATGTACTAGCCTACCATGAAAGTCTTACAAACAGCAGAAAATTTCAAGAATAATGCAGAGCTGGAAACTACCAGAGAATTCAGATAAATGCAAGCAATGAGAAAAAGTTAACTAAGAGGCACAGGGTTTCGAGAAATTAATGGACAAAAGTATAGCACCAGCAAACATTTAATGAACAGGTGAACAAAAGAATGTGATATCAAACTCCAGACAGTGTGAAGCTGTATCAAACGTGGACTTGTCTAAGAAGGCTTTGAGTGCCCAGCTTTTAGGTGCAGACCAAGTCTGAGTCCAGAATGCAAGCTCCTGGCCCTTCCCCAAGCCACGCTGAGAGGATGTGTGGACAGAGGAAAAAAGCACAACGTCCAAGCACCTGCTCTCTCAGCCAACTAAAGTAGACAGCTTCAGAAAAGAACGAAAAAGGCTTTGAGGAGCAAAGAAAGCACAGTGTCGGAACCATGGCAGAGAAGTAGCCTCGCACAGCAGGAAGTGGGCACAGAACGGCCTGTCTAAACAGGCCCTCTGGCGAGTGGTGACAGGCCCCGGGAGCGGCAGCTGCCACAGCCAGTCTCTGAACAATGCCTGTGTGTGTGCAAAATAAAAAGCACACTTGGCCACCCAGCAAGTGGCTCATCCCACCCACGGAAGCGTTGGGAAACAAATGCAGCCCCGGGAGCAGTGTTTTCAAACACAAAGGAGAGTGTGGTTCTCAGAGATGGCTTGTCTGCAAAGGCTAGCTCCTCCGCTATCCATCCCGGGCCCTCGAGTTCAACCTCCCCCACACCCCAAAAAAAAATCCACGGGGTGTTTTGTCAGCAACTAGGACATGCATCTGGGAGGTTAAATTGCTGAGGCCGCAGCTCCATCAACACTGCCTCGGTAACTCGAGGGCACATCATCTCTGCACATCCTCCAGTTAAAACATTCAAGACACTCCTCTTGCTCCCCCCATGCCACCCCCACCCAAACCCTCTTCACTAACCTCTCTGCACTTCGTTCCTTCACCCCAATCTCCTCTAGCTCCACTATGGAGAATTATTTATCCAGGAAGAACTCCCCATCCTCCCTCAGCTCTTCTCACCCTCTCACGTCTAAATCCCACATTCCTCGGAGCAACCCTAACTCTTCCTCTTTCAGTTTTTCCACTCTGCGCAGTGAAACAGCCTTTCTAATGGGAATAAACTCATCCACTTCCTCGATTGTTCCCCTGGAAAATACCCCTTCCATCTCCCCAATGGAACCAGACTGCAGGGCTTCCAGGACCCCTTATCCTCACCTCCCCGGATATGCTCACCACTGATGCTTCTGGATTCCACACTCATCTCCCAACAACCTCCCTCTTTCCAAATCCGGGCCGTCCCGCTAGACGGCTTCTAACCCTCCTCCCAGGGCTTTCTACCATTCCTACTACACATACTCTCCCATTTCCTTCAAGGATTTTAGCACCTGGCTCAGTCTTATCCAAAGCAGAACATTCTGACGAAGGAAATTTGTCAAGACCATTTTAAAACAGGCACAGCTAAAGAGCTGTATTAAAAACATAAACAGAAGTTACTAATTATACTGATCTGAAGAGTGCCCTCCCCCAAAACCAAGTCCACCCGTAACGTCAGGACGTGACTTTATCTGGAAATAGGGCTTTGCAGACAGCTAAATTAAGATGCAGTCACGGTGGGGTAGAGCGGGCCCTAATTCTCACGACTGCTGTCCTTGTAAGGTGGGGAGAGGTGGACACAGACACAGGGAGAAGGCCACGCGGTGAGGGGGGCCAAGCCTGGAGTGACGCGGCCACAAGCCGAGGAAACCCCAGGACCGCTGGCGATGACCAGAAGCTGGAGGAGGCAGGAAGGGCTCTCCCCTGACGGTTTCACACGGGACACGACCCTGCCAACACCTTGATTCTGGCCTTCTCGCCTCCAGAACTGAGACAACAGAAGCGTTTTATTTTGAGCTGCCCAGTTTGTGGGGCTTTGTGACAGCAGCTCTTGCTGCTTCTCTGACCCTTGCTCCATCCCCAGCCAGCAGGACAAAGGCCAGTGAGGCTCGAGAACGAAGGAAAAGAAGGGGTGAGGGTCGGAATGAGGTGAGGATGTCTTCTAGGAAATGAAAAGGTGAATGGTTAGATTTTCGGCTCTGTGAAAATACCTTTGGATCAAAAGGGCCACATGAAAATGTCACATACCACGAAGGAACTGCCCAGGAAGATGCAAGTGTTCTCGATCGTGATAAGGTTTGGTTTACTCGAGGGTGTATCCATTTGTCAAAACTGATAGCTAAGAGCTGTACATTTCAGTGTATGTAAATTGCACCTCAAAAAACTATTAAGTGAAAGAAACCAGACACAAAGTACTACATATTGTATGACTCCATTTATATAAAATGTAAATATAAATCAAATTATAAAGATGAAATTAGATTAGTGGTTAAGTAGCACTGGGGAAGGACTGCTAAGGGGAGTGGAGTTTTTCTTTTTGGAGTAATGAAATTGTTCTAAAACTTTTTTGTGGTGATGAATGCACAACACTATGATTATACACTAAGAGCCATAGATTATACACACTGGATGAATTGTATGGCATGTGAATATATCTCAATAAAACTGCTTAATAAATAAATGTGCAAGAATAGCCAGAAATAGCAGCTATGTATGGCAGGGGAAGCAGAGAGATTGAGAGATGAAGGGTTTTCTTGTTTTGTTGTTGTTGTTTATTGAAATAATGAAAATGCTCTAATAATGACTGAAGTAATGAATGCACAACTATGTGATCATACCAAATACCACTGATTTTATACTTTGGGTGAACTGTATGCTTTATTAATATGTATCAATAAAATTGACTGGTTTAAAAAAAACTGATAGCTAAGAGCTATGTACATTTCAGTGTATGTAAATCGTACCTCAAAAAAACTGTAAAATAATAATCATGATAATTAGGTAGATAGACATACATAGACAAAATAGACAAAACGTCAATAAATGTTGAAGTTGTATGGGTACATGAATCCTGTTCACACTGTATGTTTGAAATTTCCCATCATAGTTTTTAAAATGGCATGCACCCATCTCCCTCATCTTAGCCATTATCTTTTGTGACTTCACCATCTACAGCATAGCTTCTAACCCTCCAGTTTCACTATTCACCACAGGTTCTCCAACAGCCCCAGGAGGTCCTCTAAATCAGCCACCTTTTCTGGACGCTGGAAGGCTCCACTGCACCAGCACTCTCCACCAAGAGCTTCCTTACGGGGCACTCTCTTCCAGTCTCTCCAGTTTCTTGCTTCTCACTATGCTGTAGACTCCATCCCTAGATCCCTGCCCACCTACCCAGGCTTGGCTGTGGACTACGGGACAAATATTGACTAAGGGACTCCTATAAGTGCTTGTGAGAACAAAAACTAAAAGCACTCTTTTGTTAAACCTCTATTTCCTCACTATTAGAACACTCCTTAACTCTTTCACAATTTAGGTTTCATCTTTAGAACTCTAGAGAAACTAAACTCCCTGGTCCAAGAGTGCCAGTGAGCCCCTTATCTTCAAATTCAAGGGCACAATTTGGTCCCCGTCCCCTATCCCTTTCTGCACCATTTTAAACTATCAGTCATCTAGTAGCAGCCCCTTGCGGTGTCTGTGCCTCCACACGCTCTTGGCTCTCCTCCTCTCGTTCCTTCTCCTTCATCTCAAGCTGGGCCTTCTCTCCCTTCTGAATAGCAGGGGCGTCTAACAGAACTTTCTGCAACTCCAGAAACATTCTCTCTCCTATAGTATAGTACCCACTGGCAATCAGTGGCTACTGAATACTTGAAATATAGCTTGTATAACTGAGACCCTGAATTTTTATTTCATTTAATTTTACTAAATTTAAATAGCCACATGTGGCTAGTACTGGACAGCACATTCTCTTTCATCCATTCTCATGGCTTCACCTCTACTGACCAGAGGTAAAGATGTACAGAGTTACCACCTCTATGCCCAAGGACTGGTTTGCACATTTATGCTGAGCAAAATCGCCTGGACGAATTTCACATGCACCACAAACTCCAAAATAAAACTAGTCACCTCTACTATCAACTCCTCCCTTACTTTATCTCAAACACCTTTCCCCTCCGGACAGCCTCATTTCTATAAATAGAATCCATCATCTACGTCACCTGGGCCTGAAATCTTAGTTGCTTTAACTCCCGAGGCCCCATATCTAAGCAGATGCCTGTTTCTTTTGACTCTACCTACCTGGTCTCCCGGCCTCCAGGCCAAGGAACCTAATAGGCACAATGTTGCTGCTGTGATCACTCATTCCCGTGGTTAACTCTGTAGCCTTCCCCTTTTCAGAAAGATTATACTAATGATTCCTCACTGCCTAAAAATAAAAGCTAAATTCCCCAGGATAGCATTCAAGGCACTTCGCAATCTGACCCCACGTGATCTTTCTGTCCTTGCTTCCCATTTGTGCCTCTAAGGTCCCCTGTACTCCAGCCAAAAGGATTCCTTACATTCCCCAATGCATGCTGTCTAATGTTTGCCTGCACATCTTTGCTCACGCTCTCCCATCCTCCTTAAATACTTTCTGACCCCTATTCAAATCCCAAGGTTCAGCTCAAGTTCCACCTCTTCCATGACATTCCCCAGATCCTCACTGTCCCCCACTGCTGCACGTTTTAACTGCACTGCACTTATGCCATTAATCGTGTTCTACTTTAAAATAATTATATGCATTTCTTATATCACAAGCTCTTTAAAGATGGTTATGGTGTATTAGAGATCTTCTTATCCGCCAATAATGTCTGCTTGAATAACCAGTACACAAGAGGCACGTAAAAAATTACATCTACCGATTGTGATGATTTCCTTTATGTGAGTTATCGATCAATTCTTATGAGTAAAGAATTTTCAGCATTGAAAGTCACATGGGGGAAACGGATGTGGCTCAAGTGATTGGGCTCCCCTCTACCATATAGAAGGTTCAGGGTTCATTTCCTGGGGCCTCCTGGTGAAAGGCAAACTGGCCTGCACGGCAAGCTGGCCCACTCGGAATGCTGGCACAGCAAGATGACGCAACAAAAAGAGACACAGAGGAGAGACAATAAGAGATGCAGCACACCAGGGAGCTGAGGTGACGCAAGAGATTGAGCAGCCTGTCTCCCACTCTAGAAGGTCCCAGGATCGGTTCTTGGTGCTTCCTAAAGAGAAGACAAGCAGACACAGAAGAACTCACAGAGAGCAGACAGCAAGCACAAAAAACAAAGGGGGGAAGGGGAGAGAGAAATCTTAAAAAAAAAAAAAAAAAAAAAAGAAAGAAAGTGACCTGGGCACTAAATTATCCATGTGCTTTTATCAAAGACAGATAAGTATTCTGACCATACACAATTCCTCAAATTATCTTAAGAATGAGCTTCTAACTTACTAAAAACGGCCTTCCTATTCTGGTCATATACTACCAATATAGAGAATAAAACTGGGGCTGATCTATTACATCCCCTGTGGGAATATTATGGAAATACAGGAGATTTCCTATTTTAAAAGATACAGCACTTTGTATAAACAAAAGAAACTGACATTTCAGGGGCTCAGGGTTTACAGCTGATTCAGGTCTGATATGCTCCAAGTAAGGGAAGTAACAAATTATTACACTGTAATAAGAGCTAATACTTACTGACACCTTGCAAGCACCTGACATGCATTCTCATCTCATTTTTATGGAGCTCTATGGGATAGGTACTGTTATTCCCTTTTACATAATTTTTTTAGAAATTATGCATAAAAGGTACATCACACATCTAAAAAAAAAAATGTCTATTATTATAACACTTAAATGGACCAAAGATGCTTCTGTGATAGAGCAATCACGAAGAAGACTGGGCCTAGAAGTCGAAAGTCTGGCGCGGCTTCAGCTAACTCGATGAATTTCATCGGGTCTGGATGTTCCCATTTGTCTTTACCTCTCATAATGCACATGAAAGAAAGCGTGAAAGAGCACTGGTCTTGAGTTCAAGGGACCTGGAATCCAGGCTCAGTTCTGACCTTCAACAGATTCTAGGACTTCGTGCAAATGAATTGTATAGCTTCTTGGAGCTGCAGCCATCATTTCAACAGCTGTGGAGGACCTCCTTACGTGCCAGACACGGTTAGGTGTTAGGGACGCAAAAGTGAACGTGACCAATACAGTCCTGTCCTCCCAGAGCTCCCAGCTAGAGGACGACAGAGATGAGTAAAACAGACAATTTCAACACACGGGGTTCAGTGCTATACTGAAGAATACAGAAGAGGGAGACCTAATCTTGACTGAAGGATCAAGGACTATTTTCCAAAAGGAAGTGACGTCTAGGCTGAGACTGGAAGAATGAAAAGGAGTTAAGCTAAGAAGCGACGAGTTCCAGGAGAAGGAGGGAACCAGGTTCAAAGACCTGGGCACAGAAGACACATGTTAAGAGTAGATTTTAGAGATGTAAAGGGGGTTTAGAAAGCATGGATGAGAGATTTTTCTATATAATTTCTTACAACTGCTTGTAAATTCTACAATTATCTCAATAAAAATTTTAACTAAAAAAAGCATAAACTGAGAAGTTGCAGTTAATGTTACTCCTAATCGTCAACTGCGTAATGTGTATTGCTTCAGAAAGCAGAGTTGGAGGGGTTGTTATAATGGAAATCAGGCTACAAAGGGCAGTAGGCAGCCATGTTTCAAGACCTGGCCAAAACTTGGAAAATCGTGATTCAGTACCTTTCACGTCTGGTCGATATTGCAGTCCATCATCTTTCTTTCCCAACAAACTTGTGTCATCTGTGTCTATAAGAAAAAACAGTTTTCAAATTAAGACACATATCCCACTGAATCCACACCATTTAAATCCCAATTATCCCATATGTGCCATGCCCTCTGCAAATCTGTCCACTTATGTTGATCACATTTTCCACCACTTCCTGGTCAGATGTCTCAACCGTCAAGACATCCCAGGTACAGACACTGCATGATTCACACTCTAATTTCATCCAGGGCTCAGCTCACACGTCGCCTGCTTAAAATATATTCCCTAAAGTAAGCCATTTAAACAAATACATAACTTGGGGAGGAAGGGTTAACCTTTCCTCCAAAGGACAATGGCCTCAGAGTTTACCTCCTTCTCTCAACGGTTCCCAGGAAACATACCAGATTAAGATAAATGTGGAATATTGGCTGGTTATCAGACATTTACTCTACAAATAACCCAAATGGTGAACTGCATCTGGACTGTGAGGCTGTAATGAACTATAACCACCTGGTGGGAAGCATAAGCCTCGGCTTCCAATGCCCGGTGTATCGCTTGGACCTAATCCCACCCCAAGCTAGAGTTCACCCACGCATGCACGGTCTCATTTCTTTGCAACTCAGCTGTTACTTGGAGGTGGGGACAGGGAAAACAGTCCCTAGCTTCCGTAAGAACTTCCCTGATGACCTGACTGTTGCTACTGGGAGGACTTGTGTTTGGCCCATCTGTGTCCTTCTACACTGCTGGCTGAGCCTGGGGGCAGTGTGTGGCATTGGGATCCTCTGAGTGTGAATGCCAAGCCAACTCATGCTCGTAGGCAGGCTGGGCACTGCATCCCCCCACCCTAGTGACTCATATTATCCCCTTATCCTCTTTCAAAGTACTTGGCAACTCCCTACCAGCACTTCTTTGACTTACTGTTTATCTCACCCTTTAAAACACAGCTCTTTCAGGGCAGAGACTTTGTCTTCTTTGTCACTACATCCCCAGCACCTAGATTTCCCCAGCACCAAACAAGCACTCAAAGCCTCTGTGCTGAATGAACGAGCACTCCTATTCAGCACTCGGTCTGTCCTTCCTCAAGGTTTGCCAGGTAGCTGAAGCAGCAGCTTACACTGCCTTGTTCTGTTTGAAATTCTATTTGTGGGTTCCCAGGAGCATGAGAGGGTGCTGTACCTATTTAAGATCAGTTGGGCTAATAAGATATCCTTATGGGCTTACTATTTGAAAGGATTTCTCCTTACCCTCTGATGAATTTGGCCCACACACCCACTTAACAGAAAAAGAAAATTAAAACTTAAAATCTTGGCTAATGTCTGACGTACTTTGGCAGTCCTAATTGTTAGAAGTTTAAAAGGAAAAAATCATTCATAAAATTAGCCCTTTTTAAGTTTTAAAGTCCTTCCCTGTGCTGAGACAATTTTAAGACATCCCATGGGATTTGAATATGAAGAATGGAATCTACCCGACTATACTAATGAATACAAGAATAATAAGGTCATTTGCTTCTTTCTCCTTCTGCTCAGATCGAGACTCAATGTTTTCATCTTGTCCCCAATGAAAGCCTCACACATGACAATTCTGTGATTTTCCTCACTACAAACTCTGACTTTGAAAGCCTCCTCTATTTGTTTTCAAAGGAAAATCTGGGAGGTAAAAGGAAATATAGTTAGGAATGGATGGAGAAATATTAGAGAGGGAACCAAGATAACATTTAAGGACTAACTACTCCAAAGGGGTCTAAATCAGAGTGGATTTCAATTAAGAAATTTCTCAAGCTTGGCCAAATACTCTGCATGTGAGATTCCAGGGAGTGCCACTGACACCAGTTCCCAGTGAAGATATTCTTTCTCTAAGCAATTCTTCCCATGTAGGCTCTAGATGCCACTCCATGGAATTAAACAAACCATGCCTCTTCAAGATCAAAGCTAAGTGGATTATCTACCAGATTATAACTTTGATCCCCCTTATATCAAATAAAAAAACATATCCCTTAATAAGCTCAAAAATGGGAGAGGGCAGGAAGGAGTCAGACCTAGTAAGCAGGAAGGACGCACAATCCCAGGCTATGAGTGTGCCTGGCCCTTGTGTCACCAAGGAAATGACACATTATCCCAGGTCTTGTGTGTATTACTGAGGAAAGGGGGTTGAGAAGCTGTGGCTACAGACACTGCAGGTATTTCTAGTAGGGGTGGAAAACAAAACCTTATTCTTATATGGCATCATGATTTCTAAGCTAGGACAAAAAACAAGAAGGGCAGACAGAATTTTAAACGGAAGGTGATCATTTTTCTTAAGATTCTGTACCTTCACAACCTAAATCTATAACAGGACACAATATAGATGCACAAGTATTACAAAGAAACAATGTGAAAACAAAGTAAATTATTATGCTCTAGAAAAAAATGGAGAAAATGCGGGGCACCCAAGAATAGTTTTACTGTAATTAAAATAAGATGACCAATTCTGAAATGGCTACAATCATTAAAATCTAGACTACTTTTAAGAGCTATATATCTTCAACACTAGGCTAGGATCAGCTTAGTAACCAAATAAACAATCAGGAAGCATGGTTTCATGCCTTGAGAAGAAGAAAATAAATGAAGAAAAAAAAAACCTAACTTATCAATAGCAAAAAAAAATCTATAATACTTAGTAACAGAAGAAAATAAAGGTTTGAGGATTTCTCATTTTCCAAAGTGGGAACACTACCAAAATGTACAAATAAGATTACAGACATATAATCCTAAATCAGGTTTTTAGGTAAGTAGAGTGGGTTTTACCTGTACAATGGCCAAGATGCCTTATATCAATCTGTTCTTGCTTTATACAAGATGCTTCTCGCACAAAACAGGGGTTGTTATAGGAACTCCCATCAGAAGCACACACGGGATTAAAACTGTATCCACTGCAATCTATATTACACACACACCTGTTGAAAAAGCAAAAGTCTACTCTTTACAACACGATTTCACAATGCTACAACAGCAAAAGAGAGCAGTTCTGTTTTCTTCCTTTTCTGTTTTCTGTAACAAAAGTTAATATATTGTTTTAAGTCACTGATGAAAGTTTAAGCAAACTGGATTCACAGCTGAAAATTTGTTTCAAGTGAGAATTTAAAGATAATTTGATAGAGATACCAATGCTTTCTCTAAACTTTTTATATCCAGATAAAACATCAAATGTCAACAACATTAACAAAAAAGGCAACATGGCATAACAGAAAGGATACAGAGTTATGAGTCAAAGGTCATGAATCCAGATTTCTGTCCAGATATTTCTTCTAAGTTTTATTTTGCTGTTCTGTAAAATAGAGATAAAAATAATATACATACCTCATTGAATAATTAGGAAGATTACAAAGTATAATATATATATATATATATATATATATATATATATTTATATATGAAAATATGCAAACTGCAAGTCCTTACAAAGTGGTTGCTAGCTACATACCTACCTATAAAACTGAGTGTCCCCTGAATACTAAGCCCTGCAGTGTAGAGAAGACCAAGGAAGACCAAGGCACAGCCACTCCTCCCAAGAACCACACATTACAGTTGGAAATAAAAAATACAAATGCTCTCCGTTTTCTGCAACATGGAGGACTAGGTACCTGGATTAACCCTCCTGCCGAAAACAACAAAATATGCACATTCTCTTAAATTCATAAATTGACAAGAAAGCAAGGAACATTCCAGCCACAATTTAAATGAAGCCAGGCACAGAAAAAAGGTCAATTGAAACTTGCTAAAACTGATTTCGTCTTGAAGGCGTTTGCCAAACTGGTAGCTCAATTATCAGCTGTTTTTGGCTTTGCAAGCCTCTGAGAGCAGGAGACAAAGAATATTGACCTCCTACGGTGGGGGAGTCTGAAGATCCCCAGGAAAACTAGGATCTCAAAAAACTAGAATCCTCAGAGGGTACTCTAAAAATGAACTGCCATTTTCCAAGGGGACTGTTAATTTATAAACAACAATAAAAAAACAAAACGCCAGCCTGAGCCATGGCACTGAAGAGAAGGAAGAAAAAACATATTTCCTGAGAATTCATAACCACAAGCTGGCCCTCACATGGAAAACTGCAACCTAAAATACTACACGGTTGTTCTGAAAACCTCAAGTCCAGCAATTAGTTTCAAATGGTTAACAACTAGAAGAGCCCCTCAGACAACGGCAGAAGCAAATAAAATCTTCTCTGGAGTAACCCAAATTTATCCTATCCCTCAAAGATTTTCCACAAATAAGGTTCTGAGAGAAAAAAATAAGCAGCATACCCGCATACACTGACATACCCACAGCAAACAAGGAAATAAAGCACCATGAGCTTCTAAAGAAGCGAGCAGATTAAGAAAGCACCAAACAAAACTTCTATAAATTTATTAACAAATAAAAACCCAAAGGACAGATTTAACAGCAGATTATAACGAAAAGGGAAGTAATAAACCAGAAGACCGTCTAGAGGAAATTACCCAGACTACAGCACAGAGTCAAAGAGATGGAACAAAGGAAAAATGATTAATTAAGAGACATGAAGGACAGAGTTAGAAGATCTAATAAACATCTGATTGGATTTCCAGAAGGAGATGAGAGGATGAAAAAAGATCCACAAACCCAATAAACCACAAACAGGATCACTAAGATCACTAAGAAGGAATCCACACACTGAATTGGGATTTTAGAACAAAGAAAAAGAATATTTTTAAAGTAGTCAGAAAGGAGAATAAAATCACCTTCAAAGAAGCAAGAATCAGGAGAGCAAATGACTTTTCAAAAGAAATATTGTAGCCAAGCAACAGTGAAATAATAGCCTCAATGTGCTGAGATAAAATAGAATTCTGTATAAAAGGAAATATCTTTTGAGAATGAGGGTGAAATAAAGGTAATTAGGAAGAAATGAAAACTTAAGTTTGTCACCTGCTGGCTCTCCATAAAGGAAATTCTAAGAGATTTACCTCAGGCAGTAATAATATGATCCTGTATGGAATGACTGAACAAAAGGGTAAATATGTGGGTAACAAAAGCAAAACACTGACTAAGACAACAAGAACAAAGCTCTATATGGTTAGTTAATTTTCTTAAAAAAAAAAAAAAAAAGGAAATTAAGATACATGATAATGATAGCATACAAGTTGGGAGAGACTGAAATCACATGTTTGATGGAGAATAGAGATATTGATGAACTTTTAGTATGTATGTTAAAATTTCTAAGGTGACCACCAAAGGGAGAATCTAGGACAGGAAAAGAAAAAAAACAATCCAAAAAGAGGCAAAAATGGAGAGAAAGGAACAAAGGAAAGGCAAAAGTATGAAATAAGACAACAGAAAAAAGATCAAAATCTGTCATTATTTATAATACATGTAAATAGACTAAATTTTCCACTTAAAAACAAGGTAGTTCAACTGGATAAAAATACAAAATCCAGGTAGATCCTGCTTATAACACACCAAAAGTTGAAAATGAATGGTGAAAGAGATACCACATCTGGCATGAAAGAAACACAGAATAGCTAATATTTAATATCAGACATAAGGCAAAAAGGTTTCTGAGAAATAGACTTCATAATAACGAAACATTATGTTCATGAAGATATAATATTCTAAATATTTTAAGATAGCCTCAAAATCTATAAAACAAAAACTGATAAAACCACAATAAGAAAGAGCCAAATCTATCACAGTAGAATTTAATATGTCTCTCTCAGTAACTTATATATCAAGGAGATAAAATATCAATAAAAATCTGAAATATTTATGGGTGAAATGACATGATTCTGGGATTTACTTTAAAAAACTTGCCCCCAAAAAAGTAGGAAGGGAAGAATATACAAAACAAAACAAGACCAACATTGATACTTGAAGCTGGGTGATGGGAGTTATGGGGAGGGGCCACTTTATTTTTCTCCTTTTCTATATGTCTGAATTAATGGGCTAAAGATGAAAAGCAAAATTATAAAACTTTTGTAAGATCAAACATAAGAGACTGATAAATGATACTTCAAAACTAAGAACATTCTGATAAAGATAAT
The DNA here is from genome assembly GCA_026826555.1 of Tolypeutes matacus. NCBI lineage: Eukaryota > Metazoa > Chordata > Mammalia > Cingulata > Chlamyphoridae > Tolypeutes > Tolypeutes matacus. The sequence continues at coordinate 4,761,376 of JAKSZT010054401.1, read as the reverse complement.
AAAAAGACAAGATACAAACAAAAAGATATTTACAGGTCATATAACCAATAGAGAATTAGTATCCAGAATGCATAAATATAAATCAATGTAAAAAAAAAAAAGACTAACTCAATGGGGAAAAGGGAAAACAAAGAGATAAATAAGAATTAAAAAGGAAGCATACATGAAAAATAAATGTGAAAAGATGCTCAGCTTCATTAATAATCAGGAAAATGCAAATTTTAAAACTACAAAGAGATAAAATCACCTTCACTAAACTTGCAAAAAAGGAATTTTCATTGTCTCCTGGAGGGAGATTGGAAAACAGGTATTTCCATAACAAGCTAGAGTTACACATGTGCAACAACTTCACTGAACACTAAGCCTTGCAGTATGGGCGAGGCAAGTCCCCTGAAAATCTTTAGTACATGTGCACCAGGAGACATGGGTGAGATGCTCACAGCAGCATTATTCAAAAGAACAAAGGACCAAAAACAATCCACATGTCTATCAGCTGTAAAATGAACTGTAAAAACATGTGCTCCAGCCAGACAACTGAATTCTATAAGCAGTGAAACCGAACAAGCTACAGCTGTGTGCATCAACATGAAAGAATCTCAGAAACATGTTGAGCAAAAGGTCAAGGAGAGTACACATGGGATAATTCCATTTATACAAAATTCAAAATCCATCAAAAGCCAATTAATATGTTATTAAGGGAACTATGATATGTGGAAAACTACAAAGAAAGCAAGGGAATCATTTATACAAAATGTAGTATAGCAAGCGAGTGGGAAGGGGACTCCAAAGGATTGATAAAATTCTCTTTCTTGCCTTGGGAGGTAGTATTCACAAAAGTTTGTCTTACGTTGGAGCAAATAAACTGATTATGTAAGTTTTCATATGCTTCTGAATATATGCTTTATTTCACAATTTAAAAATTAAGGCACCAGCCCCACCCCAATCAAGACCTCTTCACTAGTCCAAAAACTTCTGGCTCTTCATCTTCTCTGGAATGATCAAAAACAAGTGAGTGGGCCCCACCCTGTTGGGAGATAGCAGAGGGAGATGCTCCAGGGCTCAGTCGCCTATAGAAGCTTTGAACAACCAGCAAGGGCTGACAGAAACGTCTTCCGCAAAGCTCCAGAAGACAGCTAAAGGTGAATCAGGAAAAAGACTCGTTAAAAGAGGTGGGATGTGAATATTCTCGCTGTCCTGATTTTGTGGTAATCAGGGTGGGCTAAACATTCTCTCTATTAGAAACCATGCATGTGTCCCCAGACCTAGTTTTTCTCCCTAGGTCTGGTTTTTAGAATGCTGGTGATAAACTAAGCCTGATTTATTATATGACCATCCTGTATGGGAAAAGGCTGTAAGTTTGGGTATCTTTGGTCAACCTTAAGGGATATAGCAGGGGGACAGATGTGGCTCGGGTGGTTGGGCATCCATCTCCCTTACGGAGGGACCTGGGATCGATCCCGGTAAAAAGAAAAAAAGAAAAATATAGAATGCGCGTGGGCCTCCAGGCCCTGTGCGCAGGTGCGCTGCCAGGCCCCGCGAACGGGTGAGCTGTCAGGCCCGGTGAACCACGCAGCAAGATGATAACATAACAGGAGAGTAACACAAGGGAGAGCCAAGATGAGACGCACCAAAAAACCAGGGACTAAAGTGGCGCCGGCGGTAGGGCGCCTCTCTCCCACACTGGAGGCTCCGAGGATCAAATCCCAGTGAAGACAGGAGGAGAAGGAGGAGAAGGATGAGAAGAGAGGGCAGGAAACGGACACAGAGAGTTGGCCAGTGAATGGACACAGAAACAGCAAAAAAAAAAAAAAAAGGAGGGAAGAGGGATGGATAAAAGTAAATAAATAAATAAATCCTTAAAAAAAAACGTATAGGGGAGTAAGATGCGGACTAAAGTTAGTAGTATACTTTGATGATGCCCTTTCATGATTTGTTAACACATGTTTCACAATGCAGGGTGTTTGGGGCGGGGGAGAAGTGATGTGTGGGAGCCCTGCATGATGTTATGCATGTTTGTTTTGTAAGATCACGATGTTTACTGAACACTTGTAGTTTATGTGTGTTCATATGTGAATGGTATACTTCAATAAATTGTTTAAAAAGTGGGGGGGGCTCTCCAGGTGCCCTGGCTCTTCCCCCACCCTTCACCCCTCAGCAGAGCAGAGGCCCTTGCACCCGGTGTAGGTCCCTGGTCCCAGTTCCGAGAAGGGCAGAGTAACTCTCCTCGTGCACAGACCGGGAGGATGCATGTCCGGCCCAGTCTGTCCAGTGGTGCCCTGGGAGACTCACGTTCCAGAACTCGCCCTGCGTGTAGAAGGCGGCTCACCCAGCTTTCACAGAATGCTGTGGGAGGGCAGTCGAGTGGCTGCCAGGGACAAGGGGTGGCTGCTATAAGAACCTTCCTAGGAAAAAGGAGACATTTGGAACCATGTAAGTGGGGCACTCCTGGGGCTTCTGCACGGAGGGGACAGGCCTGGCTAGTACGCTGTGGCCTGGCATTACTGAGCTTACTGTACAGATAAACTCTGAGAACGCTTGCACGGGCCAATGTGCAAAGACTGGGAAAGGTGTTGTTTTTTTTTCTTGTTAGCTCCTGACATTCAAGGAAAGCTTTGTATTAACACTAGCTAGATACAAGCTTAAGAAACAAACACCTCAGAGTCTAAATTCCAGCAATAACACATTAAAATTGAAAATGTACAGGTTTCAACAAAAGGTTACAAAACATACAAATAAGCAGGAAGCAATGGCCCAGGCAAAGGAGAAGATTAGAGCATTAGAAACCATCACGGAGCAGGATCAGATCGGGGACATAACATACAAAGACTTTAAAAAAAAAAAAAAGGTCCTAAATATGCTCAAAGACCTAAGGAAAAATATGGACAAAGAACTAAAGAAAATCACTAAAAGATAGGTGGACACAAAGAAAGTATCAATTGAGAGATGAAAATTGTGAAAAGGAAACAGAGCTGAAGGCCACAGTAACAAAAATTAAAGATTCCTTAGAGGGATTCAACAGCAAATTGGAGCTGGCAAAAAAAGAATCCGTGAACTTGAAGGTAAGGCACCTGAAATCACTCAGTCTGCAGAAGAGAACGGAGAGAGTCAAGAAAAGTGAGCAGAGCCTGAGGAACCTGTGGGATTCCATCAAGCTGACCAATATATGCACTGTGGAGTCCCAGAGAAGAGAGAAAGGGACAGAGAGAGTATTCAAAAAAAAAGAATGGCTGAAAACTTCCCAACTGTCGAATACTAAACATAAAGAAAATTGTGAAAGCCACAAGAGAGAAGCAATGTGTCACATACAAGGCGGCCTCAATGAGAGTAAGTGCCCATTTCTCATCAGCAACCCCGGAAGCAAGAAGGCAGTGAGTGGGAAGACATATTTAAAGTGCTGAAAGGAAAAAGTTGACAGCTCTATATCCGGCAAAACTGTCTTTCAAAAATGAGGGAGATTAGGACATTCCCAGATAAACAAAAGTTGACGGATTTTCTCACCACTGAACTGGCCCTACAAGAGATGCTAAGGAGAGTTTTGCAGTTTTAGCGGAAAGGACAGTAGACAGTAGCTCGAATCCACATTAAGAAACCAAGATCTCCAGTGAGGATAACCATGTTGGTAAATACAAATGCCAGTACTGTTGTATTTTTGGGTTCTCATCCACTTTTTACTTCCTACAGATTCTAAAAGGCAAATGCATAAAATGTAATGATAAATTTTGGACTCAATATATAATATAAGTTTTGGATTCAATATATAAACATGCAATTTGTTTCAAGACCTAGATAAAGGTGGGAGACCAGAGGGTATGGGATCATAGTTTGTGTGTAGTATTGAAGTAAAGTTATAATGAAGTTATTATTGAAATTAAGTAAAACATAGTTGTTATAGATTTAGGGCACTAAATTTAAGCCTCATGGTAATTACAGAGAAAATAGAGAAAATGCAAGCTCAGAGAGACAGAAATTAGAGTACAGGATGCCAGGGGTGGGGGGCAGAGGGAATGGGGAGTTAGTGCACCTTGAGTGTAGGGTTTGTGTTTGGGGAGATGAGAGAGATTTATTAACGGAAGGTGGTGAGGGCACCGTGACACTGTGAATGCGATTAACCCCACTGAATGGTATGCCTGGGAATGGCTGAGATGGGAAGTTTTGTGTTGTATTTGTGTTTCCACAGTTAAGAAGAGAGGAGGAGGAGCAACCAGAAGGACAATGAAAACTGATGCAACTCATGTCCTTGGATGATATCTGGCAAGGGAGGAGAAAAGACACAAAGGGACCATTATGGGACATATCAGAAATTTGGAATATAGACTATATGCTTTATATCCATATTACATTTCTTGAACCTGATAACCACTTAACGTGTTTATGTAAGAGGACATCCTAGTTCTACAGAAACGTCCATGGAAGTATTAAGCGTTTGAGGAGCATGATGTACATGACCTACACTCAAGTGTTCAGAAAATGGATTGATAGATACAGCAAATGTGGCAAAATGTTAAAATTGGTAGATCTGGGTGTCTTGGGGAGTAGGGGGTAAGGAGATGTTGGAGTTGTTGAAGTTCTCTGAATGGAGGATGTATTACTTTTGGGCTGTCCTGTAAGTTTGAAAACATTTCAAAATAAAAAAAGCTCCCCCAATTTTTTTTTTAATTCATAAGAAGAATATTTACCAACCTAAGTCAAAAATAATATTGTAGTAGAATTTTTTTTTTAAGATTTTATTTATTTATTTACTCCCCCTTGCTGCTTGTGCTCGTTGTGTCCATGTGCTGTGCATTTTTCTGTGTCTGCTTGTCTCCCTTTGTTGGGTCGTCCTGCTGCGTCAGCTCACCGCACCGTGTGGGCGGGCTTGCCTTCACCAGGAGGCCCCGGGAATTGAACCCGGGGCCTCCCATATGGTAAACAAGAGTCCTATCGATTGAGCCACATCCGCTTCCCTTTAGCAGAATTTAATTCTTGGAAAACAAGAGGTAAAAGAAAAACCAGAAGGGTAAATTGGCTAATCAGAGAAGGTGAGTTCAATCAAAAGTTTTAGATTAGAGGAAGGAAGGGGCACAGACAAATGGAGAGAAAACGTTCCATTATGTGTGGGTAAAGACATGAGCAGAGACGTAGGAACAAGCACTGAAAAAATGCCAGCGCTGAAAGGGACCTTAGCAAGCCATCCTTTCCAATCTTTCTTCCAGTACAGGATTCCCCTCAGCACTATGTTTGACTACATCTCCACAGAGCTTCTGCCACAGAACTGGCAGTGAAGGAGAGCTAGACAGCTCACCAATGCAGTCCATCTCATGGCCGAATTCCTCCCTGTCCTGAGCCCAAAAGCTGCATCCCAATAACTTCCACCCATGGCTCTACCTATACTAAGTTCAAAATATCATCCAGGACTACCCTTTTATTATTCAAAGATAATCATAATCTCTTCACAGGACTAGATTTCTCAAGTCCATTCAATGATTCCTCATTTGTTGTGGTCTCTAAACTTCCCCAACCATCCTGATCACCACTCTAGCTCGAGTCTCTTATAAAATGTGAAACCACAAACAGAACACTGACTACCGTGAAGAATCATCACTGTCTTAGTTGTTCTGGACGCTGTGCTTACTTAACCCAAGCAGGATTTCGTTAACTTCTCTGGTAGCCACATCAAACTTTAGACTAATATTGAGATTTTTAATAATACTCAACTCTGTAGTTATAGCCTACAAAACATGGAGGACCTTACATTTATCTCAATCGAAGTTTAGCTTCTTGTTCCTAAAATACTGAAATTTTTTGGACTCTAATTCTATCAGCTAAATCTCTCCTAGACCGATGTAACTCACCATTTTGGCAAGAAGAACTCATACTTTTACCCAAGTAACTAAAAAAAGCATTGAACAGAAGAGGATAAAGAAAGGGTCATGTGGTTCAGCCTTTATAGCAAAATTAACCCACAGGTGAACACCTTTTAAGGAAAGTTATTACCCAGCTATAATTTCACCGATTATCTGACCACCTTTCTGTATCTTGAAGACCACACAAGACTGATAACTACTTCACTTATATCCAGACAGACTACAACTAAGGCTCAGCCCTGATATAGCCCCAACTGCACTATCAAAAAACAAAATTAGGTTGGCTTTAGGGTGACCTGTTCTTGGTAAACCCATGCTGTTACTACTTCCCTTTCTAAGTCACCTATGGAGAAATTTTAAGCCAATAAAAGACTTCAGCATGTGCTAAGAAACAAAGTTGACAAAACAGAAGACAAAGTATATTGAAGTCAAAGAGGGTAAGTGACTTGTCCATTATCACAAGTTAATAACAACACTGGTATTAAACAAATTTCCAAAGATCTTTCCCATCCATTATTGAACACATTGTGATGGATTAAATGTGATGTCACCCTGCTTCACAATTTATCAAGAAAAGGCCCTATTTCTCTTCAAGTTTTTTCTGCATTCCCAGTTTCTTCTTCTCAGGGCTCACTATATGGGGGGCGGGGGGGGGGGAGGAATCATATAATAATGAGTTTCCTTTAACAAAGCCCTACAATATGATGGAAAGTCTGCATGAAAACACCCATTTATTGTCCCTGGAAATAGGCTTTCTAAGATTCAACCTACTTTTTCTACTAAGGAACAGTATTTGGCTTCATATACACATACAATTGGTTTCATTTTTTACGGTGATGGCACACCTCTAGCACAAATAAACGTTGTCTAATCTAGACACAGACTGCTCTATTCAGAGATGCCATATTTTATTTCCATAGAAAATATTGTTTTAAATATATAAAAATAAAACAAGACTAAAAAAATAAACTCCAAACTGCTATATTTATCCAGAACATCAAACCAAAATATGTGCCTGTCCTTAAAGGAGTGACACAATAAAAATATGTGATAGGCTGAATTACCTGCTCCAACAAACACAACATGTTCTTAATTTTAATCCACATTCTTGTGGGTGTGAATCCATTGTAAATAGGATCTCTTGAAGATGTTATTTTTAGTTCAGGTGTGGCCAATTAAATGAGGGTGAGTCATAATCTGGAAACCAGAACCAGAGACCTTATAAAGGGGACCTAGAAGGAGAGGACATGGCCGGGAGTGGGGAGCAAAAATAAAGGTTTGGATCCCCAAGGACTACTGGCAGCAGGCAGCAGAACAGCAGTCTTGCTGAGATCCTGATTTTGGACTTCTAACTTCAAAACCATGAGCCAATAAACTCTCCTTGTTTAAGACAACCCACTGTGTGGCATTTGTCATAGCAGCCTAGAAATCTAGGGCATGGTAGTTGAGAAAGAGAATTCTGGTGGTTGTGGGTGGCATGCTATGAAATAATCTGAAAGAGAGACAAGAATAGAGGAGGGCTCCACATCTAATCAAACTAGGGAACAGACACAATTATTTCAAAAATAAATCTGGAAAAGACAGATTTCTAGTAAATTCCTATTGGAAAAGGAGAATGAAAGATGGGTGATAAAAGGGGATGAGTCAAAGAAGAGAAACTCTTTCCTTTCAATATGTCTTCCCAAAGCCATGGAAAAGTTTTTAAATGATATGAATAAAGTCATTAAGGTAAGAAGTAAGCCCAAAGCCTCACTAAAGAAAATACATTTCTCATCTGCAGAAGTGATTAATGGAGAACACAAATAGTAAACAAAAAGGTGAAGAAAATGGAGGCGTAATGAAAAAAGGAAATAATGAAAAGAGAAATAAGGGGAGAAGAACAGTTCAAGCTAAAATAAAAGCACAACTTGCTGTCACTTTATCACATATAAGAAGAATATTAATGGATAGTTTGAAACAAATTACAGCCATGGACATTCTTCCAAAGGCCTCTCTTAGTATGCCCTCATGCTAGAAACGATTGTTATATTTTTAAGAGGTTGGGAGCAGGGAAAAAAAAGAGAGAATAAGTAACAGAATAAATGTGGCCTGCAAAAGCTAAAATATTTACCATCTGACCCCTGGTTGAATAGCTAAAGGAAAAGAGAATTATAGAACTGTTTCGGAATAAGAAAAGGCTAATTCAAAAAGACAAAACACGTTGCCACTCCAGTAAGGAGAAACAAGTAACTGAACAGTGGGCACTGCAGGTCAACAAAGAAACCCCGTGGTCAAGTGCCTGGAAAAGACAGTCTCAGTGGGATGGTGCCACTGCATGTAAGAACTGTGAGAACCAACCACTGCTGTTCTCAGTGGCATATGAAGAAAACAAAATTACCATCTCAAGTAAAATCCAGCTTAGAGAGACAATGAGCAACTGGTGACAGAGGGCAGGATGCCCAAAGTCCAGGAGTGCGTGCTAGAGTGAAAAGAAATCACGCTTTACAGGTCTGCCAAACCCGAAATACCGGACAGCTATTTACTCGGCACCAACTGTGCGAGTTCAGTCACATTTGCCTCATTTAATCCTGACATCAACAAATTATCAGTAGAGAAAACTGAAGGTGAGCAAGTAAAGGGAAAACTCCAGGGTCACAAAACTAATGCGGGCTGCGCAGTGCTCTCTCTACTCACTACAGCTGTTACGCAAACATCTTAGCATGGAAGGTGCCAGATGAAAGGAGGTTAGCAGGGTTCTTCCACATTTACATCGTAAAAATCCTTTCACCAAACCGGCCATACTTTTCTCTCAGCTACACCAAGGGCACTCCTGCCTCAGGGCTTTCTCTCTTGCTGGAACTTCCATGTGGTTCGATCCCTCACCTCCTTCAAATTTTTCCTCAAACCTTACCTACTCAGACAAGTGCCCTTACCACTCTATGTGAAACAGAAAACCCTTTCCCTCTTCCTGGAGCCCCACTTCCCCTTACCATGCTTCATTTTTCTCTGTCCTGTATTTCAGAATCAAGACATGTAGAAGGAGATGGTATCAGACATACCCTTTCACCAATGAACGTTGGACAAAATAGTAGCTGTTTTAGGAACTAGATAGGAACCAAAGATGCTTGAGGAAAAAAATAAAAAAAAGCACAATGTTTCTTCACTCTGGCTATATCCCTGAGGGAATTTTCTAAACTATGGTGTGGAAAATTAGTGCCCAGGCTGAAAACAGTAGATTCGGTGGGTGGAGGTGACAGAAACTGGGGTCTAGGACTGCTAAACCAACTACAATTCAAGGGGCAAGGTACCAGAGAGGAAGCAGCTACACAAAAATTCCCTTTGGGTCCATGGCCAACTCCAAACCTGCATGTGCTCAAGGTGAGATTCCAGGACCTAGCAGAGAAGAGCGGCTAGCAGAGATTCCAGAGGTCCCATACTTGTGGGGGCATGTTGGGAGTAGAAAGACCTTGGTGAACATTCAGGCATTCAGTTGAGACCCCAGAAAGGTCAGTCCCTAGGAATGAAGGCCACATCCTAGAAGGAAGGGCCCTTGGTATCTGATCAAAACCCTAACAAATCCTAAAAAAAACTAAGGCTCAACAGTATCAAAGGCAATCCACCGGCAATTTACTGAATACCAGGAGAAAACTTAACCTGCTTATATTATAATATAATCCAGAATACCTCTACAACATATCACTCCTAACGTCCAGCGTACAATAAAAAATTACTATATATGCAAAGCAGAACAAAGTGACTGATATTCAAAAAGCAAAAGGTCAACAGAAGCAAAGGCCAGAGATGGTGAGGATCTGATATAAATGCGCTATCTCAAAACTCTGGGGGGAGTGGGACTGTCATAACCTATTTGAAGGACAAATGGCAATATCAAAAAACCTTTAAGGCACACCCTACAGATATACTGGCTGAAATTTGGCAATATTTATGTGAAAGAACAGTCACTGCTCACTGAAGTGATATAAAACCATAACATATGCAGCAACAGAGAACTCATTACTTGAACTATAATCCATCCCTATAATGAAGTACCATGGAGCTATGAAAAAGGAGGATACGCATGTGCATGTGCTGGTATTATGAAAGGAAAAAAATCAGGATGCAGAACAATCTGTATAATATATTCAATACGTGTAAATGTTTTAAAGCATATGCATATATTTGTAGGGATAAGGGAAAACACTGTTTTCATGGAAAATATGTTAATAAGAGTTAATAGTGTCTTTGGGGAGATGAAGGAACAAAGGGAGACCTTTATTTTCATTTTATGCAATTCTATATGGGTTTGGACTTTTTAAATATGCACATGCTGTACTTTTATTTTTGAAATTAAACATTTGAAAGTAAAAAAAATACAAAGTGAGTAAGATAAAGAAGCCAACTTAAGCGTCAATACAGCAAGTACAGAGACAAGTACGAAGACAACAAAATTTATAAAGGAAAAGACATTAGCACTGAAACACAAGACCAGAGGACCAGCCAGTGAGAATTTTGGAGACATTTGAAAAAGGAGATGGTGAAAAATAAATTTTGAAGTGGAAATTTAAAAAGTAGAAAAAAGATATAGAAATAAAGAAAATAAAAGAAATAATATAAAAGAAATAAAGAAAGGTAAGAATTAAATGTAACTGAGTGAGAAAAATCAAGCAGACTCCATGCCTGATTCCTTGTTGTTTAGTCAGTTGTGGCTCCCAAATGTTCTCCTACTGAATCGCCTTTCTTAAGACAACTCATGAATTTACTGCTGGAGGAAAATGGCCTGGATATAAACAAGTAGAGCTCTTTTGCAATTTAGCATTTTTACATTTCAATAAAAGTACAAAATCACAGTAGTTGTGAGAGATGAGACTTCAAATTCCAAATCATGGTTTTGGTTATAGAAAGGGCATTCCCACTGAAGGATTTGGGGTTTTTCCATTTTGTTTTGTTTTTAATATACTTTTCTATTTCTATTTTTTAAAAGAAACTTAGATTACATAAATGTTACACAAAAAATATAGAGTACTCCCATATGCCCCGCTCCCTAGCCCTCCCACATTTTCCCACATTAACAACATCCTTCATTAGTGTGGTACATTTGCCACAATTAATGAACACATCTTGGGGCATTGCCACTAGGCAATGATTATAGTTTACATTGTAGTTTACACACTCTCCCGCACATGTTTGCAAGTTATTACATGATATACAATGGCCTGTATCTGTCATCGAAATGTTATTCAGGATAATTCTCAAGATCCAAAAATGCCCCCAAATTAACACCTATTTTTCCCTCTCCCTCCCCTCAGAACCTCCAGTGGCCACTGCCTCCATATCCACGATAAAAGTTCTTTCATTGCTATGATCACAAGTCTACAGTAAAACAACTATAAGTCTACACTAGTCCATCATCCATTCCCCAACCCTGAGGATTCTGTGATGGTGATGCCCACTCCATCTCTAATTGAGAGGGGTCTTATATACCATGGGGGAGATGGATGGGACTTTCTTGCTTGCAGTTGCAGACTCTCTCTGTTCCTTGAGATGGCCGTTGTCAGTCATCTTCTCCTTGTTACTTGTCCTGGATGAGTCCAATGAGCTGGAGAGTAGGTGTTGCAAGTCTGTTGAGATTCAGGGCCCAGCTGGCACATGGACAGCCAAAGATTTGTCTCTTGGACATACAACTATCAACTATAGTACTAACTATAGGTTCAAATAGAAGGGCAGAATAGCCATGTATAGGGAAAACACAACTGAGTCCAACTCTGTCACACTGGGGAGCATAAATTCCACAGCAGGGCCCACTGGCAAGGTACCTAACTCCTGAGCTGTCTGCCCTGCCTATAGTGTCTGCATGTCTCCAGAGCCCTCAGGAGCCCCACTATTTGTGGTAATATTTACTTTGGCAGTCAATGGGTTCCTGCTGAGATATTAAAGCATTTATTATAACAAAAAAGGGAAGCACACAAAAAAGAGAAGCACGTCAATGCCAAATTGCAAGATAAAAATAAAAGGCCTACACGGAAAACCAAAATTAACTTAAAACATCAAAAGAGTATATCAGTAGACTATAGAGATTGATGGGAAGGTATATTCATAATGTACCCGGTAATATGCCCAGTGATTTCACATTTTTCAGCACATCTAATTTTTATAGTCGCCTATGAGGTATTATCTCCATTTTTAAAAAAGCTGAGACTCAGGAAAGCTTATTTTATATATAATAATATATAGTTAGTAAGCTTGGATGTGAACCCGCGATTCTTTCTAATACAACAGTATGTCTCAAATTTTTTTGCCAAAAGTTCACCTGATAGAGGCTCTATCATATTATGAATACACACCTCTAGGAAATGACATCGGGGAGGGGAGATTTGGTGAGGGGAAGGTAACAAGAGTTTAAGCAAGCCTTATTAAAAAAAGTCTTTGAAGCATTACCTTAAAAATTAAGGATTTTTTTGCATTCTATATCATAATACATGAATGTTTTCAAATATATCAATGACTTTTCCTCTAAAACTTTAGGTAACTACGTGCTCACCCATTCACCTCCATACCCTAATTTAAGAAACACAGCTGGGAAGCGGATGTTGCTCAATTGGTTGGGCTCCCGTTTACCATAGGGGAGGCCCTGGGTTCGATTCCTGGGCCTCCTGGTAAAGGCGAGCTGGCCCGTGTGGTGTGGTGAGCTGCCGCAGCAAGATGACACAACAAAGAGAGCAAGCAGACACAGAAAAACACACAGCAAATGGACACAGCAAGCACAAGCAGCAAGGGAGGGATAAATAAATAAATAAAAATAAATCTAAAAACAAAAAAGAAACTCAGCTGTACACCTTGATTCAGACACAAGGACAAGAATCTACTCTTAGGAGGCACTGAAAAAACAGAAGTAGGATAAAGCATAGACATCTTATGAACTATTACATATAGGATAAAAGCAACTGAAATCTTTTTAAGAGGAGAAAAAAAAAATTCCCCTGCCCAAAAGTAGACTTTGGAAAGGAGAATATCTTTTTTTCAGAATGTACCGCTTCAAGACTACTGAAGACAGCTGGCCAAGAAGCAAGTTCATAAGATCTTACTAAAAGAGAGAGAGCACAGAACACTAATTAATAAGTATAGGAGGAATGATCAAAAATTACTACTAGGCAACTATCATAGTAATAATTGATTCAGGCAAGAATTATCAACAGATGTTAAAAATATTGAGTGAAAATATGATGGAGAATGACATATTTACACCATCTCAAAATATTTCCCCAACAGATTACTTTTTTTTTTTTTTTTAAAGATTTTTTATTTAGTTATTCATTTCTCCCCCCCTTGCTGCTTGTGCTCGCTGGGTCAGCTAACCACGCCGCGCGGGCGGGCTTGCCTTCACCAGGAGGCCCCGGGAACCGAACCCGGGGCCTCCCATATGGTAAACGGGAGCCCTACTGATTGAGCCACAGCCGCTTCCCTAACAGATTACTTTTTAATTAGAAAAGGGGAAATGTTAATTTTACAATGGAGAAACCTGGCATACACTACCTTAACCAAATGCTCAAAGTTAACTTCATCCATAATGGGACAATTTGGCATTATGTGATTCCTGATATACTGCACAGAGAAGGACATAACATCTATGTCGTATTCCTGCCAAAATGCACAATCTAAATCTAATCATGAGTAAACATCACAAAAATCCAAATTGAGGAACATTCTTAAGAACAACCAGCCTGTTCAAACCTACCAATGCCATAAAAAACAGTGAAAGGATCAGCCAGAAAGACAAAACACATATTAAGCAAGAGAGGGAAAAAAGTCAACAAAAATTTTAATATTAATTTATAAAGAAAATTTTATGTAAAACTTGTAGAATTCCTATTTGACACTGGAAATTTTTTAAACAAAGACTTAAAGAAGTATAAAATGCAAATGATTAATAAGCTCCTTGAGTATAGAAAGGAAGGAAATATGGAAGAAACTAAAGATAGAAACCTAATAACCACTGAGATTATTCTGGTAGGGGCAGCCTCCAATTTCAGCAAAGAGTATCACATTATTCCATTTTGGATGTACAGAAAGATAACACTATCTCTAAAAGAAGGGCAGGGAGCTGAACGAGAAGCAGAAGAGTGCTAAAACCCTTATGGTTTTGCATTGTCACCTTCCTCCAAGCACCCAGGAATCACAGACAGCCCAGAGTCCCACATAAAGACCTGGCCAACAGTCCAATGCATGTTGCTTCGATGATACTGCCAGCCGAAGTCCCAGGAATTCCACTCAGCTCTCGACACCACGGACCAAGATCACTGTCATGGCCTTCTTATTGTTTTCCCTGTTTCAAGTCCTTATTCCAACCCACTTCATTTTTCCTACACATAGATACGATTTTTCTTTCTGAGTAAACTATTTACATTTGAATTTCTCCCATTACCTAGAGGATCAAATCTAAGCTTATCTTGGTATTCGTACTGGAAAACATATAAAACAGAAGAGCATTTGGATGAAGATAAAAATGAAAGGAACATACACTATCGACCTCTGAGCCAGATGGAATAAGAAAGTACACAAACATTTCAGATGATGGAATTCTTAGATATAGAATATAAAATAAATATGCTTGCTATATTTAAAGAAGGGACTTAAAAGTATGATGAAAGAACAGCGATTATCAAAAAATAGCCAGGCGTACTAAGAGAACCAAGAAAATTATATACAGCAAACTATTTTTCAAAAATGAAGGCAGGGAAAAAAAGATGACAAAATAAAGATATTTCCAGATAAACAAAAGCCAAGAGAATTCACTGCTGGCAGACTGCCTTAAAAAAATACTAAAAGGAAGTTCTTCAGGCTGAAAGCAAGTGACATCAGACAGGAATATGAATCCACACAAAAGAACAAACGGTACCAGTAAAAGTAATTATGTAGGCAATGATAAAAGTCAGTAGTATTAAATATTTCATCTGTTAACTGATTTAAAAAAGCAATCACATAAAACAATATTTAGATATTAAAAAAACCAGGCATACCCGAAATAGAATGCACCCCCCAAAAAAAAACTTTCATAAACAACATATTTGAAATTGCAGATTCAATAGACATATTGGAAATATTTAATTAGATAAAGCTGGAGAGAGAATTAGTGAATATATTACACAGACTGTAGCACAGATAGAGAAAAAGATGGAAAATGAGAGGTTCAGAAAAATAGAGGATAGAATATAGCATAGATTTAATTAAGAGTTTCAAAAGGGGAATAATACAGAGTAAAGAGAGGCAACAGTCTAAGTGGCCCTTAGATCCAGAAAACACAATAAATACTAATGAATATGAATAAAAACAAAACTACACCTAGATAAACCTAGATGCACCTAGATAAACTGCAGAGCAAAAACAACTTTTTATTTATTTTATTTTATTTATTTATTTATTTTTTTAAAGATTTTATTTATTTATTCATTCATTTATTCCCCCCTTGCTGCTTGTGCTCGCTGGGTCAGCTAACCACGCTGTGCGGGTGGGCTTGCCTTCACCAGGAGGCCCCGGGAACCGAACCTGGGGCCTCCCATATGGTAAACGGGAGCCCTACTGATTGAGCCACAGCCGCTTCCCCAAAAACAACTTTTTAAAACAGCCAGAGATGATCTGCAGAGGAAAAACAAATATACTGAAACCCGACTCTCAACAAAAATGGAAGGCACAGATAGTAAAATAAGTATCTTCAAAGGGCTGAGAGAAAACAGCATCAACCTAGAAGTATATTCCCACAATTCTGTCAATGAGGAAGTTACTTAGTAATCAAGATATTTTCAGAAAAACAAAAACTGAAAAAGTATGCTAACAAGAGACCCTCGGGAAGTGGATGTGACTCAAGCAGCTGGGCTCCCGTCTGCCACACGGGAGGTCCCAGGTTCGGTTCCCGGTGCCTCCTAGAGAGGATGAGCAAGACAGCGAACTGACTCAACACATTGGCACGGCGGGCTGATGAAACAAGATGACACAGTGAGATGACGCAACCAAAAGACACAGCGAAGACACGATGAGATACAACAAAACAGGGAATGAAGGTGGCGAAAGCGATTGGGTGCCTTCCTCCCACATAGGAGGCCCCAGTTTGGTTCCCAGTGCCTCCAAAGAAGACAAGCAGAAAGCAAGCACAAACAGCAAGGGGGGAGAGATAAATAAAAATAAATAAATCTTAAAAAAAAAAAGAGAGAGACCCTCATTAAAGGAGCTTCTAAAGGATATATTTCAGGAAGAAGGAAATCTTCAGATAAAAGGCCTGGAAAGCAAAATAGGAGTGTTGGCAATAAAAGGATAAATGTGTGTAAATCTAAGCAATGACATAAAACATGAAAAAAGAAGGCCTAATTTTAGAGTTAAAAATAAGAAGGATGAACTGAAATACTAGAAAAAAGCATAAATATGTGAGCGTCTGGAGCTAAAGCATCTTAAGATCCTCGTACTATTTAGAAGAGGGTGAAAAAAACCGATCAGCTTTAGACTCTGTTAAGTTACATGAGCATATATCCAAATTTCTAAAGTAAATACGAAAAATAGAAAGTCTATTACCTCAAATCAATAGAGGAAAAATAGATTAAAGAGGGGGGAAAAAACCACTCAATTCCAAAGAAGGCATGAAAGGAGAAAAAAATAAAAAGCAGACTCGAAAGCACAAAATAAAATGGGAAAAATTTAAACCCTGACATACCAATAATCACAATTAATATAAACATCTGGCCTTAATTTAAAACCCAGCAATTCACTATTTACAAGAGAAACACTTCAAACATAAGAACACAGAAAAATCATAAGTTAAAGTCTAGAAAAAATACGTAGCAAATAACTAAAAGTTATGCTATATCACACTATATTAATATGACACAAAATAGAATTTAAGGCAAAGAGCATAACTTTATTTATTTATTTATTTATTTTTACTGAGAGGTCCCAGGGATTGAACCCAGGTCCCTCCATACGGGAGACGGACGCCCAACCATTTGAGCCACATCTGCCCTGGAGCATAACTTTAGAATGATAAATGATCTCATTCACCAGAAACGTATTTTAAATGTGAATGCAACCAAACAACATATTCTCAAAAATATGTAAAGTAAAAACTAACAGACTGTCCTGTGCCACAATTCACTCATGGCCTCGCGACGGAGTTCCCCGGAAGGGGCTCTTGTAATCTCTCTGGAAAGCCGAAAAGCCAGCCTCTGCCCCAGAGACTGTTCACTGTGCCTCCTTCTGTAAGCCTTCATCTAACAGAGGCACTACTGTCCTTTCCTTCCACAGCTAACACTCATTCTATTTACCCTGGCTGTTAGGACATTGGTGTTTTTCAGTCCATATTCCTTAAATTGCATGTATATGTTTTAAACACCTCTGTAGGCAAAATATATTTTACAATAAAAGTTGTTGAGCAAGGTGTAGTACAGCGCGCACAGTGTGCTGCCATTAGTTTTTAAAAGGAAAGAAGAAGAATATGTGGACATATTTGCTTGCACATACATTAAATACCTCTGGAAGATCAAACAAGAAGCATGACATTTTCTGCATCTGGTGAAGACACCTGGGTGGCTGGGGGCAGGGTGGGAGAGACTTTTCACTCTATACCCTTTTAAAGGTTTTGAATTGTGAACACTAAGAATTTCAAAGGCATGAGTGGATACATAATACGTACACATGTAAGTGAATAAATTCAATGGCATCATAACTGGAGCCTAAAAATAGGGATAATACCTCATTATACAGCTGACAGAATCAAGATTTCATAAAAAAAAAAAAACTTTCAAACCCATCACATACTACATACAGCAGAAAGGTATTACTATTATTATTATAGGAAAAAACCCATCCTTTTCCTTCTTTTCTCCTTAATTTACACAGAAATCAGCATTCCTTCTCAGTACAGTAAGTTTATTTAGCAGTTAGGAAAACATTGGCTTAAAGTAATACATGTGAAGTTATTAGTTTAGATTAAACAAACACATAATGAACCTGCAACAAGTTCAGGGCATCACAAGACTTTTTTACGCCTATTAAAGTCTCACAAGCATCCTGCAAACAGCTATATGTGAGTAATAAAGACCTAATGTTAACTGCCATGAATTCAATAAGCAGGATTCTAAGAGACCCAACTTCATAGCAAGTTCACCCAGCAGCAATCAGCAAGACCCTGCTCCCAGGGAGCCCACAGTCTGCTGGTGGTCCCAACAGCAAGACCGGCACTGTGCAGAGACTGCTTCTGAAGGCTAAGGAAGAGCAGGGAAGACTGGCATCTCTCCCGCAGGGACCATGGGAGAAAGCACGGTGGGCTTCCAAGAAGAGGTGGTAATGTTTGATGGAGTCTTGCTTCATCTAAGCAGGAAGATACCCAGGCAAGGGATTCCAGGAAATAGGAATAAGAGGGGCAAAGTGGGCATGAAAGCGTGAGAAGAACTTGACAGCACATTTAGAAAACTACAAGAGGACATGAGGACATGGAGCTGTGCATTTTAAAAACAAAACCTCTCAGAGGAAACCTTTAGTGGCAGCTGTTGTAGAACTGTGTGTAGGAAGACATTTCTGGACAAAGGAGCCTGTCATTGCTAACACCCAGATTATAGTTTGTGTAAAAGAAGGATTAATAATGCTTTTTCCTATTTGTTATCAGAAGAAAATAAATGGCATAAAATTATTTTCCATGAATAACCTAAGGGGCCATGGCAAGAATTTATCAAACCTAAGTAGCTTTAAAAGTCTAGTATTCTATATCTCCAGAGAAAGTCACTGCTAAATGATGCAAATTATTGTGATCTCTGATTAGGAGGAAGTACAAGAACAGAAGAGTGGATATTGGTAAATAAAGGTATTTCTTTGGTTCTTTTTAAAAAAGAAGATGTAGCTCCTGGAAAGGATAAAATGGTGGGCACAAATGTGTAACACTACTCTGTTTAAACAAGAGGAAAGATTTCATTGCACCTTCTCTGGGAGAGATTTATGGCACTGTGATACTGACCCGCAACATGTGTCCCATGAGAAAGTGGTACCACATGCGACAAAGAAGTCCAGGAGGAGGCTTGACTGCTTGGCGCTGCTGTCAGGCTGCACACCTGCATGAGTCGACTCTGAGGTATTTACACGACTCAGGGAAACAAAACGGAAACAGCATCTCCAAACATCAAAGAGGCAGAGGAGCACAGGACGGACACAGTCCAAAATAGGAAGAATTTGAGGATTTTGATAACTAACCTGTTTTGGCATGATGCCTAACGATTCTACAGACTCCTCAAACCATTCCCGGGCAGGAATTCAGGTCAGGTATATAAAAGTACTGAAGCGAAGGAGTGCTATGATAATTTGGCCTCACTGTCCAGAGAAAGAGCTGAAGGCCATCTTGTAGCGATAATGTGAGCTTTAGACAGATTAAATACTGTTTAGAAAAAGAGGGGGTATGGCGCCAAGAACGTATGGTTTCAGAAACATGATTTGCTATAAAGGAGGTGCAAATAAAAAATATATTTAAAAAAGAGTAAGGAGATAGTGTACTCACCGTACTTCACATGGCCACAATGTCATACAGAAACCCCGCTTACCGGGGAGTCCAATTTCTTGGAACTTCAACTACCTCGCTACAGGTATGAATTCGAAAGATAAGCATTAGTAAAGAAAGCCGACACAAAGCCATGCCAAGCCCACGGCACCACTGGAGAAACAGTGTGCTTCAGAAGGAAAGGGTAAAGCCTTCTCAGACACAGAACAATTTATATTGTAAATAAATTAAAACAGGCACTATGCAGATGAAAGAGAAAATGCATGCAATGAAGTTCATGCACTTGACTCAGAAGAAACTACTAACTCATATTTTACATTGAGAACCTATTCCTACATCAGATGGATGTCCTCCAAGCGCGGTGTCTCCTACTCCAAGGAAGCAGAGAAGCAAATTACAGTTGGGGGCATCTAGCAAAGCACACTGAGAGCACCCAGGAGCAGCAGCTACCAGCGTAAAAGAAAGGAGGATTAATTTTAAAGATGGATATAAGAACCCAGAAGACAAGGCAGGACAGGCGCTTAAATGAAGGGGTGAAATAGCCCGCCAGTGGCCGCTGAGAGCGTCACAGGATGGCGTGCACGAGAAAGCACGACATAACGGACAAATGCCTTTCCCCAGACCTTCGGGTTCTGCTGCGTAACAGCGAGGCTCTGCGCCTCCGCTGGGGCTGTACAATCTGAGAACGACCTCCCTGCCCTAGCCACCAGACAGAACCGCCAGGAGGGGCTGATAAAGTAAGCTGTGTTAAAGCCCTCTGACACAACACGCTGCACAGTACACACCACTAAGAACAGGTTATATTCTCTTCTATGAGCTCTGTTGAAAAAGACAAGTATTCAACAAATTTAAATCAACTTCCATTTAAATTTCTAAATAAGAGATTAGAACTTCTCTTAATACTGAAAATTACCGTACATGGTACCACTTATCCCCTCCCCCAATGTGCCTGATTTTTAAAAGTATATTAGCAAGAAAAAGAAAGGCATTTTAAAGCAGGACAAAGATTTTAATTGCCCTCTGGAAACCAGATAGGTTATATAGCATTTCTTCTGAGAGGACAGACATTTCAAAATGAGAAAAGATAAAATATTTTTTAAATGATGCCCATACCTAAACACATAATATGAAATAGTATCTATTTCAGAGTTATAATATAGAGCAGCTATTTTTCAAACTAACAATTTAGGGGATTATGAGTTCAATTAAGTGGGTCATTACCAGTCTATTATTACTGTGTGTGTATGTGCATAAGTGCTGGGTCACAATGTGAATGCATTTCTTACATGGGGTTATAGTCAGAAAAGTCGGAAAATCACTGATAAGAAAATAAGTAAACAGTTATTCAGCATTTTAAGTGGCAGCTAAGAACCAAACAAAGAATTTCAAAGCAGCTAGTACTCAAAGCAACCAGGAGCTAAGAAGGAAGAAGAAGAAGGAAGGCTGAAGAAGAAGAGGGCAGATTTTTGTTTTAAGTCCTGGAACAGCAGTCCTAGGAGTAGGATAACAGCATTCCTTCAAGGAATAGCAAAAGCAAATCCAGGAAGGTAGGTGGTAAGAAAAACACTGTGATGGAACTCAGGAGATTCTGCTGCATCAAACCCTCTGACTCTAATCTTCAGTTTTCTCATCTGTAAAATGAGGGGATTAGACTAGAAGATACATTTTTAAGATCCAACCCGACCCTAACTTTTTGTGATTCTGATAAATAGAGTTCATAAATAATGAAGTCATGACATAGTGCTTGGCTTGTAATTAAGACCTTTTGTTTTTTATAATTAAAAATTTTATCTTTTATATTAAGAAAATTAAATAGCCTCTCAATAAATAATATGCTTTTAAAGTAAAAGCAGGGGGGGCGGATGTGGCTGAAATGGTTGGGCATCCGTCTGCCATATAGAGGGACCTGGGTTTGATACCCAGGACCTCCTGGTAAAAATAAAGAAAAACATAGAAGGCACGCATGCTGCCAGGTCCCGCACGTGGGCAAGCCCCCAGGCCCAGTGCACAGGGGTGCCAGGCCCCGCCGAGCCACGCGGCAAAAAGGTGATGTAACAAGAGAGAGATACAAGGGAGAGCCAAGACAAGACGCGCCAAAAAAACAGGAACTGAGGTGGCACAGGCAGTAGGACACCTCTCTCCCACATTGGAGGTCCCCAGGATTGAATCCCGGTGAAGACAGGAGGAGAAGGATAAGAAGAGAGGGCAGGAAACAGACACACAGAATTGCCCAGCGAATGGACACAAACAGCGAACAGGGGAAGGGGGGGTGGGGGGTGTTAAAATGGATAAAGTAAATAAATAAATCTTTAAAAACATAAAAAATAATAAAGTAAAAGCAAAGGTTGATGGCTCATGTCGTATTTCTGAATCTCAGGTTTCCATAACTAAAGGTCTGGCTGGGTGGGTCAATATCCTCCTTAAACAAGGATGTTGTTATTCACCAGTGTCAACCTGAAAAGTACAAGGGAAGTGCCTGAAGGTGCTATAGATAGGACCTCCATATAGCTTTCCTGCTACTATGACCCATTTAAAAGCAAAACAACCACCATTGAGAATATATTAAACTGTTAAACTCAACTGTGATCAGTAATACATGTTTTATAGACTAAAAGATCAGATGTACCTAAAATTTCCTTTTGTCCCTTTCCACAACAGAATCAACCATCCTAGCTTAATTTATTTATTTTCTAGGTAAATGAACCAGTGGCTTCCTGAAATGTTTTCCTATTATTCCAGCAAGTTCCTGGCTTGGATCTGGCTGCCGGTCCCAGTCTGTGTGCTCCTGACCCTGCTGGGGAGAGCCTGCTTGCTCCTGACAGCCAGTGAGCCTCTGCCTGCTCTGTGCCCACTTCCTTAGGCTTAGAGCCTGCATTTGTATCTGCAAGAATAGGGACCGCAAGCTTGCAAATAACTAGACACATGCAAAATTAATTTAGCAAACTTAATTCAGAGATGTTCTAATTGGGAACAAGCCACACATTATATTATGAGGAGGTGTATGTGTAAAGGTGTGTTATTTTACCATAGAGATGTCATACCCTGGGCCACTAAGACTAGATGGAGATATGTTTTACTTCTAAGCAAAAGACTTCCATCTCTTTTAAATTAGGCATCACAAATGAAGGCAGAGAAATTTATAAAATAAAGCTGAATGGAGGTACCAGCAGCCCAAGCCAATTACCTACCGAGAGCTATTTTGATCCTGAACACTGTTATAGAACAATCCTGATGAAAAACACTCAAAGAACGCAATATCCACAAAAATACATACATACACACACCCACATCCACAAGTATAGTGTGGTGTTTCATCACACCATATCTTAGTAAAAAGTGAGAAGAGACAGCATAATATCTATTGTCTGTTCTCTTTGCAAGGCCATATTGCTCATTTCTCATTCTACAGATTGCTTTGCTGCTTTAGAGAACATCTCCTAAGTCAACCTTGAATGAAATGGATAGACAGGTGTCAACCCAGGTGATCAAAGTGCAGAAACAGAGTTGGATACTTCAGGTTTTGCTGAATTAACTTTTTCCTGAACATACTTGTCTTTTGCCATTTTCATCTGCTTTGAAATACAAGACAAATAAATTATCAGACATTTAATTTTATCGAACGCTATCCAAGTGGCTGCTTTTGTACCATAATACTGAAAATAGGGTGATCCTGACCTGGAACTCGCCTTGGGCACTGATGCTGATCAAACCACGTCACTACCTGTTTTAGTTTCCCAGCTGCTAAAGCAAATACCATCGATGGGTTGGCTCCACAACAGGAATTTATTGGCTCAGGGTTTCAGAGGCAGGAGGGCTGGCCTCCTCCCGGGGTCAGTATCTTCTAGTTGGCCGACAATCTATAAGGTTCCTTGGCTTTTCCATCACATGGCAAGGCACATGGTGAATTCTTCTCCTTTCTCTTCTGGGTTCTGCTGACTTCCAGTTTCCAGCTGTTCCCTGTGCCTTCTTTGTCCAATTTCCTTTGCTAAGAAGGACTTCAGCCGTTTTGGATTAGGGCACACGTAACTAATAGCATCTTCAAAGGTCCTATTTACAAATGGGTTCACACCCACAGGACCAGGCCTTTTGTGGAGGTCATGATGATTCGAATGCGAACAGCCCACCCTCTGGATCCCAAAAAGACATGTTCTTCCCACATGCAAAATACATTCATTCCATCACAACATCCCAAGTGCCTTAAGTCATTTCAGCAACATTGCTAAGTACAAAGTTTCATCAAAACCAGTTATGCGTGTGGTCTATCCTGGCGCAAAATTTCTCTCCTATAAATCTGAAAAACAAGTCATCAGCTTCCAATATACAATGGTGGGACAGGCATGGAATAGACACCTCCATTCCAGAAGGGAGAGATTGGAAGGAAAACAAGGTTCACAGGTCCCAAACAAGTCCAAAACCTAGCAGGACAAACTCCATTAGCCCTCAAGGCCTGAGAGCCTTCTGTGGCTTGATGCTTTATCCTCTGAGCTGATGGAACAGTAGCCCCACCCTTTCTAAGCACTTGCAACCAGGCCAAACTGTCCCCAAAAACTGAGGCACTGGAACGGCAGTCAGGCTCTCCACGAACACTGGGGCACAGGCCCCACCAGCTCCAAGCATTGGGCCGGTAGTAATTGTACTCAACAGATTTCACAAAAACCCTGTTGGGTTTTGCATGTAGTTTCAGGGGGTCCAAACCATCAGATGATAGAACTTGCTACAGATCCTTCCTGGATAACTGCACCTCCAATCCTGACTTCCACTGGAATGGCTGGCTGGATCCATTACAGCCTCACCCTTTTCAGCAAAGCCTCGTTCAACTAAACCCCAGTTTCCTAGGGGCTCACTTCCCGGAAGTAAAGGGCAGTCCCAGATACAGCCACTAGTGTCAGAGCACACTGTCGGGATAAGCTCAGAATTTTCCAAACCATCAACTTCTGGTTTCTCTGTGCTTAAGAGATCAGTTTTCATCTTATCCCCTTCCTCTTGCATTTTACCATAAGCTGCAAAGAGAAATGCAAGGCTGGAAACCTCAGTGAAATATCCAAGTCCATCACTTGCAAGTTCTGCTCTCCCTCAGAAATCAGAAGACAATTTCGCCAATTTCTCTGCCATGTTATGTAACAAGAATCGCCTTTCCTCCAGTTTCCAATAACATAATAATCATTTCCTTCTCAAGCCTCATTGGAGTACCTTTAGCATCCATATTTCTACCAGGAGTCTCTTCAAAGCAATCCAGGCTTTTTCTATCAAGCACCTCGCAATTCTTCCACCCATTACCCAATTCCAAAGTCATTTCCACATTCTTAGGTATTTGCCATGACAGCACACCACTCTCAGTACCAAAAACTGCATGAGTTTCCTAGCTGCTAAACAAGTATCATGCATTAGTGGGCTGGCTTAGCAAATGGAGCACATTGGCTCACAGCTTCAGAGGCTAGAAGGCTTGCTTCCTCCAAGGGCAGGTAGCTGCTGGATTGCTGTAAAGCTTTGGGGTTCCTTGGCTTTTCTGTTACACGGCAATGCACATGGGGGCGTATTCTCTTTTCCCTTCCATTGACTTCCGGCTTCCGGCTGCTCCCCGTGGCTTCTCCTTCTAAGTCCAATCTCCTTTGCTTATAAGGACTTCAGCCCTATTGGATTAAGGCCCTCCCTCCTTCAGTCTGGGCTCACCTTAACTAATCTTCAAATGACCTATTTACAAATGGGTTCACACCCATTAGACCTGGGGTTGGGACACAAGCCAATCCCCAACACTACAGCTCAATGAAAGGCTCAAGCACGCATTTCACAGTTGAATAGAACATGGACCTGGAAAATGCACACCAAAAATATGTAAGAGCACAGACAAAAGCACAAATCTCTATAAAATATGTTTTAAAATATGCACTAAGGAGAAATGAGGAGGTAAAGAAGCTCCATTGATATTATAAAGTCCTGAAATTAGCACCAAAGCTTTTAGAATCAAACGTGCAAAAAGTAAAAAAGCAGGCACCAGAAAAAAACGAAAGAAGAACGAGCCTGGGAAGCCAACGATGAAAGGAAGAACCAAACAGGACTGCGCTGACGAATGTATCTGCTGTTATTTTTCTACCAAATGACACCATTTCTCACAGAGTGAATGAGAAATTGCAACCTTTGCAAAGGCTGAGCATGAGTGAGAACAGACTAAACCATGTCATGTCAGCTCATGCGACTGGGAGGTCTAAATTTTTTTTTTAACTTATATTACTACATCGGAAAAGTTGAAAAAATTTTGGATTTTTTCTTAATACATTGAAATATATGAAATTTATGGGTAAAAAATCAAGTTAAAAAAGAGAGAAGCTGTTTATTAAATATACCAATTTTAAGTATAACAGAAGGATAAGAGAATGGAACAGCATTTCTGATGAATAAAACATACGACTATAAATGGAAAAAGTATTGGTAATACAAAAAAAATTTTAAGAAGATTCTCATTCTAAAACATAACATTTAAACTTATCTAAATAGCCATCAAATTAAGAGAAAAGCAATAGACTAGTATTAAACAAAAAATATAAAAGGCACAAATAACAAAATGTATGAAACCATGTTAAATGATACCTTCCTACAATTAATAATGCTGACACTTAACCTCCAAGTCAATTTATCCCTTTCCCTCAATCAACTCACCCAACATTTTCTGCATCTTCATCGCACTCGGCTTTGTATTTGCAAGGACCACACTTGGAGTGTTTTCTGTGAACTTCTGTCCCTGACCCTTCGTCTTCTGTTTAAAAAGAAAAATTAGCTTTTCAACCAAAAGTTGGGATCCTTTCCAGATATGCTTCATGTTTTCAGAAGCCATTATCCTGTTTCTGGGGAAAATGTACCCAAACTCTTGAAAACAGTCATTTCCAAAAAGGATGCCAATACTGAGTACAATATATTCCGTGAGGAAAAACAAGCACCAGTGCTAGTAAAAGAATCCCTTAAACTGTGTACACAGGAACAACTTAATAGGTTTTGAAAGCTAAATGTTTTTAAAGAATTATCATGTAACATTAAAGGGGAAAAAACCAGGAGCAACGTTTCTTCCCGTGAACACTCTGCTGAAACAAGCCTGTGCAACTGAACATTTCCTCATGTAGCTTTGACACTTGCCTTTCTAACAACGTAAGAACTAATTACAGAGCTAAATACTTATCTCCAAATTTTGAAAGAAAAGAGGTCCCACAAAGTAATTGCCCCTTTTCTATTGTGCCACTTACTACAGCCAAAAATACCCAGATGCAGATGTGTGAGTCTCCTAAGACAGCAGAACCCACCAGCCCCCAGCTCGCCTTCATCCCACACCTAAGGGGACCCATATTTGTGGGTCTTGACCAGAGAGGATCATATCCAGATCATCTCGAACTGGGCAGGGAGATCAGTTCTGAGGGCAACTTAGGAATTGCAGTTTACTCAAGGGATTTCCTAATTTGGTGTGGGAAAGAATACTATTCAGTGTCTCAATCAGTAAATAAAGTTGTTAAAAGGAAAGGACACAGACCTAAACTTTTAGATAATTTAAGGACTGCTGCCTTACTTCCAATTTTTGGTGCCTGCCTGTACTTTAAGCAGAAATCCTCCCCCCAAAATCTCATGAATACAGATTCCACTGATCATAACCCAGGTGCTTCTGAGGCCTCATGAAAGCCAGCAACACACGAGCTCCACAATCTGGGCACACCAGCTCGCCCTTCTGACTCATACGCCCTTGAAAATGGCCAGCCTGCAACCTCAGGCCAAGACGTGCAGTTCTGTCCTATGTGAGCAGATCTTGAGATCAACGTTCTCTTCTCTAAAATAGGAGTAATGACAGTTTCCTAACAATATCTAACAGAGGGGCTAGACCATGTGACCTCTTAAAGTCCTTTCCATCTCAAAGATCTAGAACTTATAACTTGATGCTTTGTAATCATGAAGCTTCTGCTTGAACCCGTCTGGTTTAAGTCAAATTTAAGTCAAATTCTATTGTAGGGCAGCTTTAATCTTTTCTTTTTTTTTTTTTTTTTTTCCTGAATCTATCACCCTCAAACTTCTTCCCGTGGCAGTTTTTCTGTTATTTGGGTGACCTTGAATATCCTTTCCAACTCTGAAAGTTTAGGAACCTGTGACATCTGGACCAAGGTTTCAGTTAAGTGTTTGAAAAAGTCGTAACTTAAGTTTTCATTTGTGTGTGAATTTTACCCTGGTGAATTTTCTTTTACTGTATCCCCCTAGTACCTAAAATACTGTATTCCCCTAGTACCTAAAATACTGTTTTGCATACAGTGGGTACTTATATAAGGATTACAGCCTCAAGAGACTATGGACTAAATTATTCTCAATTCTGATAATCTGGAGTCAATTCTATTATGTACTGTTACCAAATATTAGGTTTTTAAACACCAAGAATAATTCATTCATATATTTTTAAAATAACAAAAACATAAATAGGAAAAATTTAAAGTTTTAAGTGAAACCCTAGTTTCTACTAGACTTGTTCTGCAGGCAAACTGCATGTTCCATGTAACTGCATGAAACAAAGAATTCCTAGGGCTGAGAAGGAAGGTGAGTGAGAGGGGTAGGGGGGCAGGGGGTGGAGATAACAAATGGGACAGGGTTTCTTTTTGGGGTAATGTAAATGTTCTAAAATTGATTGTGGTGATGGATACACAACTCTGTGAATATACTAAAAAACACTGAATTGTATCCCTTTGAATTGTATGGGACATGAATTATATCTCAATAAAGCTGTTAAAATAAAAGCAGTGGGAAAAAAGCAAATGTCCCTTAAGCGGTATTTGAAACTTACCTCCTTCTCCAGATCCAGAGCCATTATCTGAGAAGAAAAAGAAAGAGTGAATATGAATATTTTTTCCTGGAATTTTCATCTTAACAGATAGTAAAATTTCTTCAAACACCAAAGTGTGCCATCCATTCTCATATAGCCCTTCCCTCTTTTTTTTTTTTTTTTCTTTGCGGTACCAGGGGCCGGGGACTAAACCCCAGTCTATGTGAGAAGCCAGCGCTCAACCATGGAGCCACACCGGCTTCCCAGAGTTAGTTGTTTCATTTGTTTTTGCTTGTAGTTTGTTTTTGTTTTTTTTTCAGGAGGTACAAGGAACCAAACCCAGGATCTCCCGTGTGGGAGGCAGGTGCTCAACTGCTTGAGCCACATCTGCTCCCCCTTTCCTCTTTTTGATATCTAAGTTTATTCTTAAATATCTCTTTTATGTCTGTCTCAAAATATAAATTCCTTGAATACATAACCATCTATGTCTTATACATCCCCATTCAGGAAATATCCGAGTGCCTTGCACAGAGTGAAGACCAAAAAATATTGTGAAATAAATAGCTAAATGTAAATAATTCATTTTTTCAGAAGGTTCTAGGGATTGAACCCCAGACCTTGTACATGCAAAGTAAGCACTCAATGACTGACCTACACCCGCTCCACTAAATAATTCATTTTAATACATTTAAAACATAGAAGAGAATGTTAATTTTGTTAAAGCTTGAGAGGAATAATGAACAAACTGCTTTTATTAGAAAGGAAAAAAAGAGCTTTGGCTCTTGTTCCAAAAATCATCTAAATGAAATCTGTGGACAAAGGAAAAAGGACAAAAGGTAAGAAAAGCCCCAAGGTTTCCAAAGAAATAACCTCAGGACTGAGGTTTTCACAGTACTAATTAAGTTAAGTTCCTTTAGGAAACCCAACCAGAAAAAAGCTCACTAAGATAGAGGTTGGAAACTTGTTACCAGTGAAATTCAAGAATCTCCTTCAAAGTTACCAGAAAGAAGCAAGGCAAAAATGTGATTAAGGTAAAATATTCATTTTATAACCCTAGAAAAACCTAACACAAAGTGTAGAGCAGGTCGGAACAAAGCAGAGTAATGCTGAAGTATCATCATTTTGAGTCTTAAACAAGCAGAGAAGGCAAGAGAAGAATTTGATGCTTTACCCAGCTCTTTCCAGGGGAGAAGAACCCCAAATCCTAGAGAGTCCGTTCCAGTTATTCCAATAGCTCTCTCTAGAGTGCACAGTACTGCTCCCTTCCCCTAAGCTCCTTCAGAGGATACTTCAAGCCTCAGATACGGAATTGGAAATACACACAACTTACGTACTACTAGTTGAAAAATCTTCATGAGATTTTATAGAAAACCTTAACTTGGGTTCAAAATATTTATAAATCTTTGAATTAGAACTTCTTAAGGATTCCTCCATTGTGGTCTTTTCATTCCAGAGCGAAGGGACAAGTAAATGTGCTTTATAGAAAAGAAATGGAATCAGACAGACTTCATGTTAGTCCCTGAATCTGTTTTGATCCATGGATAATCTAAGATCCCTACCAAGCCTTAGTATCCTCATACATTGAAAGAAAAGAAAAAAACAGGATAAATAATGTCAACCTTGCAAATTTACTGCTGCAATTAGATGAGAAAAAGTACAGGAAGTCTCTAGCAGGGCGGCTTCATCCACACTAGGTCCCCAACACACCGTACTGCACGCTGCACGGTGCCACAAGATTCCCCTCAAGTATGGACCTCACCATGCTTTTGCTCAAACATCCTGAGACACAGAGCTCACTACTTACCACAGCATCCCATTCCCTATTTAGACAGCTCTATTCATGAGAGCAATCTTCCTTGTACAAACAGAAATCTCCCGCCCTGTAATTCCCGCTCGTTACTCCCTGTTCTACCCTCTGGAACTTTTGCAACCTTTAAAACATGATGCAAAGTTAAGGCAGTCACAAAGGACCACAGACTGTAGGATTCCAGGTAAATGAAATGTCCAGAACAGCAAATCCAGAGAGCGAAGGCAGACTGGTAGTTGCCTGGGGCTGGGAGGACTGGGGGGGGGGGGGGGAAATGGGAAGGAACTGCTAAAGGGTATGGGATTTCTTCTTGGGGCACTAAGAATTTTCTAAAATTTATTTGGTAATGGTTGCACAACTCTGTGAATATATTAAAAAAACATTTAACTGTACAGGTTATACGGGTGAATTTTATGGGATATGAATTATATCTCAACAAAGCTGGTATTAAAAAAAGAGAGAGAAAAAGGAAAAGTAGTAAGTGAAGACAGAACAGTATTAATGGTGTTGATCTCCCCTCCTGAGATCTCGTTCTTCTCTCTGCCCAAATAAGCAGCGCCGGCCTCCTGGCCTCCTTGCCTCCCCCCTCCCAGCCAGCATACAAACTGCCCCATGAATTCTCTCCAGAAGGAAGTGACTTATTCTCATTCCAATGTGCTCCAAATTGGAGAATTTAAATGATTCTTTCTTTTGCCTATTGTTAGTTTACATGCAAAATGTTTGGCATCTAAATCACCTTTTTTTTTTTTGAGGTACCGGAGATCGAACCCAGGACCTCATACATGGGAAGCAGGTGCTCAAACACTAGATACATCTGCTCCCCAGCCCTACACCCTTTTTTTTTAAAGATTTTTTTTTTTTAAATCCCTTCCCCCCACATGTTTTGTGCTCACTGTCTGTTTTCTGTGTATTCTACACCTGCTTGTCTTCTCTTTAGGCGGCACTGGAAACTGATCCTGGGACCTTCCAGAGTGGGAGAGGCACTCAATCTCTTGTGCCACCTCAGCTCCCTGGTCTTCTGTGTCTCTTATTGTCTCTCCTGTGTCTCTTTTTGTTGTGTCATCTTGCTGTGCCAGCTCTCTGTGCGGGCCAGCACTCCATGTGGGCCAGCTCTCTGCTCAAGTCAGCTTGCCGTATGGGCCAGCTCACCGTGTGGGCCAGCTTGCCTTTCACCAGGAGGCCCCAGGAATCAAACCCTGGACCTCCTATATGGCAGACAGGAGCCCAATCATTTGAGCCACATCCATTTCCCACTACACCTTTTAAGAAATCAGGATTGAGGAGCAATGAGTGCTCAATATGACTATTGATTCATCAACCATAAAATTATATCTTCTCTGAGTAGGTAAAGAGGAAAAGAAAGAAAAGTGAAGGAGCAGAAGAGATAAACAGAGGAAGGGAACTCAACTTACTATTGTTTTTATGACCAAAGTTTCTTAGGAAAACACTCCCTAGTTCCTTCTATTCCACCTGACAGGGTACATATTATGTGCTGGGCACCGTGGTAAGTAGTAGGGATAAAATGATAATTAAGACATCATTCCAGTCCTGGAGTACTCACTCTCAATGTCTAATTTTAATAAATATACTGCAAATACTCTCGCTGTCCTGATTTTGTGATAATCAGGGTAGGCTAAACATTCCCTCTATTAGAAACCATGCATGTGTCCCCTGGTTTTTCTCTATTAGAAACCATGCATGTGTCCCCTGGTTTTTCTCCCTAGGTCTGGCTTTTAGAATGCTGGTGATAAACTAAGCCTGATTTATTATATGACCATCCTGTATGGGAAAAGACTGTAACTCTAGGTATCTTTGGTCAACCTTAAGAGATATAGCAGGGGGGCGGATGTGGCTCAGGGGACTGGGCGTCCATCTCCCATATGGAGGGACCTGGGTTCAATCCCTGGGACCTCCCAGTAAAAATTAAAAAAAGAAAAATATAGAAGGCGCGCGAGCTGTCAGGCCCCGTGCATGGATACACCGTCAGGGCCGGCGAGCGGGTGAGCCCCCCAGGTCCAGTGCGCGGGTGTGCCGCCAGGCTCCATGTGTGGATGCGCCCCCAGGCTCCACGAGCCACGCAGCAAGATGATGACGTAATAGGAGAGTGACACAAGGGAGAGCCAAGATGTGACATGCTGAAAAACCAGGAACCGGCGCAGGCGGTTGGACGCCTCTCTCCCACATCAGAGGTTCCAAGGATCGAATCCCAGTGAAGACAGGAGAAGGATGAGAAGAGAAGGCAGGAAACGGACAGAGAGTTGCCCAGTGAATGGACACAAAAACAGCAAAAACGGGGTGGGGGGGTAAAAATAGATAAAAGTAAATAAATTAGTTAATCCTTAAAAAGTATAGGAGAGTAAGATACAGACTAAAGTTAGTAGTAATACTTCGACGATGCTTTTTCATGATTTGTTAACAAATGTTTCACAACAATGCAGGGTGTTTGTGGTGGGGTGATGTGTGGGAGCCCTGTGTGATGTTATGTATGTTTGTTTTGTAAGTTCACAATGTTTACTGAACACTTATTGTTTATGTATGTTCATGTATGAACAATATACTTTAATAAATTGTTAAAATAAATAAATATAAATTTTTCACACCTTCCTTTTATGTCATTTACAATTCTGAAATAAATTATTGTGACTACTCCAATCATGAGGCTGAGCTCTTCTGGCAGATTATACTTTCACTGTACACACATCTTCCCCAGTCCACCCAAGCTCACCCCCACCCTCACAAACTCCCTATGCTGTGCAGGCGGCCTTCCGGGTGAGGACGGTAGATCTTGCTGAGGACAGATGTGCCAGATAAATCCAACACTGGGCGATGCATACACAGGGATGCACACAAGGAACACTGATGACAAAGAAAGTGTGAGCGACTGCTGGAAAGAAGAATGGCTGTCACAGAAGAACAATTTCACAGAGGAGAAATGCTTAAGCCTGATCTTAAAGCATAGGAACGGAGCGTTCAAGTAAGCCAAAGGGAATAATATTCCTGGTGCCAGGACTAGCACCCATAAAAGCCCAAAGGGCATGAAAGAGACTGGCACGCTCAGTACATGACAGGAAGTTGATTACAGCATCTTACGGCTTAGCTCATCACAATCCCTACACAGCAACCCCAGGATAAGGTGATATCCACTTACCAACTCAGGAAACTGGAAGTCAGGAGCCTGAGTGACTTGTCCAAGGTCACACAGGAAACAAGGGCTGGGGCCACTCTAAAGCTCCTTCTAATCTTCGCCTCCCCTCCCCCCACCTCCTAATGCTTAACCCCCACTGCCTCTCAAAGCACTTGTGGTCTTAAACACATGCTCCTTAGAGCTGGTGCATAATTAATTTGGGATTGTAAAGAACACCATATTCCACTCCTGTTTCTAGGTCAAGTCTGTGAAACACAAAAAACTTGGAGAAGTATGTAAAAACCACACCACATGATGGTTCACCGCACTAAAAACCTAAGAATTTCCCCAAGTACCTAATTCTTTAGTAGAAGCAAGAACTTCTGAACACTGTTAAAAAAAAAAAAAAATAGGGAAAGAAAGAAAATGGAGTAGAATACATAGGAAGAGTCTCCACCGCTCCCGCCAACCTCCACACAGTAACTCTAACTACCATTCCTTGCCTGCATCCTTGCCCCCAGACACTAACAGTAATGCCTTCGAAATTCAGGAAGGCAAAGAGAAGGAAGAAAATGCAAACTGTGGGGGAGGGGAGATGGAGGAAAAGAGAAGCTATGGAAAGAAATAACACCCCAGCATGCCACTAATGGTTTTCTGTGGATATTCCCCATCCCTTCTCAGAGAAAAAAAAAAAAAAAAAAATCAACCAGATCCATCTCATTCCCCATCCCAATCTTACTCTAATCTTCAAGCCATAGCACAAAGGACATGCGAAGGCCCCAGAAAGCCTAAAATCTGCACTGAGAAGTAGCACAGTGAGTACAGGACGGTATAGGGCGACAAAGCAACATGACATACTGTATGATCCATATATATGAAATGTCCAGAAGAGGGAAATCCACAGAGAAGTTACCAGGGCCTGGGGGAGGACAGATTGGGACATGACTTTAATGGGACAGGGTTTCCTTTTGGGGTATTGATGAAAAAGTTCTGTGGTGAGGTAGTGGCAATAGTTGCAAAACATTGTGAATATACTTAATGCTACTGAATTGTATACCTTTTTTTGAAGTACCAGGGACCAGGGATTGAACCTGGGACCTTGCACGTGGGAAGTCAGCACTCAACTACTGAGCCACATCAGCTTCCCTGAGTTGGTTTTTTCATTTGTTTTTGCATATTGTTTGTTTTTGTTTTTTTCAGGAGGTACCAGGAACTGAACCCTGGACCTCCTGTGTGGGAGGCAGGCACTCAACCTCTTCAGCCACATCTGCTCCCTCTCAACTGTATACTTTAAATGGTTCAAGTAGTAAATGTTATGTTATGTGTATCTCACCATGTATATTTTATGCTATGTGTATTTTCCCCTAAAAAACATGTCTAAAACCTAACCCCTGGTTCTGTGAGTGTGAACTCGTCTGTGAATAATTAGATCTTCTAAGATCCCATTTAGACGATGCCATATTGAATCAGGGTGGGCCTTAATCCAATATGTCTGAAGTCTTTAGTCTGAATTCCCCAGGGGTCACCGACTGGCTGGCTGGAAATTTTTGCAAGAGCCAATGCTGAAGTTGAGCTTGAATTTTTCTGACCTCTGAAATCCTCAGTTCTAACGTTTAAGACCTCCAACTGATTGGAGGAGACTCCCCACACTTCTGAGGGCAATATCTGTTGTTGATCACAGATGCAATCAACCAATTGGAGATGCAAATCCCATTTTGAAATACCCTCACAGTAACAAGATGGCCAATGCTTCATGCTTGGCCAAACAAGTAGATGCCATAACCAAGTTGACACATGAAATTAACCATCACATACCACAATAAAAAAGAAATCTTTAAAAAACTGGGGGCAGAGAGGGAGGAGGACTTCCGGAAAGACAAAGGACTAGTAAGACACGAGAATCTCTTCTTCAGAAAAATAGCTAGAAGACAGGCTCAAACAGTCCCTAGGGTTTAGGACAGCAGGTGAAGGCTGCACACCACCCAGAGGAGAGAGGGACAAAAGAGGGAAATCGCGACAACAGAACTGTGAGTTGGAAACAGCAGCGGCAGCCTGCCGGCACCCTCCCCCACACTCTTTAGAATTCTCAGGCCTCTGGGCCTGCGACTACAGACAAAGGGGGCTCCAGGGATCTACCACTCCTGGAAAGGGGAGAGAGAGGGACACAGCCTTAGGCTGACTCGGGTTCTGACCCGCAAATTTGGTCTGCGGTGTCCCACGGGCCCTTCCAGGCCAGGTGGGACCACACGGTGGTGTGCCCTGGGAGCCTAGGAAGGACTGGAGAAATACAACCCTTTCAATCTCCCTCTCTTCTAGCCTGGACTAACAGTTGAGGACTCCACAGGAGAGGGGAGAAAGAGCCTAGGGCTGACCCTGCTTTTGACTCAGGTTTGGTCTGCCCTATCCCGAGAGCCCTTCCAGGCCGGGTGGGGCTGCGCCATTGTTTGCCTTGGAGCCTGCAAGGGGCTAAAGATATACAAACCTCCCAATCTCCTCCTCTACTAACAGGGACTGATTGTTGAGGATTCAGAGGGGAGTGGAAATATTTCCGAGCTGAGAAAAGGGACAAAGGGATGGGGCTAACAGAGAAGACTAGAGAACTGTCTCAGAAAGTTTGAATTACAAGGCTCTTAGCCAGGAAGCGGCTGTGGCTCAATCAGTAGGGCTCCCGTTTACCATATGGGAGGCCCCAGGTTCGGTTCCCAGGGCCTCCTGGTGAAGGCAAGTCCGCCCGCACGGCATGGTTAGCTGACCCAGCGAGCACAAGCAGCAAGGGGGGGATAAATGAATAAATAAATAAAGAAATCTTTAAAAAAAAAAAAAACAAAAAAAAAACAAGGCTCTTAGCCCCCAGACAAGAAGCTCTATCACACTGATGTGGTCTGTGTCACAACAAATACACTCCAACCTGGCACTGAATTGAGAGCTGCCAACGAGCACCATCTCCTGGCAGACCAAGGAAGTGCACATAAGAAAATTAATAACTAGGAGAGGCTTTTCCCGTTCTCTATAGCCTCCCTGCCCAAAGCCCTAGGAAACGACTCTACAACCAATTACTGGGTCCAGTACCCAGTTTTGAGCAACCAGCAGGACAATCCTAACAATCAAGGTTGAGCCAAAAATCAAAGAACTGTGTTAACTCACAGCCTCATGCCACTAAAACCCTATAAAAGAGAAAGAGATAGAGCATCTAAGTAAAATACAACCTAACCAGATGCCTAAACACCAGCAAAAAATTACAAGCCATACTAAGAAAATAGAAGACAGGCCCAAGAAAAGGAATACATCAAAGTCCCAGAAGAGATGCAGAATTTGAGAGAACTAATCAGTGAGATGAGCACAAATTTCCAAAATCAAATTAATGAGATGAAAGACAATATAGTTAAAGAGATAAATGACATCAAGAAGACATTGAGAGAACGCAAAGAAGAATTTGAAATCCTGAACAGAAAAGTAACAGAGTTCATGGGAATGAAAGACACAATACGTGAAGTCAAAATCACATTTGAGGCATACAACAGCAGACTCGAAATGATAGAAGAAAGAATAAGTGATACTGAAGACAGAGCAGCTAAAATTGAAGAGAGAAAAGAACAGAGAGAGAAAAGAATGGAAAAAATTGAGTAGGGCCTCAGAGAGTTGAATGACAACACAAAACACAACAACATACGTGTCATGGGAGTTCCAGAAGGGTAAGAGAAAGGAAAAGGGGCAGAAAGAGTATTTGAGGAAATAATAGCTGAAAATTTCCCAACTCTCACGAAAGAAATGAACTTACATGTCCAAGAATAACACCGCACCCCAATGAGAATAAATCCAAATAGACCTATGCCAAGACACATACTATTCAGAATGTCAAATGTAAAAGAGAAAAGAGAAAATTCTCAGATCAGCAAGAGAGAAGCAAACGATCACGTACAAAGGACGTCCAGTAAGACTTAGTGCAGATTTCTCTTCAGAAACCATGGAGGCGAGAAGACAGTGGTATGATACATTAGGAAATTGAAAGAGAAAAACTGCCAGCCGAGAATTCTTTATCCAGCAAAACTGTCCTTCAAATATGAAGGTGAGTATAAAGTATTCACAAACAAACAGAAACTAAGAGAGTTTGCAAAAAAGAATCCACCTTTGCGGGAAATATTAAAGGAAGCCTTAGAACCTGAAAGAAAAAGACAGGAGAGAGAGGCTTGGAGGAGAGTATAGAAGAAAGAAAAGCAGAAAGGATAACCAAAAGAGTAAAAAGAGAGACAAAAATAAGATGACATATGAAAACCAAAGAATAAAATGGAGGAAATAAATAGTGCATTTTCAGTAATATCACTGAATGTGAATGGATTAAATTCCCCAATCAAAAGATACAGGCTCGGATAAACCTCATTGGTTACGATACTGCCACTGTGCAAAGCTGCCAGTTGGCACTTGGTATTAATACCTCGTTGCCAGGGAGGCTCATCCCTGGGAGTCATGTCCCACGTTGGGGGGAAGGTAATGTGCCAACTGGCAACACAACTGGAAAAAGACCTTGAATAAAAGGGGGAAATGGTAAAGACAAATGAGTTCAAGTGGCTAAGAGACTTCAAAGAGAGTCGGGAGGTCATCCCAGAGGTAACTCTTACGCACACCTCAGTAGGAGCTCACAGAACATCTAAGTGCCTATCACCCCACTCAGTGGGGTTCCTGAGAGCTCCGGAGACACCCTGGTCCTATATAAGGGGGGATAGCCCCAGAGACTGATGCCTTATCAGTGGGTT
>JAKSZT010054401.1:4689539-4723171 GCA_026826555.1 Tolypeutes matacus | reverse complement strand
AAAACAGAAATAAAGGTGATAGACATTTGAGAAATGGCATTGGCCTTGCATGTTTAAAAATGGCAAGCAGACAATATGGTTAGATTTTACAGGATAGGGAAGCAATCCTAAAAACGACTTGCTCTTTAAGGGACAAAGGATAATAGGAGATAGGATGGAAAAGTAAGCAGGAACAACACCATGAACGGGTTTGTTTTATTTTTTGAATGTCATGCCAAGAAGCCTACATTTCATCCTCTAAGGAATAAGAACTGAAACTTTCTGAGCAAGGAATGACGCCATGAACTTTATCCTCATTAATCATGTTTACAATTTAAATAGTATTCCATTATCTACAGTTATTTTTGGTCTTAACAGGTATCTTATTTGGACAATATAAGTACATACACGCCCACAAATGCATATTCAGAATTATCAGGAAGTAAAAGAAAACTCCCGTAAGGTGTGGCATTCCACCCACTTTTCAGCGATTGCCACTCTGGGTGCAGCAAGGCTGCGATCCTGGCTAGAGGGCCAAGAGCATGTCAGCACTACCCACAGATTCTAGGCACACAGTGGCTCTAATCCAGAGCCTATATTAAAACAAATGCTATGTTTCTTAAAATACAGCATGACTAGGAAGAATTTTCATAGTTTTAGGTTAGGCTACAGGGGGCTTGAGGCAGAGATGTTTAAAAGGCATTTTTCAAATAAAAACTGTCAACCATGAATAAAAGAACACTTTTCAAATTTTTTATTGCAGAAAGAGTGCAAAGAAGATGATTCAGGTCAATTAAATTTCTGCAGCGAGCATGCACATGGAAGCACCCAGGTCCATAAACGGAACACGACTGGCACCTAGAAGCAGCCTGCGTGCCCCCTCCCAGCTACCTCCCCCGCCAACGACGTCCCCTCTCCTGACTCCACACCTTACGTGAGGTGAGCGCAGCAGAAACACAGAGTGTGGTAGACGCTTTTCTCATTGGTTTTCATTCCAGTATTACTGGAACACTAATAAATATACATTTGTCTAAAAAAAATTAAAGAACTAGCAATGTAACATATTTATATATAAATATTTGCTATATGATTACAAAAATTTGGTTGCGAATTTTGTAGCCCATACTCTGATACAATGCAATAAAGAGAGAAATTGATAACAAAAGAAGCTCAACAAACTTTTAAAAGCCCCAAGTTACAAATTTTAAATCATCTTCCAAAATGATGAGACAAAGAAGATCTCACATAGGCAATTATAAATTATTTAGAAAATTTAAGACGTAATATATCAAATTTTAATAGGATGTGGCAAAAGCTGTACTCAAAGGCAAATTCTAACCAATGAAATGCTTTCATTAGTAAACAACATATAAGCTAAGCCATGCATCTAAATGTAGAAAGAATATGGCACATCCAAATGATGGAAAACTAATAAGTCATTAGAAAGCATAATCAAGAAAAACAAAGGCTAAGAAATATGTTACTATATTAAGGGAAAATCGATTATAAAATCATACAATGACCCAATTATGTAAAATGTTACATAGGGTCAACAATTCCATTTCTAGTGATCAAGCCTGCATAAATACCAGTATAAGTACAAAAAATGTAAGATGCTAAATGCAGCATTGTTTATAACAGCAAAAAGGTTGAAACAATCTAAATTTTTATCAACTGGTGAAGAGATAAATAATTAAATTGTGATGTATCTACACAATGGACCTCTCAATGCAAAATGAATTAGCTCTCTATATACCAACTTGGAAATACAACAATGCTATACTGTCAAGTATAAACCATGTTGTAAAATAATAGGATTGCATGATTTTATTTCTGTAAATATGAAAAATAAAAGACACACCCATGAGGAAAAGGTCTGAAAGAATACACTGTTAACAGTAGTTCCCAATGAAAAACAGAAAGGGAGAGGGAAAGAGAGATTATCACTTCTTACTTTTTAAGACTTCTAAATTGACTGAATTTGTTACAGCATATATTTCTGAAGTTTAAGAACGATGTACTTTTTTTAAAGAAAGCACATGAACCACTACAAAAGGAATAGACTATTAAATATATTCCAAAAAGAAATTTTTGCGCACACACACACACAAAATCTGGCTAGAACTTCACTTCATACCATGTATTAAAATAATTCCTATGGAATAAAAAAGGTAAGTGTAAAAAAATAAATAAATAAACCTGTAAATAAATTATAAAATATGCAGATGAATAGTTAAATGTCACAGGTTGGAAAAGGACTTTCTAAGTAAAAAAGTCAACAGAATCAAATGTAAAGGAAGGGACAGATGTGGCTCAAATGGTTAGGCGTCCGTCTCCCATATGGAGGGACCCGGGTTCAATCCCTGGGACCTTCCGGTAAAAAAAAAAAATGTAAAGGAAAAGATAGACTGCATAAATAACTAAAACTTCTATATATTAAAAATAATAAATGATTAAAGTTTTAAAATTTGGGGAAAATATTATAACAAATACGACACAAGATATTATCAAAACTCAAATCGATCATACAAATTAATAAAAAGCAACAAATCTCAAAGATTTATAGAAAAATACAATTAATGTATAAATAATAAACTGATGTA
This sequence comes from Tolypeutes matacus, assembly GCA_026826555.1. Lineage (NCBI taxonomy): Eukaryota > Metazoa > Chordata > Mammalia > Cingulata > Chlamyphoridae > Tolypeutes > Tolypeutes matacus. The sequence continues at coordinate 4,720,589 of JAKSZT010054401.1, read as the reverse complement.
GAAGATGATTGAAGTTCACAAAAAGTTGCATACTAAAATTAGATGCTAATTTTAGCTTATAAAATTGGCTATTTAAAAAACACAATTCAATTTGGTAGGCATACCAGTGAAGCAATGGTGGTGAGCCAAATGGGTTCAATGTTTTGGGAACATAATTTAAAAATATGTTTCAAAAAGGAATGCCGGGGAAGCGGCTGTGGCTCAATCAGTAGGGCTCCCGTTTACCATATGGGAGGCCCCGGGTTTGGTTCCCAGGGCCTCCTGGTGAAGGCGGGCCCGCCCACATGGCGTGGTTGGCTGACCCAGCGAGCACGAGCAGCAAGGGGGGGGATAAATGAATAAATAAATAAAATCTTAAAAAAAAAAAAAAAAAAGGAATGCCGTTTTCTCAACCAGAATTAATCATCTAGGAATCTATCTGAAGGAAACTGTTATAGACAGGCATTTCAAAGTGCTATTTACATAAAAAAGCCTAGAAACAACCTGAATATCCAACAAGGCAATGTTCAATTCAAGCATGTTATATCCATTCAAAGAATTAATACTGTAGTCATGAAGAATTACATTTTAAAAAATACCTTTACAGGAAAAGCTAATATAATAAAGGACAAGCAGGGGAAGCGGCTGTGGCTCAATCAGTGGGGCTCCCGTTTACCATATGGGGGGCCCCGGGTTCGGTTCCCGGGGCCTCCTGGTGGGGGCAGGCCCGCCCGCGCGGCGTGGTTGGCTGACCCAGCGAGCACAGGCGGCAAGGGGGGGATGAATGAATAAATAAAAAAAATTTTTAAAAAAAAAAAAAAAAAAAGGACAAGCAGGAGACAATACTGCACATATAACTTTAGAGAATTCTGTGCCATTTTTCAGTGTATCATATATTCCACAAAACTCAACGCAAATTTTAAAAATATAGTAAAATAAAAATAAAATACATTAAGAGAACCAAATAAATATTTTGATCCCAATTACTTTTTTTAAATGATCATTCATAAAATAAATCCTTCAAGAAAATATCAACAGATTTTTCACATTACTTGTCTTCACGGTTTTTTATTTCCTTGTTTATGATTTTCTGTTTTTCTCAATTTTTCTACAATGAACAAAATTTATTTCTATCATTTATCTTTTTTTTTTTTTTTTTTAAAGTTTTTTTTTTATTTATTCCCCCCACCCCCTTCATTATTTTGTGCTTCATTTGCTCTTGGTGTCTGCTCGTCTTCTCTTTAGGAGGTACTGGGAACTGAACCTGGGACCTCCCATGTGGGAGAGAGGCACTCAATCACTTGAGCCACCTCAGCTCCCTGCTTTGTTGTGTGTCTTATTGTCTTTCCTCTTTGTGTCTCCTTGTTGTGTCATTTTGTTGCATCACCTCACCATGCCTGCCTGTCGCGCCAGCTCGCTGTCATTGCTTGTCTTCTCCAGGAAGCACTGAGAACCAAACCCGGGACCACCCATGTGGTAGGTGGGAGCTCAATCGCTTGAGCCACATCTGCTTCCTTCATTTATCTATTTTTAAAGTGATCAGATTTACTTCATTAAATAAATACGGAATGTCATCACTTCAGGCACTGATAAAAACAATCACAAACAAATTTTTTTATAACCAAGTTGATTTTTCTATCCATTTAGTATTAGCAGAATCCTACCTCAACTTTAATTAAAATTTTACTTTAGAGAGCCTTATATTCCTGCAATTTTTCATGGATAATTAGCAAAGGAGACCATAAGCTCCAACAGCTCTCAACAATACTTAATGACCAGCAGACACCGTGCTCTCAAGGGCGCCAACGTCGCCCCCTAGGGGTACCCATATGGAGGCATTCTGGGTTATCCCAGGGACCGAGGGCCGTCACTGCCATTCAGCTGGGGGGATCCAAGGATACTAAGGGACGGGAAACGGATGTGGCTCAAAAGGTTCGGCGTCCGTCTACCATATGGAGAGACCGGGGTTCGATCCCCGGTACCTCCCGGTAAAAAAAAAAAAAAAAAAAGGATACTAAGGGAAAGGAAAGGACCACTCCCCACACAAAACGACTTACGCGTACCACACAATTTCTGAACATCCCTCTGACGTTTACATAGGAACCACTGTAAGACTGACCATATGCAAGTAAGTCTAGTCTGTTGTAACTCATCGTAACATCAGTTTTTATTCTAGCATCTACTATACCTCTACTTTTTTGTTTTTGTGTATTTGTGGCATGAAATTGCTTCTTATCTTTTTTGAAACCCACACATCCATTATAAGGAGATGCAAGCATCTGACTACTGTCTTCTAGGATAATCATGCTTAAGCATTTACATTTTGTACTTATTATTTTGTTATAAATTACTTTTATTTCTCCTTTACATTACAATGACATTATATCGATTTCTTAAATTACTCAAAGTAATAGCCAACATTTATATTTACTCAACAAGTTCTATCAGGCACCGGGCTAGGACTTTAAATGTCGGACCTAATTTAGGTCTCATAACAACCCTGGAAAACAGAGGGCTGAGTGCTGAGAGCTAAGGCTCTAAGTCAACAATGCTTGTGTTCAAATCCTGGGCGCACCATCCACGTGATGACAGGCTAGCACCAGCACCATGTTCCCGTCTGTATAACGGTCATTGTAACAGGGCCTCCCTAATAAAGTTGTGCTGAGGATTAAAGAAGAGAAATCCATGTTTAGCATTTGTGTGAGGCCACAGTCAATTCCCAATGAACATCAGCTATTTCTGCGATTGCTAGGATCATATTCTGAGGCTTAGGTACTCGTGGGCCCAGTGAAAGAGCCACAAATCCTCGTGGAAGTGATGTGCTTTGACCACTACGCACTCAGGTTCCTCAGCAGGTCTCGCCTGTGTGGATGCAACTTCAAGTACAGGCATGTGGGGGTCGTGGGGGGGGGAACTTACAACAGTGCAGGCAACGTGCCTGAAGTTCAAGTTCACAAGCAGACACAGGTGTGAGCATGAGACGGGAGAAGTAAGCCCGCTGATCCTTGCTCAGTTTCCATTTCCAGGGGTTGTAGGAGCCTCTCACTATGCTATGAGCAAATTAAGGGAGTTGGGTAATTTTAACAACATGCAATTTCCCACTTATGCACTGACGGAACTTCACTCCAACCTAAGGTTCAGCTCCTCTACACAGCACCGCCCTGGCTGGGGAAAGAGCTGTCCCCATGCCTTCTCTTTAGCCAGAAGGAAGAGATGATGCTGGCAGCTAATTTAAGTGGTATGGAAAGACGCAGCAGTGTACAAGTCTGAACCATATCCATTCGAGCATGCATAGTGTACCTATTATGTGTCAGGACCTATGCTGAATACAATAAGTAAGAACCAGGTCAAATAATGGCACCTAGCAAGAGCAGGCACTGACTAATTCAGGATGAAAATGCATAATCCACAGATATAATCACAGATATAATCTTCCAGATAGAAGAGGAAGAAAGAAAACGGGGGGAAAAGTCACTTGCACTACCCTTTGTATATCAGATGCAGGACTGAGTTTTTCTTTGTACAAAGCTGACAATGGTAGTTTTGTTTATACATGTGGCAAGATGTAACAGCTCTTATTAGCAGACTAAAAAAAATATGTTAGACTTTTATTTAAAATCCTGATTTTAAATTATATCCCAGAAAGCATGCTGAATCATAAGCTAAGTTTTTTAAATGAATTGAAAGGTATTGCTAAAGCATCCAGGAAAGAACAGGTATACCCTGTGTCGTTGTTTTTAAGCTGGCAATAACCTAAGTCTAACTTGAACAGATTTATAAGCTTACAGGAAGCAAAGTGGTCAAAATAACTTGATCAAACCATGCTGTAAGGACCCCTACAAGGCAAGAAACCTGTCCTTCAACATCTTTACATCCTCAGCATTTAGCCTGTTAACTAGCACAAAGCACACACTGGATAAATGACTACTGATCTCAACTCCCAACTTTTATTTTTCTTTTCTGCTTTGCCACAAGGTAAGAGAGCACAAAAGGGCTTCAGAAAGATCATGAGAGGACTTTCTTGATGTTCAAGTATGTTAAAAACGCCAAATAAGGCTATTTCTTTAAAATCTTAGAGTTGCAGGGAAAGACTTCCAAAGAACCAAGAAAAGCTGAACCATAAAGACAAAAGTATTAAATCTGGCATCAAAATCTAAAACTTTTTTACACCAAAAATATAAACAAAATGAAAATGATAGGGAGGAAAATTTCCTTAAAATATAGAATTCTTTTTTGAAATCTATATAAGCTGAAAAGGAATAATCCCTAAGATGTATACTATTAAGTGATTACGTACTTAAAAAGAGAATTAAAGTATGTATACATGTGTATACATGTGTATACATGCAGAATATTTCTAGAAGGAAATACATATTAGTAACCGATGTTGCCTCTGAGAAAAGCAACTAGGAGTCTGGAATGGAAGGAAGCCATTCTTCATTATATTCTATATCTTTTTATATTGTTCAAGTTGTTTACTACAGGACACATATTAACCATGTAAAAAACATCAAAAAACAACCAATGCCACAGGTTCTTGTGAGAGTTTATCAGTTAGTGACTATAAAGGGCTTAGAACAGTTCTCAGCAAGGTAAGAAACATAAATATTTAATAGTGGGGGCACATAAACGTGCATATATGTATATGTGTCCATATATATACACACAAACACACATATACATATATATCTTTACAAATCAATACAGAAAAATACTTCCAGAACGGGGGGAAAATGTGAAATACTAATCCACAAAAGAAACAAAATGGTCAGTAAATACAGAACACATTCTCAATTTCTCTAGTAATTAAATAAAAATAAAAACTTTTTTTCGCCTGTCAGTTTTAATAAAGTTTAAAAGGCTTGTCCGAATCCACTGAGAAGCTGAGGAAAAAGCAGCAATCTGATGCATTGTAGTCGCTGAGAATGTTAATCTACAAATGAGTATCCCATTGACCCAAAAATTCCACATCAAGGAATTAACCTTGGGAATTACTTAAGACAGTGGAAGAAGGGAACAATCCTAGTCTTTCCCATGCAGGGTGCCTAAAACTCCTGGAAAGTGAGAGGGAAAATCCCAGAAAAGAGAGAGCCGGAGAAGGAGAGTCTCAGATTCCTGTGACCAAATTTCTGGCCAACTCCTGAACCACACATGAATGGGGCAGGCCCAAGTAGCCCAGCTGAGCACAAAGAAATGAACTGATACTCTGTGCTGCTGCCTCACCCCACAAGTTAGAGTCTGCTAATATCAATGTCTAATTTAAATGAGTTCTGCTAATTTAAATGTCTGTTTCAAAATAACAATACTCTTTGGAGGAACAGAACAGAATTCAGAGACTCTAAAACATATTCACAACCTATACGATAAACTCAAAATTACTCTAATTTAAAGAAAACCATCACCCACTCTCAAATGAAAAGATAGTCAACAGGGAATATCCCCAAGATGTCCCAAATGTTGAAATTATCAAATAAAAATGTTACAATAGGGAAGCGGCTGTGGCTCAATCAGTGGGGCTCCCGTTTACCATGTGGGAGGCCCCGGGTTCGGTTCCCGGGGCCTCCTGGTGAGGGCAGGCCCGCCCACACGGCGTGGTTGGCTGACCCGGCGAGCGCAAGCAGCAAGGGGGGGATAAATGAATAAATAAATAAAAATCTTTAAAAAAAAAAGTTACAATAGCCCTAAAATCTATGATCAAGAAAATATGCTTCTAATGAATGAAAAGATAGGAAATCTCAGCAGATAAACAGAAATAATAACAAAATTCTAGAAATAAAAACAAAACATCTGAAATTAAAAACTCATCTGGAAGGGCAGAATGGAGATGACAGAAGAAAGGGTTAACTAACCTAAAGATAGATCAATAAAAATCACCCAATGTGAAGAAAGACAAACTGGAACGAGAACAGGGCCTCAGGGACCTTGGGACAATATTGAAAGGTCTAGCACGTGTCATTGAGGACCCAGAGCCCAATAGAGGAAAAAGAATGGGCAGAAAAATTATTTCACAAAACAATGATCTGGGGAGCAGGGGTAGCTCAGTGGTCAAGTGCCTGCCTCCCATGGACACAGTCCTTGGTTCAATCCCAGGAACCGCCTTAAAAAAAAAAAAAAGAAGAAGAAATAATGATCAAATATTTCCCAAATTTAATGAATGACTTAAATTAACAGATTAAAGAAGCTCAGCCAACCCCAAGAAAGATAAATTAAAAGAAAACCATACCTATGCATTTCATAATCAAACTGCTAAAAACAAAGAAAAAGAGAAATCTTGAGTGCCACCAGAGAAAAACGACAAATTCCGTACAGGGAAAAACAATTGCAATTATGGGTGACTTCATCTCATGCCAGGCAAAAGCATGCTGCCATGTTGCATGTAGCCCTTTGGAAAGGATCAAGTGGCAAGGAACTGATTTATGCCTCTGGCCAACAAGCAGCAAGGACCTGAAGCCTGCCAAAAGCCACATATATAAACATAGAAGAGGATTCTCCCTTAGTCAAGCCTGGAGATGATCAAAGCCCCAAGACTTCTTGACTGCAGCCTTTTGAGAGCCTGAGTCAGAGACACCCAGCTAAGCAGAACCCAGATTCTAACTCACATAAACAGTTTAAAAGCATTTGTTGTTTTAAGTCAAAGTTTTGGGGTAATTTGTTACTCAGCAATAGCTAGCTAATACAGGTGGCATTATGGAAGTATCAAATATTACAGTTTTCTTAGCTCTATTTTCTTTACAATGAACAAATTTAAGTTTATAAAAAGAAAGTACTTATTTCAAAAAATAATATTGCAGAACTGTATGCAAAGTATGTTCTCAGTTTTCTCAAAAGATAAATATAAACATAGGAAAAATACGAGTTGAATATATGGGTTATCCACAGTGAAATTAGGAGTTGTTTCTTTTTTGCATACCTATATACTTAAGTGAGTCTTAATTATTTTATAAGAAAAAAAAGGGAATTGGGGAAGATTTCACATTTCTAGCCTGTTGCCTAGCTAAAAGTACCAGTCACCAGCCCACTCCTTTGAGAAGAACCTATCTGATAGTTGCCCGGTACTATTTCCTCAAGACCTCAGATTTAGTGGTCACAAAGCTATAAATTCAGCTACCTGGTTGCTGGGCAGTAGGCTGTGAGAAAGCCAGGTACTGTAAGTAGAAGTGTGAAAGCCAAAGGCTAGACATGATAGCCAAGCCTTGGGGATGGGTCTGATCCCAAGGAGTGAGCAGAAACTAGAAATCAAACAGAGCAGCACAACAGAGTCACACGATCAAGTAGTCACAACATACCCACAAAAGGAGGACCTTGAATCTATTGTGCCTCCCCAAAAAATGATGTTCCTTCTACTTCTAAGCAATTTTTCATGGTGCTAGCTGGACTGATATAATATAGTTCATGAGGGCTCAGTACCCACCACAGATACCTTTTAAGGTATCTTTAGTTCAAAACAAGCCCCTTTTAAGAGGGTTTGGGGAGGAAACAGGACAACCATAAACAAAAAACTCGCAGACTATTCCAAGAGCAACCACACAAGGGTGGGCAACAGGTCAGCTCAGCCATGTCCAAGGTGGCTACTGTGAGAAGACCTCCTAGAGTGCTAAGTAATCGACTAAAATCCTTTTTGACCAGGAGGAACCTGATTGGCTGGACAATAGTACACCCACCTACCCTTCCTTCTCTCCCTAAATGTTCTACTTCTTTTCATGAAAATGGGCATGATGGTTTATAAGTTTTCAAAAAGTTCTCATTTGCAAGCTTTTTGTTTGATCCTCTTTACAGTATCATAAAAAGGATAGGAAATATGCCTTCTCTTTCCAGATGGAATACTGATGCAGAGAGAATTCCCCTGAGCTCATACAAAAATCTGCCTGAGGTCACAGGGTTACTGGAAATACTGACTCTCCCATACTTTAATCCCTGATTACCATATGCTTTACTCCCCTTAAAATCCAAAATGGTGGAGGGTTTACAACATGATCACAAGTGAAAACAATTCTAGCTCCCTCTTTGTCTCATCTCAAACACAGAACACAGAAAATAAAAAGGCTGACTTGAATGTAATATATTTTGCTTCCCTTAGTGACCTCTTTTAGGCAAGAGAATCACAACTGAAACAGCATCTGAAAAGCACAGACATTTACACCTCTAGCCTGAGCTCCCCTTTCTAGTCCATCTCTGTGACCTACCCTGAGGTTCCCCATCAGTCATATTATTTGGCTAAAGAGATGAGACAGCAGCAAATAAGAGTGGAAGGGAAAGAGAGAGACAAGGAGAAGGAAAGAAAAAATTACCAACATGCAAAATAGAAGACTCTGCTACAATCTGTACCTTGCTTCCTTTCAGTAATAATACCTTACATTTGTAAAGAATTTTATTTTTCAAAGCAGTTCCACATCTATCATTGACAGTCTGGCCACTTAGTTCCATGAAAAAATCTGGAAGGTACTAATAATAGGGCTTCATCTGTCTTAAAAAAGAGAACTGGTAGGCTGCAAATCCAACTTCCTTGTGGGGTTACAGGTTTTTGAAGCATTTTAATCTGAAGAATGTAGAATTAGAAAATATGAAAAATATAAAATGCTTTAAAAAAAAAAAAAAATTTGGCTTCCTCACCTGAAATTGGCATGCACATTTCAAAGCATCTCCATCTTGTTTACAGACTCCTCCATATTTGCATGATGATTCATCACAAACTCTGACCTCAGACTCCCTCACATTTAATTCTGTAAAAGAGAAAAAGGTATTTCATAGGTATTTGGCTTTTTGTATCCCAATGTACCTATATAAATAAAAGAAAGAAAATCTTTCCAGTGTATTGAGCATACCATATAATAATCAGACATACTGTACAAAAAGCAAGTTCTAAAGAACACAAAATGTTCAGTACTCCCTCTAAAGAGAATCTTGCACTATAATTAATATGCCTAAAAGTAACCCAAACCAACTAAAACTCAAAATTTCAGGATTTAACATAATTTTTGAAGTTAAATCTATAGAATATTTCTATCTTGACCTTCTAAGAACTGAAGATATTCTTCTCACTACATCTTAGTATTTTAGATTATTTTTCTAATGATTAAGTTACTTCTTATGGATAACTTAAAAAAGAATAACTACAAGGAATCTTAATGCTTTTGGTACCCAGAATAAATATGGACTATTATTACAAAACAATTATAAAGTGCACTTGAACTGCATAATATAGATATATACAAAGTATTTATGTGAATAGACTAAAAGAGATTCAAAATCTTCCTAGACTTAAAGTTTGTAAATGGCTGCTTTAATTTAACTCTACCAATGGAAGTAGAGTCAATCAACATACTAGCATCCTTTGGTCATTTTGTGCCTGCTTCACATCAGTCTTTCTCTGGAAGCATCAAATTAAGCTTTAAGTCACCAGATATATTACTTCATGGTTAGTGCTAAATAAAGTTGCCAATTTGGGATCCTGTGAAAAACAATGCACTGCAATTCTCACATCCTCCCTGTTGGGAATGATAGCTATAACAATTGATGCACTTATCCAAACAATAAACAAATGACTTTTAAGAAACCCTCCCAGTCTACTGATGACATGAGAAAGGCCAGAGTGAACTTCTGACTTGGACGCTCAGATGTAAGTGACTGCAGGAGCACCCCGCCTCCAGCTGAGCAACTGAAGGAGCACCCCACCTCCTGAGTTCTCAGACTCCCATCTTCTGAGATGCTGCAAGGTCTCCCGCCCCGTCTCTAGAAGCATCATCATGAGGTCCTGGCAAACATACTAGGGAGCACTTCTCCAAGCAAGCCCCATCTCTGGTTGTTTTCTATTTCTAGAATTGAAACCAGGACTCAGTGGACTCAGTCAAGGTCAACCCCCGCCCCCCAAACCCATTTGTAAATATGAAGATCCTATTTGGATAAGGCCAAACTGAATCACAGTGGGCCTCAATCCAGTCCAGTGAAGACCTCAGAGGCGTTTCCAATGCAGCTAGCTAGGAGAAGCCAGAGAAGGAGAAAGAGATTGCTACGTGATGGGAGCAGAAATGCACCTTCAAGCCAAGGAACCCCAGGACTACTGGCAAGTCAGCACAGAACACTAAAGACTCCAGGGGAAAGCATGGGCCGCAGACACCTTGACGTCGGACTTCTGGCCTCCAGACTGTGAGTCAATAATTTCCTGTGGTTTAAGTCAACCAGTGTGTGGTATTTGTTACAGCAGCCCTGGCAAACTAAGACACCTGGTGACATTCCATTGCCTCTCCCTGTCCCATTTGTTCTCCCTGCTCTGCTCTATTCTCTTAGGTCTCCTACTCTTAGATGACCCTCCAAGGAGCTGGCAGTCAAGTGCCTGGATACCCAAGGAGTCAACAACACTTATTTGAATAACCCCTCTGAACCAAGTGCTGCACCAGGGTAAGCCCACGTCTACGTAACTGAGACTACCAAAACCTTTATTTCTTTTCCTTATATGGATCTCAGGTGCCCAGATTTAGATTAATCTGATGTTCAAGCATATGCCAAAGAGAGTCAATTAACACAGCTGCTTTTTGGTCTCACTGTTTTGCAAACTATTCGAGCACAGATGATCCTCTTTCAATTCCTTCCCACCTTGGGTATGCAGGTTTTCTGTCTCTTTGTTTTCACCAACTCCCACTTTTTGCTTGCTCTTCCCTTTCTCCTTGGCCCTCCTGCTTTGGCTCGTGAGGCTCAATTAAGTGTTGGTTTTTATTTCTATCTACCTATACTCCTGCTGGGAACTTACACAAGGTCCTGCTCCAATTACTGTCAAAAACACACTTTAGACTCAAGAAAGACAATTAAATACCAGCATAGAACACCCAGAAAGAGATGGTTAGAATACATGATATCTTTGCTCAGTTACAGATTTAAACAAGTTCAATGGGCACAGAAATGAGAACTGCACAATTTGAGAAACAAAATTCAGTTCATTTCTCTTTTCTTTGTGGCACTGAAGTTCACACTTCTCTCCATTACAAGCTAGAATACAATCAAACATAAAAAAGGGAGGGGTGTCGTATTTTGTCTATGGGTCAAGATCATGCTCTGAGGTACCACTTGTTACCTTGGCTTGAGATTCTTTTGAGCTATATGTTTTACCTGCTCTATTTTACAGTTACAGTGGGAGTCCGAGCTAGAACCAAAATCATCCCTGCAACTAAGATTCATGCCTGGGACATGTCTAGGTCACGTCGGGTGACCTAGACTTATTAGGGCATCTGTGTGAATGGGGGCACTAAGGGACATTTGGGGTGATGAGGCAGTAAAGCTTGATCCAATCAACACAATGTTGGCCAAGAGGTATGATCCCAAGCATGGTGGATCTTTCATTTGTCCTGTTCCCCCAGCCCAGACCCAAGAGCTCATCAGGCAGAGACAGAGGGGCTACAGCAAGGAATTGAAAGAATGGCTTTCACCAAAACCTCTGAAGCAACAAGACAAGATACAAATAACCCTGCTGTGACACCGACACGACAACAGATAACAGAGGGAGAGGAAAGGGGTGGTGGCTCGTTGCACCTCAACAGCCCCAGCATATCAGGTGGCAGGACAACGTAAGGCCAAGGAGACAGGACTGCCAGGCAAGAGTAGACCTCTGGAAGGTGGGGCGAGGGACCAACGTGCAAGTACAGGGCAGCAGGCAGAAGAAAAAACAGGAGCCAAGTGACAGTGGCCTGAATACATTAGTGAGCTCACCTGAAACACACTTCAGGGACTCCCAAAACAAACCTGAGCGGCGGAAGGTATCATAAGGGGTCTTACATTAACAGTTGAGGGTATAAGTCATGAAATTCTGATTCCACTGGTTATTAGTCATGTTTTATTTTATGCCGAGCTTGCTATCAAATGCATGCTATTTTCATGGGTATCTGAGTTAAATGTGATTAGTTAGTTCATCAGGAAGCAATTAAGGATCTACTATGTGTCTAACAGTATGCTAAGAATTTGGAACATGCAGAAAAATACCTAACAGCAGCTTATAAATCTTGCTAACGTATGGAACAATTAGTAATAAATTCAATATAGTCTACATTTAAGGGATAAATTGTGTTGTACAGGCTATAATTGTTCTAGGTGTTTCAAGTGGAGGATAAAAATGGATTTGAAGCATAAGGCACAGTGTCAGAGAAGGCAAGACTCACTAAGGCAGGATCATTATAGAGCATTTGAAAATGACATTTAAAAATAATGTTCTGGGGAGCGAATGTGGCTCAGTGGTTGAGCCGCCTGCTTCCCATATACAAGGTCCTGGGTTCAATCTCTAGTACCTCCTAAAATATAAAAAAAATAAAAATTAAAATAATTCTAATTGCCCACAATGTATGAATAATATTAAAAGAGAAAAGGAGAGTGGATGGAGCTCAAGTGATCGAGCACCTGCTACCCATATGCAAGGTCCTGGGTTCCACCCCTGGTACCTTCTTTAAAAAAAGAGAGAGAAGAAAAGAAAATTTTTATCTTGGAAAATAATATAAGTAGAGGCACAAATAATTTAATAGTTCACATAAATAGTATTAATATCAGTGGTTTCCAAATTATGTTCCTTAGAAAAAATGGTATCCTAGCCTAGGATATGTTTTCATTAAATCATATAAGAATTTTTTTCATGTGCAAGGAAAAATAAGTCAATGGAAAGAATCTTCTCAATTTTCAGAGGTTTTTTTACTAACTTTTCTTAAACCTTCAGTATTAGATTACTTCTTTGCGTGCTACCAACAAAACTACCATTCAATAAGTAAGTAAAGAATACTAATGGGAAAATTCCACAGATAATCAAGCTTAGACTGACTATTTTACAAGGACATAAGGTCATGAACGTCACAAGCTCATGAATGAATTTCTAAATTGTTATTGTGGCAGGCACTGCAGACTGCCTGCCTTGGGTCCATTCCCTTCTTCTTACTTATTATTAAGAGAACCCCAATTTTGCTCAGAGAAACAAGGTACCTAGCTATAAGCTGTATTTCCTAGCCTCCTTGCTCTGGGTCACAGTTCTTCTAAAGGCAATGTCTCTTCCTCCTTCATTCTTTTCTTTTTTTAACCTTTCTGGAGAGCAAATCTGTTGCCTCTGCATGCAGAGCAGAAACAGGAGCAAGTGAGCAGAAAGACAGAAAATTTGTGGAATGACCACCCTTACCCCGATTTCCTCCCTCCTGACTTACTGTAGTGAGGGCGGGGGGGAGAGAGAGAGAGGCAGAGAGACACACAGAGAGAGAGAGAGGAGACAGAAAGCCTTTATCCTTTATCATTTAAGCAACTGTTGGTCTCTGATATATGCCGTTAAACAAAACCCTAATATTATAGTTGCATGTAAATTTAATTAAGCATTTTAAACAAATGTCTTAAATAATTCTGTGCCACATCACGTTCACATGATAAAATTAATTTATCAAGAGCATCATTACTTCCTGGTGCTCTGACTCCTAACAAACTTGAGAACCGCTATCCAGCTCAAACTCAGTACAGAAGGAATCAAGAATCTATCTGTGGATTCATCTTCTGAATCATCCTTCTTTTCAAGTAGTAGGTACAGTGCCAGCCATCAAGAGAGCACTCTACTAGCTGTCAGTGAGGGTGATGACTACACATCTGCCTTCCTGAGCCCAAAATGGAAATTCAGCAAAACGGATGAGCCATTCTAAGGCCTCAAATATCAATTCTTCAAATAGAAATATCTTACACAAAGCACTCGGAAGAGTGGCTCAAAGCAAAAATATTTTGCTCCTGTTGCAAATCTGCCCTCCCTCCAATTCTCTAAATGTAAAACTTGTCCCAATTTTCATTAACGTTTCAGTCCACGGTAAGGGAAGGGATCCTGCTACTATGAATCTGAGCTGCCCAAACCCCCAAGGCTCAGGTCAAAATGAGACCCAGTAGGCCTCCAAGAGGAGAGACTTTTCTACCACCCTTCAATTAAACAGAAGGTAGTTCTGTTTAATTAGCTCTAATGAGTTAGCGAACCCTTACGGAGAGCAAAAGTGAGTAGAACACTTTGCACGATGTTACAATAGAATTCAGCATTTCTCAACTCCTACTGACATTGTGTGTTGCAGGATATGGGGCTACTTCCCTGGCCTCTACCCACTGGATGCCAATAGCACTCTCATCCCGAGATGTGACAACAAAAAATGCCTCCTGACATTGTCAAAGCCCTGCTCCCAGTTGAGTCAAATAAGCAGAGCTCTACAAAACGTCTGCACATTACTATTTTTGGCTTCCATTTCAATAGAGGAACCTACTCTATATCACCTCCAGGTTGATGTCAAGTCCTGGCTCACAAAGCCTTAATCTCCAACAAGCCTGGACTCCTCCCTCCTTCTACCAAAACTTTTTTCAAGGTCAACAAAACCTCCTATTCTAAAGGTCCAATAGCTTTTGTCCAGTTCTTTTCCAGTTCTTTTCTTGACCTTTCTACAGCAGCTTCCTCCCTCCATTCCCCAACTCTCTATCCACTTCTCTACTTTACTTACACCTTTTCCTTCTCCTACTGCCCAGTCCACATTCACAGCACCTCTTTGAATTTACCCCCAACTTAATCAACTCTCCAAATTAACCAGTGTTTCTCTCTAAACCACACCCATGGATGGGGATTAAATCATGTCCCCACAAAAGACCCATTCAAGTCTTATTCCATATTACTATGGGTGTGAATCCATATATAAATAGGACCTCTGAAGATGCTATTATCAGTTAAGGTGTAGACTCATTTGTCACTATGATGTTCGAAATCCTATTTAGATGCAGCCAAGGTGAATCAGGGTAGCCTAAATCCATGACTGGAGGCCTCACAAAGAGGAAATTCAGAGCAGTCATCAGAAACCAGAAGTCAGAAGAAGCCAGAGATTGAAGCAGATCGCCGTGTGACGGAGGCAGAGATGCAGGTCAAGGAGCCCCAAGGACGATGGGAGTCCCAAGGACGATGGCGAGCCAGGACCAAAACACTACAGACTCTGGGAGAAATGCTGAGACCTTGATTTCTGACTTCTAGCCTCCGAAAAAAATTAATTCCTATTGCTTAAGTCAACCCTCTGTGTGGTATTTTTCAACAGAGGAAATGCCAGCTATTCTGCAGGAAAAATTCTTGGCCCTCTTTTAAAATGTTGGTTAATAAATATATACTTGTGTTTTTTAAGCTAAAATTAAATGCTGCATATATTTATTATGAATCATTTTATAACCTACAAGTTTACCAATTAATCAACCAACCACTGGAATTGCACGGTACATCTCCTGTACACAGAGAGATTCTGCCTCAACCATCCCATCATGTCGCTCATCTTGTTTCTCCTCTGAGCCACCTCATCTACTCCCACCATGTCAAGTCACCTTCAGGCCGGTTTTCCCAACTTCATAAAGCCAGGCCATCTGCTTTTGCCAGTGTTATTTCCAGTCTTCAGAGCCTGGCTGGAGAAAGTGCTAAAAATGAATATTCTATAAGGCCCTATTAACATGCAGAAATCTTTAGTCCACCTCTATTTTTTACCCCTTTTGGTTCATCTCTTATTGATTGTTCACCGGGACTGTTAAAAGCTATTACCTTGACCTTAAGACCTTGCCTTAATATCACTGTCTAGATATTACAAGTACTTGGGGAAACCTGCCCCTTTTCAGGAGAGTATGCCAATCCCATCTGACAAGACACCAGCTGGATGGTTTCACTCCCAAAACAAGCCTAGCTTGTTCCTGACCTTGAACTGCCTAGGAGACAGTTCCACAATCTCTACACTGAAAACAATGGAAATATTTTAAAATTTTAAATATTTAAAATACCCCACCCCAGGAAATGTTTAAGAACATTTGGGTATAGCCATGGAATATTACTCAGCTATTTAAAGAGGTTATTCATATTATGTAGCAATGTGGAAATATGCTTATAAATGTCAAGTGAAAAGGCAGAAACAAAACAACACACTTACATTTTGATAATGTTTAAAAAGCACATACAGGTGTTGTAACTCTGCTGAGATTCAGAGCCCAACTGGCACATGGACGTACCAAAGATATAAGTCTCTGTACATACACCTATCAAGTATAGTACTAACCGTAGGTCAAACAGAAGGGGCAGAAGAGCCATGTGTAGGGAAAACACAAATGAGTCCAACTCTGTCACAGTGAGGAACATATATTTCAAGGTAAGGCCCACTGGAAGGGCACCTTGCCTATAGGGTATGAATGTTTCTAGAGTCCTCAGGAGGCCTGCTATTTGAGGCACTATTTACTGTGGCACTCAATGAGATCCTGCTGAGACATGCATAAGTGTAATCTCTGGAATGACCTCCAGACTCACTCTGAAATCTCTTCGCCATAAAAACTCATTTGTATTTATCATTTCCCCTTATGGTCAAGATCTTTTTCTAGGTGCACTGCTAGCTGGTGCTTGATAATAATCCCCCGATGCCAGGGAGGCTCATCCCTGGGAGTCATGTCCCACAAGGGGGTGGGGGATAGTGCGTTTATATGCTGAGTTTGGCTTAGAGAAAGTTCACATTTCAGCAACAAGGAGGCCCTCAGGAAGTAATTCTTAGGCAACATATAATACTAGGCTAAGTTTCCATTTCAAAAGAAAAGGTTCATAAGTACAATCATCAATATCAAGGGCCCAGCACAATGGTCTGTCCTCCTTCACTAGGCACCGCCCCTGTACTCGGGGAATTCTATATTCTTTCGGTTATTGTGTAGATCTCCACCCACTGTGACAATGCCCCATGAACACTCGAGCACACTGATATGCCTTAGAGGCATGTCCCAGATGAACCCCCTCCAATGCATCACCCCCATCACCGACACCCTATACCAATGATCCTCCCCTGTCACAGGTGTGACCCTTCTATGATTCAAAACCTCTCCAAAAATGAAGCCAAGAAAACAACCAAATAAAAATGAAATAATAATGATGATAGTTTAAAAAATAACATTAAAAAATACAAAATTTTTTTTTAAATAGATGTTATGTCTTTCATCACTGTAAGATCTGTTGTCTTATGTGTACAGTGACATTTTCTTCCGTTTATTCCTCCAGTGTCTTTTTTTTTCTCCTTTCTTTTTATCTTCAAAGAAGCTTTAGTTTACAGAAAAGTCATATAGAGAATATAGGAGATTCCCATATACCCAGCACCCTCCTCCCTTTCCCCTCTCCCCTATTAATAACATTTTACATGCGGCTGGTACATTTGTTACAATTGATGTACAAATATTGAAGCATTGCTACAAACCATGGTCAATGATTTACATTTTGTACCATACACGTTTATAAATTTTGACGAAATTTAAAATTGCCTGTATCCATTATTGCAAGATCATGCAGAACAATTCCAATGCCCCAAAGATGCCTTATGTTCCATCTATTCTATTCTTCCTTCCCCCTCCCCTCAGGACCTATGGTAACCACTAAGTGTCACTTTTTGAAGAATAAGATTCATAGTTACTTGCAATAATACTGAGGGCTTGACATATTGGTCTGTTTTCTTTTAGTAGGTACTGCCTATGTTCTCAAGAGACTATTTGAAAACAGAGCACGACTCCCCAGGATAGGTCAATATTTTCCTTTTATTGTGTGGGTCTCTACGCACTGATATAACACACTATGACAACATGAACACTTACATATTCCAAAGAAGCCTGCTCTTAAATAAAGAAAAATAAAAGATTCTTTTTAAAAAAAAAAAAAGACACACACACATATAAGAAAATTCCAGCCAGGAGAAACAAAAATAGTAACAGCAACTGTTACACCAGTTGAACAATGGATGATTTTTCCCCCTTTTCACATTTCTATATTGGTTATATTTAAAGGGAAAAAAATTCAATGTTGATTTCAAACACAACCCAAGACACTTCGCTATATAATGGACAAAGCATTATTTTAGGGTCAGTCAGGGCCAAGTTCACAAGTTAGTTCCACACCTTTTCAAATAATAACCTTTACATAGATATTTAATGAACAGATGAGATAATGTGTTCAAAACAACACAGCACCTAGCACAAGAAGGCACGCGATGAAGATCCACTTTCCTTCCCCAATCTGAGGGACACCGCTAACGACACATGGGTGGAAATACACCTTAGGCAAAACCAAGCAATAGATTTAGTAAATATTGCCTTCAGCCCCAGCAAATCCAAAGAATTAGAAATTAAATTCTCTCCAACCTGTTTACTAAATTAACCACATTATATCGATTATCTTGTACTATAAATAGATGAGGGGAAAAACAAACGGTACCCAATATACCAAAATCAGTTCCCAGTAAGGTTAAAAGGCACTAACAGCAGAGATGACTAAAACTTCTCTAAGCTAGCGTTATTGAGGGAAACGTCACGTCCGACACGCGACTATCCAGCTCCCATTCTGCATCGCCCTGCCCAACGCCCCTTTGTAAAGCAACACTGCGATGGTGTCAGATGATGTCAGCCCTCCACCGCCTCCCCTGCCATCAGTCCCTGCTGCCTAAGTCAGGTCTAAATGCCTCAGGGTCGGGGCGCTCAGGCAAGGTGACAGGGAGGACGAGCTGCAGCAGGATCCCAAGTCAAGCATTAGAGGGACCCAGGGTCTTTGGGCTCTAACCAGTCCTCGTCAAAGAACTCCAACTGTGCCTCTCTCTCCCTCACCCTGGGATCGACACCAGCCTGGCAGACCTGTGTTTCCTCTCATGGACCCTTAAACTGAGTCTGTTTGCAGAATACTCTGCCATTATTAAAATAATGACTGATGTCCACATTTTTTTTTAATGCCTATTAAAAAACCCTTGGAAGGTATTACCACAGTTATACCACAGTATGAACCACAGTGATTCCTTGGTGGAGTCTGAACTTTCTCCTTTATTCACTGTTTTTCTGAATTGTTTGAGTTTTTACAATGAATGTACATGATTTTTAAAATCAGATAAAACAATTACATGCACAAGGAAGAACCCTGAAAATATTATGCTAAGTGAAAGAAGTCGCATATTGAGAATTCCATTTCTATGAAATGCTCAGAACAGGCAAATCCATAGAGGCAGAAAGTAGATCAGAGGCTGCCAGGGAACGGGGGAGGTGGGTACTGGGCCTGACAGGTTTGGAGTTTCTTTCTGGGATGATGGAAATGTTCCAGGAACTCGATGGTGGGGACAGTTGCACAACAGAGTGAATATACTAAAAACCACCAGGGAACTGTATACTTTAAAATGGTGACATTCATGTAATACATTACATGAATTATATCTCAATTAAAAAATTAACAACAAAAAATTTTTTTTAATTAGGTAAAACAATCATGCTACTTAAATTTTGGAAAACTAGGGGGAAAAGGGTGAATAGGCGTGATAATCAGGTGTTTAAGCAGCAGATTCGGAACTAGACCACATGGATCAGTATCCTGGCTCTGCCACTTATCCATTATGTGACGGTAGACATTTGCCACCTCTGTGCCTCCAGTGCCTCATCTGTAAAATGGGGACAATAACTACCAATCCCACAATGTTGATGGAGGATTGAAGAAATGAAAAGCACTTAGAGCAGTGAATGACACACAGGGAGTGTTCGCTTTACTTTATTATTACCATTATTATGGTTGTCTTTAGCATCAGTGCTGGAGATGTGGGAAAATGAGCCCTCAAACCACCTGTGAGAGTAGAAACTGGCACAGCCTTTCAAGGGGATGATGGGGCAATACGTACTGAAATTTTAATTAAATTTTTTATTTTAAAGGTCTTTCTCCTTTAATGCAGCAATTCTATTTCTTGGAAATTATGAGAGGAATGGAGTAAAACATGCAAAAATGTATGTACAACATTATTAACTTCAGCCTTTTTTATAACAGCAAATTAGGAAAAAACCTAAATGTCCATCTGTTGGGAATTAACTAAAAAAATTATTGATAGAAAACTGTGCAGCCATGGTAGCACGTGCTATTGATATGGAGAAGACCAAGAACCACGTGAAGTGGGAAAAAAAGCAGGTGATAAATCTGGAATATAGTTCACAGCTTGGACACGTCTTCATGTGTGTTTTAAGAGTCTGTAAGTACATTCAACACACATCCTGCATCAAAATTTTAAAAATCAATAAACAGATCTAAAAACATGAATGCCCTCTGACTCTTTCTAACCACTATACCATGGCATCCCCAACTCTGCGTGGAATAGGAGATATCCAACCCAGGAAGTCACTGCAAAGATAAAAATCTACCACACAACCTGCAAATTGGCACAGAAGAACCTGATATTAACTACTGTGCTCTTAAAAACAATTTTAAAGCAACTTCACACAACGCTGGCACACTGAAGAGCTCCACACTCGGTGTTCCGATTATTTGATTAAGTAACTATATGATCTTGACCAAGTACTAAATCTCTCCGAGAAATCTCAGTTCCCTGAAAAATGGGCATAATAATCCCTCTCAGGGCTCCTTGGATTAAATGAGAGCATTTACAAAGAACACTGGAAACCATAAAGGATACATCTCCTCTGGCTGAAACCGCCAGAACCAAAATTTAAAAGACAGAGCCACAGCCTCAAATCCCAGCACATCTGTTCTAAAATAATGAAAAATTTACAAAAATAAATGAAAATTTTAAAAACAAGTTTAAGTTAAATGGGAATTAGGAAGCATTTAAAGCCTGGACATGGAAGGCGGAAAAGTAATGGTAAACATACTTGTACCACCTAAAAATTTTAAAAACTTTAAAACAATTTTTTAACTATTTTTATAAACGATAAAAGGACTATGAAAACTGAACATGACACTAAACAAAGACTGAGCTATCTTGTGAATAATAGAGAATCTAAATATATCAATTAGGCTATAAACAACAGAACTGACATAGTAATATATCAGCAGTTTAGATTCACTTGCAAAACAATATTAAATGAACAGCTGACAAAACAAAATAAACTGAACTTAAAAATCCCAAAAGGAGATCTGACCTATGAACAATATAAACAGAAAATGCCAAAGCAAAAACTAATGAGGAAAAAGGTTAGTTTTTTTTTTATATATATATAAAATGAAATAGTCGGGGTCGGATGTGGCTCAACTGGTTGGGCGTCCGTCTCCCATATGGAGGGACCCGGGTTCGATCCCCGGGACCTCCCGGTAAAAAAAAAAAAAAAGAAATAGTCTCAGCATGAACATTACAAGATCATGTAAATCGTCAAAGGTTTCTTCTTTATATTTTTCCATATTCCTCAAATTTTCTTCATTGAGCAATAGGGCTTTTTAATAAGGAAAAAGAAAAGATGTTTCTGTTCTATATTTTTTTAATGTGAAAAGACTCAGAATATTTGAACAAAAATGAGAGAAATGGAGCTGTGGTGGAAAACATAATATCTGCCAAAGTTTTTGAAGGCAAAAGAATATATTAAGAACTTTAGAACCTGAAGTGACTTTTCAAAAGATGACACGACAACTGAGCCATGAAAAATACATGACACTTTTGAAAAATAAATGGTTTTAAGAGTACAAAGCATTAACGAAAAATTAAATCACCTAATAAATTAAAAGAACATATGAAGAGAATTTTAAAATTTAAACATAGACCTCCAAAGTACATGAAAAGAGAAGTATGCCAACCTGCTAAATACCTCATTTCTCCCAAGAAAGAAGCTAATGATGAAACTAATCACAGCAATAATAAAAATAGTTCAGTTACAACATTTCTAACAATGTGAGGGAGAAAAAAAAAGTGAGAAGGGGGTAAATGAGTTAAAGTTACCTCCCAATCGAGTTTAAAAGAAATTAAAATTTTAAATTCCAGTAAAGAAACCACATAAGTAGAGAAAATGAAGAGTAATAAGTATAAACTTAGAAGATGCTTGGTTATAATAAAAAAGAGAGTGACAAGTGTTGGCAAGGATGCAGAGGAAACAAGAGCCCTCCCACATCACTGGTGGGAATGTAAACTGGAGCAGCCCCTGTGGGAAACAGTTTGGCAGTTCCTCAAAATTAACCTCCTAGATATACACCTAAGCAAAATGAAAACATATATCCCCACAAAAACTAGTATGTGTTCATAGCGGCATTATTCACAATAGCCAAAAAATGGAAACAACTCAAATGTACATCAGATGATGAATGGATAAATACAAGTGGTATATCCATATTCCACATTTTGGAATATTATTGGGCTACAAAAATGAAGTTCGGATACATGCTACATACATCACGCACCAACCTGGAAAATATCATGCTGAGTAAATGAAGGTAGTTATAAAAGGTCATATATTGCTTGATTCCATTTGAAATGAAATGCCCATAGATAGTGAATTAGTGGATGCCCAGGGCTGGGGGTAGGGAGGGTAGAGAATGGGGAGGGGCTGTTAATGAGTATGGAGTTTCTTCTGGGGACAAAAATGTTGAAAAATTGATTATGGTGATGATTGCACAACCTGTAAATATACTAAAATACACTTGGATGATATATTTTTTTAAAAATAAAGGTAACACAAATATATTATATTACTTAATTTAATGTAAATGAGTCGAATGCCTACAAAAGCATAATGATCTATGACCGTATTGGAAAACAAATTCCAACACTTAAAAACTAAAAGACACCGGGAATGATGTGGCTCAAGCAGCTGCATGCCAGCTTTCCACATGGGAGGTTCCAGGTTCAATTCCCGGCCCCAAGAACTCAAAAAAACAAAACACAACTAAAAGACAAACACAAATCGGGGAAGAAAAATAAAAACTGAGTACTTCAGTTACCTTAAATCTACAACAAACAAAGGTAAAACATATGATTAATTAAATGAAATAATACTCAATTGCATACATCTCAAATAGAATAACAAAAATATTTTTTTAAATAAAAAAACTATGAAAAATAAACATGTTTCATTGTAACTGGAGGCTGCATTATTTCATTAAACAGAATACAACAAAACAAATTGGGAAGCGGACATGGCTCAAGGGATCAGGCTCCCGTCTACCATATGGGAGGTCTAAGGTTCAATTCCTAGGACCTTCTGGTGAAAGAAAGCTGGCCCACACGGAGTGCTGGTGCAGCAAGATGACACAACAAAAAGAGACACAGAAGAGAGACAATAAGAGATAGAGCAGACCAGGAAGCTGAGGTGGTGCAAGAGATTGAGCAGCCTCTCTCCACTCCTGAAAGCCCCAGGATCAGTTCCCGGTGCCACCTAAAGAGAAGACAAGCAGACACAGAAGAACACAGAGAGAGAGCAAAACAACAGGGGTGTGTGGGGGGGAATAAATGAATAAATCTTTAAAAACAAACAAACAAATTAAAGAATCAAAAGTACAGAACTGATATAAAGTATAAATTCAACCTTTTGCCATGTTCAGTGCCAACTTGGCAGAGTCAGGTTCAGGAAAAAAAACTGTATAGATCTGGAAAAGAAAGAATATAAAGCAAATGTGGTTAAATCTTAACACAATTGGGAAATCTGGGTGTACTATTTTTGCAACTTTTTAAATAAGTTTTATATTATTTCAAAATAATCTTTTCAATCAAATTAAGAGTTTCATAATATGGCAAGGAAATACACTTTCTTTTCTGGAGTACAACAATCATTCACAAAATTTTTCCCAAAGGGGGATGCAAAGACACACCTAGCTATTACAAAAACCTAGAAATTCTATATAACACATTCTTAAACCTAGTACAGAACCACACACACAAAAAAAAAACCTATCTGTATCATATCCAAATCCATGCATTTTAAAACAATGCTTAGAGGAATGTTATCACAGTGGTCTGTTTCTACCTAAAGAATTTAGAAAGAAAAAAAAAAAGAAAGTTGGAAAATTGATGTACTAAAACTGAGAGAGAATTAAAATTAAAAGGAAATTAGATTTGATAAAAGCATTAGAAAGGATTTCAAGGAAAGTGGCATAATCGGAGGTAGCAGGGTAGGTTTCAAATATGAAGAAGGAGGAGGTGGATTCCAGGAAAAGACGGTGCAGAGGGCACAGGCAAGGAGTGGTGTTGGATGGGAAGGGCTGGGCATTGCATCCAACCTGGTAACTGTCAACAACGTGACTCTCCTCCCAACAGGCTCTCCTTCCCAAATGAAGAGCATCACAATTCAGCCCTAAGAGCAGGAGATCCAGAGGCTAAAACAGAAAAGAGCAATGAAAGAGGCCGCCTGAAGGGTCCACGCCCCCGCACACGGCCCTACCTGATTACTTCCATGTGGAAGTAAGAGCCCAGGGTTCCCCGATCCTCCGCCTTGAAGAGGAAAAGCAGAAATCGATTTTTAGGTGAAACCTCCAAATTTTTCAAGGTTAACAACCCATACAGTTTGCTTTATTAAACGCTGTAGACCACACATTGCCACTGTGGCTGTCACTCAGCAGCCTCCTCCCTTCTCTCAGCCATCTTCACCCATCCCAGACTTTGCTTTCTAAAACCCTGAAGTCAAGCAAACCCTTTAAAAGGCTTCCCTTTGCCCAGGAACAAATGCCAAACGCCCAGGCCCGCCTTCCCGTCCACGAATGGGGCCACACACGTGCTTGTCTCCTGCCTTCATGCCCATGTCCTTTCCCACCTTCAGGCCTTTCCTTAAGCCTGGAATATCCTTCCCAACTCTCCTCCATTTCTCTGTTCACCCAACCTCTCATTCATCCTACAGGTACGTGAACAGGCGCTGCTAATAAAGCAGTGAACAAAAGAGACAGAAATCCCTGCCTCCGTGGAGGGTCCCTGAGAGGAGGGCGCCCCGTGGCGAAAGGCGCTCTGGGGCAAGGGGAAAAAAGCACCAAGGAAGAGCAGGACCGGGAAGCGACAGAGGGGACGGAAGGTGGCGAGGGCGGCAATTTTAACAAGCTGAAGGAGCTGAGAGGACAAAGAACGGGGACACGGAGTTTCTAAGCAAAACATCCACATCAGAGGCCTGGGGCACTGCGTGTCTAACGAGCGGCTTACTCAGGGAAACCATAAACCATTTCTCCAAAGCACAATTATTCATTCCCTCAGCACTGTGGCTGTACCTTCCTTAGAGCACCCTGCACAGTGGAAACCCTCTTTTCAGACATATTCAAGACTGAAAATTGGTCATTTAATCAAAAAAAGTCAGAGAAAGCAGGATGTAGTTTAAAAACTGGTGCCTATTTTAACCATTTTAACTTCAAAGACATAAATGCACATTCATTTCCCAATGTTAGTACCAAGACCTTTTCTTCCTTGACCACGGGTCAGTTCCCCACACTCTTGGATATACCCCACCCATAATCCATCATCTACAATGTCCATTTTCATTTTCTTTAAGGTAGAACAAGACCTTAAAAATTCTTGACTCTTTCCGGAGATTTACAGGGTTTTTCCCAATCTATTTCAGATGTCTTAACCACACACTAATTCATTTAAAGGCAATTCTTCCCACCTCTCGTCTTTATAAAGTCTTTCCTGAGCATCCAAGTCTTTCTGAAGCATTTTATCAAAACAGTCCTTTTTGAAATCATATTTCATTGATTGGTGTATTTATTAAATTATAATTACAACGGTGAAACCTTTATAACCTTGGATTTGGTAATTATTTCTTAGATGTGACACCAAAAGCATGGGCAACAAAAAGAAAAAATAGAGTGGACTTCATCAAAATTAAAAACTTTTGCACATCTAAGGGCATTATCGAGAAAGTGAAAATGGAAGAAAATAATTGCTAACCAT
This sequence comes from Tolypeutes matacus, assembly GCA_026826555.1. Lineage (NCBI taxonomy): Eukaryota > Metazoa > Chordata > Mammalia > Cingulata > Chlamyphoridae > Tolypeutes > Tolypeutes matacus. Next base: position 4,694,997 of record JAKSZT010054401.1, on the reverse strand, counting down.
ATATTTGATAAGAGTTTAATATCTATAATACATAAAGAATTCCTACAACTCAACAACAAAAAGACAACCCAATTTTTAAAATGGGCAAAGGACCTGAAAAGACATTTCTCAAAGATGTACAAATGGACAATAAGTACCCGAAAAGATGCTCAACATCACAAGCCATTAGGGAAATGCAAATCAAAACCACAATGAGATACCACCTCACAATCACTGGGATGGCTGTAATCAAGAACCAGAGACGATAACAATTATTGACAAGGACATGGAGAAATCAGTACCCTCAGACATTGCCAGTGGGAATGTCAAATGGTGCAGCCGCAGAAAAGTTTGGCAGTTCCTCAAAAGGTTACACACAGAGTTACCATATGACCCAGAAATTCTATTCCTTGATATATATATCCAAGCAATATAAAAATATAGGTCATGCAAAAACTTGGACATGAAAGCAGCATTATTCATAATACCCATAAAGTGGAAACAACCCAAATGTCCATCAACTGACAAATGGAAAAACAAAATGAGGTATATTCACTAATGGTGGAAATATTTGACCATAAAAATGAATGACAGTCCGATACATGCTACAACACGCGTGAACCTTGAAAACATTATGCTAAGTGAAAGAAGCCAAACACAAAAGGCATGTTGTAGGATTCCACTGCTACGAAATGCTCAGATAGGCAAATCCACAGAGACAGAAAGTAGATCAGCAACTGCAGGAAGTGAGGGAGGGGAGTATGAGGAATGACTGCTAATGGGTAGGATGAAAATGTTCTGGAATTAAGACAGTGGTGATGGTTGCACAACTTTGTGAATATACAAAAAAACACTTAACTGTACACATTTTTCTAAAGTTCCAGTGCTGTCAATGTTCAATAAATGTTTGTTGACAGGGAAAAAAAAATCAAGCCAGCACATGTTAAACAGAAATGTCCAGGGTACATACTTACATAAGAAGCTAACCTCTAACCTCTTCTATTAAAATATAAGGCCCTTGAAGGCAGGGATGGTTTCACATATATTTCCCATAATTTCAGTAAATTGGATAACACTACACAGGTTTTCAATTAAGGTTAATTAAATGAATAAATTTCCACATTTTACACACCAGGGATCTAGAAGCAAAGGGGGTTGACCAAGATCCAGGCACTAATTAGGAAAACTCACTTTTTATTCTCCAGAGTCCTAAATCATCACTAACACAGCACTTCTCTTCATCTGAAATTTAATCATCCATTTATACCATCCTTCCCACATCACCATCCAGAGGACCCACTTTCAATTCCCATGATACTTTTAAAACCTAGTTCAAACTCTCCACCTTATTCTAGCATCAAATACCACTTACTGGTCTTCCAATGTTTTTCTACCTCTTTAACGGACACCCTAAGATAGAAATTATTCATATTCTTCACCTTGTTCCTTCTTCTCAAACACCCTAGACCCACACCCTAGAACTGGAAAGGACCATCATCATCTACCTTTCACAAATGACACAAAGTATCATGCCTGGGAGCTCACATGTGGCTCAAACAGTTGCGCACCTGCCTTCCACATGAGAGATCCCAGGTTCGGTTCTGGTTCCTCCTAAGGGAAAAAAAAAAACAAAAACAGACAACGAGCAGACAACAAACAAAAAACAAGGAGCAAACAGATGAGGGAGTCATCTGGGGGGAGAGGGAATTTTAAAAAAAGTATCATGTCTAAGGTCACTTGGTCTTCTGGGCTCAAAATTCATCTTTCTTCATGTATTTCCAAACATTTTTCTTTTTGGCTGAACAGGGAACTTGCTAGTAAGTTAGATTTTGAAAGAATAAGTACAAATGTTAAAATAAAAAGATAAAATCAAAGTTGTTTGTTTTTTTTAAAACAGCAGTAAGCAAAGCCCATTATGAGTGGAGAGATCAGGGGCAAGGGGGGGCAACAAAAACTGCTTATTCAGAAGAGATAAACAAGGGACCCTCTGCTTAAGGAAGATATGGTAATATGAAGAGATGGCAGGGACAAAGCAGACTCATTCAGCTGCTTCTCTGCTTCGGTAATCTTGGTCAAGGAGCATGATCCTCAAACTGGAAAGGGAATGCACATCTAAGGTCAGTGGCATGGATAATTGATAGTAATGGACTATGGAGCAGCTCAAAAGAATCTGCTTTCTGATCCAAATAAATCACACCCCATGATACAGAAAGAACTTTTAGATCTAACTTTAAAAGTACTGCCGGTGATCTAAGATATCTTGACAAGGTACCAGAAGACTGAAATGAAAGAACACATTCTCAATTTTAGGGGAAACATAAATCCAGAAAACATCTATGGGTAAACACGCCATGTATCTCTTGAAAATTTCTAGAATGGATAAAGATTTTTTTTTTTTAATAATAATAAAAAAAAAACACAGATGTTTGAACATGCTAAAAGAGAAGGCCACCGTGGGCTCTATTTGTTAAGGCAGGCAGGCTACTTAACATTTGCTCTTTGAAACGACAGGAATACTAAAATGAAAAATAGAAGGATGCTACAGACATATACATAACTAATTCTAACAAGACCATCTGACAATCTTTTCGCGATAGGCTGGTGAACACGATAGGTGATATTCTGCAGAATAGCAGAAGCTCAAAAATCTGTTAAAACTGAACTAGGAAGATACATGGCTGGGTGAACATATGGTTGATTAATGTGTCAACATCAAGTTGGAAGCAAGTCTCCAGGGAAATAGCACAGGGTCCCATCCTTTTCCATATTCTAGACAATTTGTATTAATTTCCTAGAGCCATAAACTTGCTCTTCACATTTGCCAGGCCACAGGGTTAGGAGTGCCCCAACACACATGGTCTGACAGAATCAGGCTCCAGAAAGGTCAGAGTAGGCTGAAAGGATGGTTCAAAACCAAAAGGAAAGTCAAGGTCAACATTTAGATGTTTGATTTTAAAATTCAAATCATGATGGAGAAAACTTCAGTTTATGAGAAAAATACCTGGGTCCTAAAAGCTACTGCACCACCTACTCACATTCTCAAGCTATACTAATAGATATGTCCAGATTGTATCACTATAGTAATCTAATGAATTGGTTAAAAAAATCTTTTCCATAGGAATCATTCCCAGGTCTTCAGCTTAGAAACAGTTAATAACAATCGACAAACGTCACCTAGCCAAAACTCTAGTTTACCCCTAGTTATTCAAGTATATCTTACAACTAGGAAACATTTCATTTGATCAACCTAATTTACTGACATTTACATCAGTGATAAATATACTGGTCCTTTCAAAGAAGTCTCCATATTATTAAATCCAAGTCCCTTTTTTTAATAGAAGAGGAAACTAAGGAAACAAATTAGGTGACTTGCCCCCAAATTATCTAGCTGTTTATTAGCAGGAGCCATAACTCCTAGACCAGGAGCCTTTCCCCACACCACGTAGGTTTCCAGCCCTCTATTTCTTAAAACCTGTATTATGCACTGAAGAGTTAGAAAGCATACACAAACCCATCCATCAAGCCACACTATGTCTTGCTAAGGACAAATTAGCTTGGCAAGAATAAATAACCACAGGCACATAAGCCTGTAAAATATTTTGACATGGTGTGATCACTTACAAGTTTGATAACCAATATTTGTTACAGAAAGACACTCTACTACACAAAATGTCTTTTATTCTTAAGTGTGATTACTTATTCAAACATTATCCCACATCCCATTTAATATTAGAAAAATAAAGCAAACGTTATTGCAGGGATGGAAAGGCTTTAATGGCCATCCCATTGTTTTCTGTGCGCAGAACCCCTCCCCCCTCATAAAATATACCATTATGCAAATTACTAAGGGATTTTGAGGCCTTCAAACCCATACAGCAGGCCAAAGGTTTTCTTCTTTTAGGGTGACATAAGCATCTATGCCGAGGCCCTCTTGTCCCCTCCTCACCTCCCTAGAAACAATGCCCCTTCGAGGACCCAAAGGAGCGCCGCCGGCCATCGGATTCCCCAGTGGCCTGCTGTCCACCCCCTCCCCCCACTCCCCTCCCCCCACTCCCTCGGTTTCCAGAAGACAAGTGGGGCAAGTTAGCAAGGGTGTAGCATCTGCTAGGCCAGCTCCGGAGAGACCCGCCCCCAAAGGGGACCAGGATGCCTCTCCGGTGCCCCAGGCCTGATCCTCCGGCCCTCTGGGACCACTTGGGAAAGGAAGGGCGAACTTCTCAGCCCGGCTACCCGCCTCCCCGTTCTCACCAGGAAAGCCCCTACAAGCTCTTTGTTTCCAAGAGCTGGGGGCGCGGGGGCCGCTGGCGGCCTTGGAGAGAGGGGAGAGGTCACTCCCTCACTTCCAGGGGCTGCCCATCTCCAGGCCTCCCGCAAACCACACAAACACGCACAGGCTCATTCCCTGAAACCAGATCCCTCTTTCCAAATCCCCCCCACAGCCCAGGGTCACACCTTGCTGCACAGGGTCACTCCCTGAGACCGAATTACCTCTTTCCATACTCAAGCCCTCCCCACGCAGAACCCACACTAACAGAGGTGGCTGCAGGGACCCCTCCCTCAATGCACCTCCAGGGTGGCCTCCGGAACCCCGGGCTTCACCCACGCACAACGCACACAAACAGGGGGTCACTTCCTGGGCCCTGGGACTCTTCCCTGCCCGGATCCTCAGCCCCGGGGTCACTCCAAGCGCCCCGCGCCCACCTCTGAACCCAACGGGCTTGCACACACCCTGTCGCTGCACACCGCCAGTCCGCGCCCTCTGGGTTCCCCCCTTTCTACCTGCACGACATCCGCTCCCCCAGGCCCCAGCGCCCCAAGGAGGGACCTCCCCAGCACATGGTCACTGCCTCGGCCCCAGCCCCTGGCCAGCCGCAGCACGCACGCACACGCGCGCACACCCACTCCCAGCCCGGGGCCGCCCCGAGCCTCCACAACACAAACACGCGCTCCCACGTACACACCCACGATCTCGCCGGGGGGCCGGCCCCGCGGCCTCCCCACGCGCCGGGCCGCTCTCGCCCGGCCACTCCCCGTCCCCGTCGCCCGCGCCCTGCCCAGCGCCCCGGCTCGCCCTCCCGCCCGCTGCCCGGGGACCCCCACGCCGGGGCCCTTCCCAGGCGGGCGGCGGCGGCGGAGGGAGGGGCCCAGGGCGGGCTCGGGCCGGTCCTACCTGAGCAGTTGGTGCTCTTGCCTCTGCCGCCGGGACAGTCCCCGCCGCCGCCGCCGCCGCCGCCGCCCGGGGGCTGGCTGGACGCGCGGCTCGCGGGCAGGGAGAAGGCGAGGAGCAGGAGCACCGACGTGTAGCAGCAGACGGCGAGCGGGGGCGCGGCGGGCAGCCCGAGCGGCGCCTCAGCGGCCGCGGCGCCCATGGCTGGCGCCCCTGGACGGCGGGAAGCGCGCGGAGGGAGCGCAGGCCCGGGGCATCCAGCCGCGCGCCGGGAGCCCGCGCCGCCTAGCAGCCGCGCCGCTGCGCCCCACA
>JAKSZT010054401.1:4643669-4684539 GCA_026826555.1 Tolypeutes matacus | reverse complement strand
GCCGAGGCTGCGAGCGAGCGAGAGCGCGCGCGCGCGCGAGGCGGGCGGGGGTCGCGGGGCTGGCGGGGGCAGGCCCGGCCCCTCGCGCGCCTCCTCGCCTTCCCTTTGTGTCCGCAGCCGTCGCCACCGCGTCACAAAGACCCCGGCCGGCCCGGCGAGGGGCGCGTGACGGAGCCGCGGGCGGGAGGGGTGGTCGCGCCTCCGCCCCGCGCACACCCCCGCGCCCGCCCGCAGCCCCGCCCCCGCCGGGCCGGCGCCGCCTCCGGGGGAGCTATTGTTCCGGCACGGGGCGGGGGTCGCGGCCGCTGCTCCTGACGCCTCACCGCGGCGGACATTTTTGCCGCCCTTTGGGAGCGTGTGGCGAGCGTTTCCTGCGCGCAGCAGCCGGGCTGGGAGACAAGGGCAGGCTGTTCCCCAGGTGAAGCCGCGGAGCCCCGGAGAGGTAAAGGTGACTTATCCAAGGTCACGGGCCAAGAAGTGGGCAGGACCAGGATTGGAACTCCAGCCTTGCGTCGTGGGTGAAGGGCTTAGAGATGTGGGGGAAGGCTAGGATTTCAAGGATCCTCAGCCCCTACCCCACTGCCATGTACCCCCAAACACCAACTGAATCTAAAATCCCAGCCTAAAAAGTCTATGTTGCCTTCTCCCGCCAGTAAGAGCTAAGATTGCGAGAGGATTTGGCGATATACAAGGCCTGGACGTGCTCTGGGCGTGCGTTCGCTCCAATTCTTTGTTACAGCCCTACGGGCTACTTTTTACTCTTCGTGCCCATTCTACAGATGAGGACGCTGGGGTCCAGAGAGGTAAAGTGGCAAGCCCGAGATGACGCGAATAAATTAGAGTTCAGCTAAAACTTTGGTCTGACTCCCACATCTTGTTAGGTGAGACCCAGAGGGGAAAGGCAGTAAGATCATGAACCCAAACGTTTGAAAACCCACTGCCTTTTTCTATCTATCATGCTTCCTCCCGTCTCAGGAGGAATTTTTAAATCTCAGTGAAAAAATGATCAATTTGACTCATAAAATTAAAAATGCCTATGTGAAAAGTCACCACAAGCAAAGCCATATTAGGGAAATTATTTGCTGTATAAACAGACAGTATACTTAATATGAAGAATTAATATAAATCAAGAAGAAAAATTGGCATCGTAATAGAAAAATGGGAAGCCAACTTGTCTTACAAAGTACAGTTAATAAATATATAAAAAGAGATTTAACCACCAGTAATAAAAGGCGTTTAAAAAGTTTTTTTTCTTCTAATAAACAAGACTTAAAAGGATTGACAAAACCTAGCACTATTAATTTATACATTTTGGGAGGGCAATTGGACTATGTGTCAAAAATCTTTAAAATGTGTTTACCCTAATTTCACTTATTATTCTAAAGGAATAATTGGACAAGCACACAACGATGTATATATAAGGATGTACATCACAGCATTTTTACAATAGTAAAATATTACCTAAATGTTCCCCAGCAGGGACCAGTTAAATTATTGTACCTTTCTTTACAGTGAAGAATTGTGCAGCTTTTCACAATGGCAATGAGTAGGTTAGTATTCACAACACAGAAAGATATAGATAGATTAGATGACCAGATAGATGGAGGAATGTAGGAAAGCAACAGGTTATGAATGAGTATGTATAAGAAAATCTTATTTTTCTAAAACATGTAAGTGTGTGTAGGAAAAACATCTAGAAGAATATAGAACAATATATCAGCAGTGGTTATCCCTGAAAGTGAGATTATGGGCAATAGGTGCTTGCTCCTGGAAATTTTTCTGTATTGTCTGAGTTTTTTTCAATAAATATTTTTATTTTTGTAATTTAAAAATAAATTTCCTTTTTTAAAATTATCATTTCATCATGCTTCTTATATGAATAAATTCACATTTTGAACATTTTATTAGAATTTACCTCAAACCCCTAAGACTAGTAGCAGTGGTATGGAAATCGTTACAACTAAAATTGAACTTCCACTCTGGCTTTACTGAATCTGGTATGATCCGAGGTTCCTAACTGCTAAGCCGCTGCTGAGTGCATCTTCTCAGACAGCTTCTCCAGGAGCTTCGCTACTGAACTTGACCTTTCCTGTGTGTCTTTCCTGACCTGTCTTGGCTCTTCCAGCCCCAGTTTTCTGCCTTCATTTTCACTTCCTTGCTGACCATCGTTCAGGCAGAAATGCAAGGAGGAGGCAAACCTTTAATAAAAAGCAAAAACCCTTGGCCATACAAATGTTATGTTTTATATATATATATATATTTATTATCATAGTAAAATTTTTTTCAAATTATAATTAGAGGGGAATGGGCACTGACTGCTTAGTGGGTATACAGTTTTCTTTTGGAGTGATGAAAATATTTTGGAACTAGATAGCGATGGTAGTTGCCCAACATTGTGAATGTATTAAATACTTCTGAATTGTACATTTTAAAATGGTTAATTTTATGTTCTGTTAATTTCACCTCAATTTAAAAAAAAAAAAAAAAACAACCTGTGGCCACAAATCACAAATGAATCTGTCTTTCTCCAAATTAGATATGAAAAAGTCAACATGGCTATCTCAAAAATGTTCAAATTGAGAAGGACTCTACTTCAGAAATAGCATTTCTCTGACTTAGAAGATCGCACAACCTCAGAGAGGAAAAAGGATCTTAGGGGTGATCTAATACAACCCCCACTACATGATTTAATATTGGTGACCCCCAAATGCCAGGTGGCAATAGGGTGTGGGGACTTACTACATGAAAACCACCCAAAAAGTTTAAAAAGAATGTAGATCTCTGAACACGACTCCAGAAATTCTGATTACAAAGCTGTAAGACTCAGGAATCTCTTATTTTAAAGTCCTCTAGCTAACACATATGCATGCCCAAGTTTGGAAACACCTGGCCTGGCTTTGATTAGTCACTCTTGGCACATAACAGCCAACCGCACAATCTCAGCTGCACATACTGATAAGCACTTGCGTCTCATTTCTCCTGGGACTGCAGGTTGGACTAGGAGCTGGCTGGTCCAGGCTGGACTGGGGCCTTGCTTCACGCTGCAGGTCCAGATGAGCGTGACTCTTGTCTGCAGGTCGAGCTCAGGTACGATCCCAGACCATTCATTATGGGGCCCAGGCTGAAGAGGCAGCAGCTACCCAGGAGGGAAGCTCTTCTAAGGGACGTGGCACTGCTACAAGAAGGCACACCCAACATGCAAGCACTTCTCACGCCCCTGCTTGTATATGTCTGCGACCATCCTTCTGGCTAAAGCAAGTCAAAGACAAAAGGAGGGAAGCCCGTTCTTCCTTGTAAGTGAGCAGGAGCGAATGAGTACAGTAAAGTGTCGGAGATCCTGTACTTGAACCCATTTTACAGTGTATCAGAATATTTTCCATTCCAAGTAATAAAAAAGTCCAGCCCTAAGTGACTTAAATAATAAAGGGGATTTATTGGCTCAAGTTTTAAAAAAAAACACTAGAGGTAGTGCCCCTTCCTATGAGTTGGGTTGATCCTCAGTAAGGCTTATGCTCATGGAAAACATCGCATCCCTTCAAGAAACCCTTAGTGAGCCTTTGCCACATGGCAAGCACCACAGCACCTCTGGGAGCAAGAGAGAATCCTGCCCTTGTTGCCCAGAGGAGGAGACATCTGAAAATTAATAATTACAGCTCAATGTGATAAACACTGAGTAGAAATGGAGTAAGAGGGAGGTAGCACTGACAGGCAAATCCCTCACATACCAGCCCTGCCAAAATTCTGACTCTTCTGGACCACGGACTACCTGCTGGGGGACCTGGCTGCATAATGAAATCCTGATGAACGGTAATGAGACACTTTGGGACTGACAAATTGGCTCCGGTCAGAGAGAGTCACAGTGCTTGAACTCAGTCCAGAAACAACAGAAAAGGATCATCTAGGGGACAGCCCTGGCTGGAATCTGGGATTAACCTCTGGCCCAATTCGAGAAACTGCTCCCCACTTACCAGAGCAAGGGATATATATATTTTTTAATGTAAAATGGATAATGTCATTCATTCATTCATTCAACAAACTTGCAGGGAAACCCTATTCCTCGTCCCTGGAAATACAGTGGTGAATAGAAAGACCTGGTCCCTGTCCTTATGAAGTTTACAGTTAAATCTTTTTTTTTTTTTAAGATTTATTTATTTCCCCGCCTCCTCCCTTGTTGTTTATGCTTGCTGTCTGCTCTTTATTTGCTATGTGGTCTCTCTCTGTCTGCTCATCTTCTTTTAGGAGGCGCTGGGAACCAAACCCGGGACCTTCCATGTGGCAGGCAGGCACCCAACTGCTTGAGCCACATCTGCTTCCCTACAGTCAAATCTTAATCAGTCAAGCAAATGAAATCAAAATTGCAACAATTTTGACAAATGCTATGAATGGGAAGGTTTCCGTGAAGGAGGGACACTTGTGCTAAGGTCAGAAGAATAAATTAAAGTTAACCGGGTGAAAAGGGAAGAAGGGAAGAGGGACCATCTTCCCTTACTCAAAAGGGAGGTGAGTAAGAGAGTCTGGATGCAGGCTGGAGTGTGAAGGTCAACTTGTTGAGAACATCATTCATTGATTCAACAAATACTTCTTGAGCACCTCTTATGTTCTAGGCACTGTTCTAGATGCTGGGAAACAGCGGTGAACAAAACAAGTCCCTGCTCCTCATAGAGCTTACAGTCTAGTAGGGAAGACCTGGTGATATTAATATTGGTGGGAAAGAATAATCATATTGATCCATAAGAATAACAACTATAATCACTGAGAACCTGCTGCAGCCCAGGTACTGCCAGGCACTTCGTATTTGTTGTCACTACTCTCCCCACCCGCCTTGTTGGTAGGTATGATTTCCATTTTATAGATGGAAAAACTGAGGTTTAGTGAGGTGAAGGGACCTACCCAAGACCACACGGCTAGGAGTTGGTGTTACCCGGCTCCATCTGATTCCAAAGCCCCACTGCATCACTAGCATGAGAAGGTAGAAAAGCATGGTCATCTGAGACAAGATAGATCAAAGCCTGGCATCACCAAGACGGCAACCACCAAGGAGTCGCATGCGCCTCCTGAGCACCCTGCCGAGGGGCTGGGGCTTGGAGGGGTGCAGGGTTCTAGTGGTTCTATTGGTGGGCACTGTGGTTAAAAGCAGTATTGTCTGCATCCCTCAATTGTCCTCAGTTCTGCAGATGGTGGACAGAAGCCAATGGGGCGAGGGTTACAGACATCTGAACAAAAAGTATTGCGGGAATCCTGAAAGGTAGCTGATTCTGCCTGGAGGACAGGCTTCACACTGTAGTGCTGTCAGCTGGAAAGGCTTCCCACCCAGACAGTCCCTGTGAGTGGCTAGAGAGATTGGGGAGGGATCTCTGGGTTTTTCCTGCAGGTCTTATTGTCATTCATTTGTTCAGCATTGCTCAGAATACAGAATTAAGGTTTTTCTTCAATTTTAGCAAATGGAAAATTTCAGCTGCATTTAGCCATTCAAAAATTTCCCCAAGGTTTTTAGCCCATAAAAGATTAAATAGCTCTCTGAGAAGTACAATCACACCCACATGGTAGTAGGGGTTATTATAGCATAGTAAGGGGGTACGGCAGGTGTAGGGTTGGGATAGTAGGGGGTAAAGTGAGTATAGACTCGGGAACCAAACCATCTGGTTTTGCATCTTAGATCTGCCTCTTGCTAGCTCTGTGACAGTGAGCAAGTTACTTAGCTTCTCTATGCCTTGATTTCATAATCTGTACATGGAGACAAATTTTTTTCTACCTCATAGGGTTGTTGTAAGGATTAAATGGTTTGTATATGTAAAGTGCTTAGAACCAAGCTTAGTATATTGTAAGAACTCAATAAATAATTGGCTAGAAGTAGTGGCAACGTAATAAGCCCTTAATAAATGTTAGCTCTTAGTGGCCATTTATTATGCATTTGTGATAAACTGTGCTGAGCGCTCCACATGTATTATTGAACATAGTGCTCCCAAGTACCTGATGAGAGGGCGTCAGGGCAAGGATGCAGGAAACTGGGATCCTTGTAAAATAGAGCAGCCGCTGTGGGAAACAATTTGACGGTTCCTCAGAAAGTTACACATAGAATTACCATATGGTCCGGCAATTCCACTCCTAGGTATATGCCCCAAAGAGCTGAAAGCACGACTCAGATAGTGGTACGCCCATGTTCACAGCAGCGTTACAACAGCCAAAAGGCAGAAACATCCCACGCATCCCCCGACAGATAATGAATAACCAAAAGGTGGTCTGGACTTAAATGGAATATTAGCATAAAATAGAATGAAGTGCAGATACATGCTACAACATGGATGAATCTTGAAAACAATATCCTGAGTGAAATAAGCCAGACACAAATGGACAAATATATGATTCCACTTAATAAAACATCTAGAATAACCAAATACATACAGACAAAGTAGATTCAAGGTTGCAGAGGGAGAAGGGAATGGGAAATTATCACTTGATGGGTACAGAGTTTCTGTTTCTAGTAATGAAAAAGTTTTCATAACAGATGGTGATGATGGTAACGCAACATTGTGACTAATTAATGCCACTGAATTGCACACTTAAAAGTGGCTGAATGGGCTTCTCTTTGCCAGGAGGTAGCCTGCATGCACATCTGGGTGTGTACTTTTCGTTGGTCTCATTTCTCTCAATAAACTTTTTACTGGCCTAATTTAGAAAAAAAAAAAAAAAAAAGCTAAATGGAAAGAATTTGTGTTATTTATGTGCTACTACAATAAAAATTGGGAGGAAAAACAGTGAGGAAGATACTATTATTATCCTTATTTTGTAAATAGGAAAACTGGGATTTCTAGAGGTTAAGTAATTTGCCCAAGGTCACACAGCTAGTGGGGCAGCAGGATTGGAACTCAGATGCAGGTCTTTCTGACTCCAAAGTCTATGCTCTAAATCAGAACCCAAAGGGTTAAAGTTAACCATCAAAAGAGCTCACTGGGGCTGGCTGGCTACTTGGCAGGAGGGCAGCCTGGTGACAGGCAGGGGCAGCCAAGCTGCTGGGAGGAATAGTCCTGACAAACAGCCAGGTGGGTCAAAGGGAAGGACAAGTGCTTACAGCCAGGGCAGCTTTAGCATGGCATCCACTGTGTGAAGAATCAGGAGAGGGAGAGAAAGCAGGAGCCGGGTACTGGCCGATCACTGTGATTCAAATGGAGCTAAGATATATTTCCTCTCCGTGTGTGTTTAGGCATGTCAGCTTGCCTCTGTATGTATACATATGTGTTGAGCATATGTCACGTTGCCTGTGTGTGTACTTGGGTAATGCAGAGTGTCAGCTTGCCTCTGAACATGTGCGTAAGTGCCAAGCATATGTCATTTCACTCTCTGTACATATGTAGGCAATGCGTACATATCAGGTTGCCTCTGTGAGAGGGTGGACACTTGCATATTTGAGGGTGACAGCTGGGCCTGTGCTCACACAGGCACATTTACATATGTGTATCCACACATCCATTGCTGGATGGATACATAGGAGTAGATATCAACTCCTATCTGTACACGTGAACCTGAATTGAGTCAGAACTTTTTTAAACTTTTACCCTCGGCTCCCAGTTGAAAATTACTCCCTGCAGCCAGATTGTCTCAGGGGCTTCGCATCGGGGTCGACAAGATTAGTCTGGGTTCCTAACTAAGGGCATTGTAACGAAGCAGCAAGATCACATTCTGAAGCTGTTTCTCTCGACACAGAACAACCGTGTAAGACTTGGGCGGCTCTGGTAGTGTGGCTGCAACGGTGAGAGCAGGGACCCAGCGCCATTCATTCAAAATTCATCCATCGGTATTTAGAGATCGTCAGGCATGTGCCAGGAAACGGTGCTAGGCGGTGAGGATGCCCATGTAGAGATGGACAGAGAGTCACCGTCCCTGTCCCAGTGGAGCCCATAGTCGTACAGGGAGTCAGACTTCCAACGCAGGACGTGTGAACGCACAGACGGGGACCCCTAGGCTACTGAGGGTCGGAGGGGGCCACTGAAGGAAAGCGTCCCAGAGGAAGTCTATTCAAACGAAGACTGGAAGACCTAGAGCTAGAAGGGGGTGCAGGAAGGGAACAGTGTTCTCTGAAGAAGGTGAACATGTCACCATGAAATCAGGAATATGGCAAGCTCAGGAAACAGAAGCCTGGAGACCTGAATGAAATGGAGTGAAGTGGGCCAGGACCAGAGGGTGCAGGCCCTTCTCATCTGTGTGGGAGGATTTGGTAAAGTGGGAGAGAGCAGGGAAGGGCGCTCTCTCCTGGGCGTCAGGACTTCAGGGGCAGCATGTAGCCAGTGGAGATGTCAGTTTCCCCTTCTGCAGAGTGGGGCTAGTGCTTTTGGCTTCCTCAGCCTGCTCTTCGGGTACAGGCTCTAAAGCCTGGAAAGGGGTGTGCAAGTGCACTGATGTCCGTTACCGTGACAGGGCGATGTCCTCCTGGCAGTGCTGCTCCAACTTCACCATGCGTAATAAGCACTGAGCTGAAGGCCGCTCGCGAGGGCCCGTCACCTAGGTCCTCGCCTGCGTCGCTGAACAGTCCCATCAAAGCATCCCGCCTGGGGTCTGAATCCGCTTCAGCCACTTCCTGGGTGTGTTCTCGAACAAGCTGCCTAACCTCTCCACGCTTCATCTCATCTGTAAAACAGATTGTATTACCTACACCTCCAGAGGACTTTAAGAATTAAAGGAAATAATATATGCAAGTGCTTAGGGCCCATAGAAAATGTTCAATAGATGCTGAACTCCTCCATCTGTCATTTGGTTTTCAGACAGCCCTGGTTTTACTGAAATCAACAGACAAGAAAAAAGCATATACAAAAGCATACTCTGGACATATTAGGTGTGCAATAATGCAAATATTCTAGAGCCTACAGAACAGGGCATTTGTAAAATAGAAGTTCTATAATCTCTAGAATTGGGCCATATGAAACAGTTAAAATAAAAAAGCACCCAATTACATATTTTAGGGAAAATTACATTTGAGGAAGCAGCAACCCGTTTATTCCCATTTTAAAGAAATGTTGTATTGACACCGTTTTCTAAAAAGTTCTAGTGGAATCATTATATTAATATCAACATTCATAAATCGTGCATTCTCTTTGGGGCTGATCCACTTGGGTGTAGGATTTGGATTCCACATCATCTTTTTTTTTTTTTTTTTAAGATTTATTCTTTTCTTTTCTTTTAGATGGTTCTCTCATCTGTCTGCTCACTGTTTGCTCTCCTTCTCCAGGAGGCACTGGGAACTGAACCTGGGACCTCCCATATGCGAGGCGAGTGCCCAACAGCCTGAGCCACATCCGCTTCCCATGGGCTGCAGAGTCTGCTGGCTTGTGGCATCTGCTCATTGCGGTGGTGTGACGTCTAGCTCCTTGCGGCAAGTGCAATGTCTGCCCGTCTTCTTTAGGAGGCACTGGGACCCAAACCCAGAACCTCCCATGTGGTAGGCAGGCGCCCAACTGGTTGAGCTACATCCACTTCCCTCCACATCATCTTTTAAAGATTTATTTATTTCTCCCCACCCCCACCCCCGTTGCTCACTATCTGCTCTCTGTGTGATCTTCTGTGTCTGCTTGTCTTCTCTTTAGGCAGCACCAGGAACCAATCCTGGGACCTTCCGGAGTGGGAGAGAGGCACTCGATCTCTTGTGCCACCTCAGCTTCCAGGTCTGCTGCATCTCTCATTGTCTCTCCTCTGTGTCTCTTTTTGTTGCGTCATCTTGCAGCGCTACCGCTCCATGTGGGCCA
Organism: Tolypeutes matacus; assembly: GCA_026826555.1. Lineage (NCBI taxonomy): Eukaryota > Metazoa > Chordata > Mammalia > Cingulata > Chlamyphoridae > Tolypeutes > Tolypeutes matacus. The sequence continues at coordinate 4,674,805 of JAKSZT010054401.1, read as the reverse complement.
GCATGCCACGTGGGCCAGCTCGCCGCACAGCAAGGAGGCCCCGGGAATCGAACCCTGGGCCTCCCATATGGTAGATGGGAACCCAATCGCTTGAGCCACATCTGCTTCCCCACATCATCTCTTAATGCTGAATTGGAAACTTGGGTTACATGTTGTAAATGGAAAAGATTAATTTAACTTGAGAAGTGGACTAATTAGAACATGGGGGAAAAATTTAGAGATCATCTCCAACACTTTTTATTTTGCAAACAAGGAAATTAATATCCAGAGAGACCCAGTAACTTGCCCACAATCACATGGAGAGTTACCGGCAAAACTGGGACCAGAGCCCAGGTCCTGAAAGTGTTTTAGTGTCACTTGACCTTGAAGACTGGGTGACACTTCAGCAGCATAGGTGATGCGGTGGGGTGCCCACAGGGGCAGGGGTGGGGTGGAGAGCCTGACTCCGTGAACTTGCTGATGTTCAGGGAGTTTTGCAGAGTGGTGGCGCTGGAAGGAGAGGTTCACAGGAGGTGTGTGGGATGGGAGAAGAGACAACCTTGAACTCTCATAACACAGGAGATCAGAGGAGGGGTTTGGAGAGTTTTCTGTTTTTTGATTTTACAGTCTAACAAGACTCTTCCACATTTGTATTCTCATGTGATCTTTATAGCAATCTCAGGAGGCAGGAATTTACAGATAATGGTCTGGAGCCAGGCCACTTGCGTTCAAATCTCTCATTCCCCATTTAGAAGCCATATGACCTTGAAAAAAATTATAATGGCTAAAACTTAGTGTTTATTATGTGCCAGGCACTGTTCTAAAACATAAACTACTCATTTAACCCAACAACCCTATGAAGTATATTCTATTATCATTTTAAAGCCTTCCCATCAAAAAAATTTTTGAAAGAGAAGGAAAGAAGGGAGGAGGGAGCTCATGGAAGGAACAGGGGTGCGTTTCCCCCTGGATTCCCTGTTCCCGCATTTATACTAAAAATCCTTAGAATTCTGCTAGTTCTCTTCCAATTTGTGATACTGTAGTAGATTAGATTATTGTTCAAAAATATTCACCTCTTGAGGAGGAATTGGATTCCCTCCCCTTGCCTTTGGGCTCAGCCATGTGACTTGCTTTGGCCAAGGGGATGTTGGCCGATAAGACACTGAAAGTTGAAGAGTGCTTCTGTAGATTGGCTTCCCCTGGATGGCACCTGTCCCTTCAGCCTGGGCCCTGGAGGCACCACATGGTAGCAGATCGGCCTCAGCTGCGCTCTCCCACTCGCACACTCAGTCCTGCAGAAAGTCTAAAACCAACTCATTCCAAGAAACTCTTTGGAGGCTCCAGGCATATGCACCTCCCCAACAGGGCACCAGTCTCTGATTTTCCTTTTTGGTGACTCTGGAGGCTGAACCAGATGATGGAGAGCAAAGATGGAAAAGGACTGGAACCTTACCTTTTATTGCTACTTACCGTCCTGCCACTAGCAAGGAGCCTTTTGATAGAAAATAACCACTTTCTTAGTTTGGGAGTTCTTCAAAAAATTAAACCTGGAATTATCATATGATCTGGCAATCCCACTGCTAGGTATATACCCCAAAGAATTGAAAACAGGGACTCAAACACATACATGTACACCAGTGTTCATTGCACAATAGCCAAAAGGTGGAAGCAACCCACGTGTCCATCCACAGATGAATGGGTAAACCAAATGTGATATATACATACGATAATATACGTATTATTGTATATACATACAATAATACATTTTATTATTCAGCCATAAAAAGGAATGAAGTCCTGATACATGCCAAAACATGAATGAACCTTGAAGACATCAGGTTGAGTGTACTGACCCAGACAAGTATTGTATGATCTTACTTACATGGAATAGCTAGAATAAGGAAATTCATATAAACAGACAGCAGGTTATAATCTGAAGGGTCAGGGTTGGGTGGGGAATGAGGGATGTGTGGGGAATGGGGAGTTATTGCTTGATGGGTACAGAGTTTCTGTTTGAGGTGATGAAAAGGTTTGGGTAATGGATGTTGGTGATGGGAGCACAATATCTTGAATGTAATTAATACTGATGAAATATGTAATGAAAGTGGTTAAAATTGCAAGATTTTTAGCTGTATATATATATGTTACTACAGTAAAAAGGTTTTAAAAATCTAAGTTTCAATTAGATTTTCAATAAGTATAAAATAAAGATTGTAAATTCTTAGAAAGCTTTGTGTTATATTTTAATTGGGAGAATTTTTCTTTTTTAATGACATAAAATAATAAAGTGTATAATTGAAAGCATCTTAGTCAGTGAAATATGGTATTCTACACTATGACCAGTCCAGAGAATAAACGAAATGTGGTCCATCCCTACATTGGAATATTATTCAGCCATAAAAAGGAATGATATATACTACAACATAGATGGACTTTGAAAATATGCTGACTGAAATAAGCCAGACACAAAAGGATAAATATTGTGTGATTCCACTTAAGTGAAATACGTAGAATAAGCAAATACACAGAAAGTAGATTGGAGGTTACCAGGAAGAAAAGGGAGTTATTGCTTAATGTTTGGGGTGATGGAAAAGTGTGGGAAGGAATGGTGGCGATGGCAGCACCACATTTGAACATAATGCCACTGAATTGGTTTAAATAGCAAATTTTATCATATATATATATATATATCTGCAATACATTTTTAAAAATCTAACAGGGTTGGGAATTTTTCTCCTAGCAAACCAAAGAAGCAAACGCAGACCAGCACGTAATCTTAGCAGTCACGAGGTGTTAAGAAAGGGAGCCCAGGTTTATGGATAGGGCAGCCCTGCTTTGAGCCCTTCAATGAACATACATGGTTAGTCTTTTACCCCCAAAAGCAAGTGCTGGAGGGACATTTTGCCAGTAGCAGTACAGCTTCAGGTCCTCTCATTCAGGAGCAGCAGGACCACCGCTCTGTCCATTCGGTGACCACAGAGAGAGAAGACTTCACGCCCATCAGGATTACGGGGAAACTCAAGTTTTCCACCGAACGATGATAAACTGTGCCGTTAGGTTAATAATCAGCTTGGAAACCCAGCAAGTATACTGGATAATACGGCTCAATAGTTGTGTTCTTTAAAAATCTATGTAAATCACACTTTTATAAATTGAATCTCATTCTAAATGCACCAAAGGGCTATTTAAAGAAATGCCGTGTTGAATTTTTTCATAAGGAAAATAATCCCACTCTTGCATCTGTTATAGAAGCTTTATACACCAGGTGTTCTTAGGCCATGGCGCCCTGGGGTACTACCTCTACGGGGCGGCACCTCCGCAGGACGGTTTCCATGTCACAATGACAACGATATTGTTAAAATGATTGACAACACTTTATTTTAAAAGTGCTTTACCAACATGTACTAATCTTCACAACATTCAAGGGAGGTAGATAAGTATTACAACACTTTCACAGATGGAGAAACTGAGGCAGAGATCAGTAGGTTGTGTTGAAGGGCATAAAATATGGCCCAATTAGGACAAGAATTTGTTGCAGTCCTGGAACACAGATGGCCTTTCCCATGACTTCCGAGTCCCACCAACAAGAAAGCACAGGTGCAGCACGGAAGCACGTTAGCGTTAGTGTGGCTAGACTAAGGCTGAACTTGACCTTGGTGCCGGATGTGGACCACGCTGTCCTTTGGCGAGCAGGCCCCTCACACCACACAAATTCGGGCACCATTCCACCTCTTAAGCGGGGGAGCAGAAGCCGTTGTGAGGGCAGGAGGAGGGCTTGGAGACACAGGGCTGGGAAGGGGGAGACAGAAGGGAAAAGATAGACTGCTATCAAAGCAAGGGCAAGGACAAGCACAGGACTAGCAGGGAACCAGCGTACCAGGAAGGAGGGCCGCGGCTTTCCCAAATGTCATCCCATTTCAAAGGCTCAGACATCCAGAAACGCTATTTACGAGGTAACTCTTAGCAATGGCGTTACAGAGCCACTCCTCCTACTTTGCCGACTATAACTGACAGGTCCTTCAGGCACCCCAGGAGACACAGGCACCCCTTGCCTTGGGTCCAGACCCAGGGCCATGTAATGACCTGACACTGCAGAGTGTTGACAGCTCAAATGCACCCTCCTCTGTGTCGCTTCTCTTCCCCTGCCCTTCTATTCTTTCTTTAAAAAAAAAAAAACAGAAACAAATGCATTTTAGGATTCTCCCTGGAAAAATCCTAAAACACTTATTTCCTAAATCATTGAAGCATCATAGACTAGGATTTCATACCAAGACAGGCACACATAGGGGTTAACTGCCCTCTTAGCCAATACTTCTTTGTATAACGTGGGATATTAGGGGGAAAAAACAAACTCTGAAATTTGGGGAAGCCACGTGTCTAGAGGGAAATTGGAGATCAAGGTAAAAAGGAAGCTTTTGCTGCTTTCTGGTGCTAAGTCAGTATGAGAGATGGTGACTGAAGCACCACCAGCTCCAATAGCTCGCAGGGCAGAGGCAGGACCAAAGGAGACGGATGACCAAAGATGCAGCAGGGAGGGGCTAAGGTGGCCGGTGAACAGGTGGGAGCGGCAGCACAGGCAGCTGAAGAGGCAGAAGTCTGCGCAATGATGCGTTAGCCAACGAGGAGGTGGGTGGAGGCATTGGCACCAGACAGGTAGGAGCCCGAAAGGCACCCTTTCTTCCTTGGCTTCAATTGGCAGCAGCAGCCTTTCTGGCATCTGGCTTCAAAACCGTACCCCTCCTCTCCAACAAAAGCAACCAACTGCTGAGCCCTACTGAGTCACACCGGGTCCCCATCAGGGCCTCGTGTCATCTCACCCTACCTGGAGCCAAACCCTCCTACCCCGTCTGCCTGAATCCAGTCTTCTCTCCATTCACCTCCATTTTCTCCTTTTCCTCCTGGAGCACGTTCTGATCCCATTACTGTTCAATCTGGAAATTCCCCCTCACTCTCTAACTCCCAATTATGTGTCTCATCACCTTGACTCTTTGCCAGGGCCTTGTGTCTGGTGAAGGCCCTCTCCTCTTCTAACCCCCACCTGCCAAAATGCTAACTCTAAGTAAGACGTAGCTCAGATGCCACCTCCTCTGTGAAGCCTTCCTTCAAGGGTCTCTGTGCTGAGCTACAGAAGCACTTGAAGGCATGCCCCAATCATGCGTGTGACAGCTGCACACAAGCTGTACCTCCCTACTGGGCTGTATCTGTGATTGAGCAGGTGAACTGTGTCTTAATAGTCATCTATCTCCTATAGCACCTACCAATAAATAGTTACTGCATTTCCACCTCAGGTAAGAAACTGCTCAAGCGTGAAATGAATTGGGATGCACCTGTTCGTGAATGAGACACTGCACCAAGCACCCTGGAGATGTGACCTGGCTCTCAGGATAGAACAAGTCCACGCCACTGCTTCCAGGGGTGGGGTGGGAGCAGGCAGGTGAGGCTGCAGGTGTCGGAGTCAGGAGACCTCGGTTTGAGCTTCTGCTTTGCCGTTCACCAACTACAGGACTGCAGCCACTTCTCTGAGCATCATTTCCTCATTTGTGCCCAGCCTCATAGGATGGATAGGGATAAATGAGAGGCATTTGGGACCCTCTGTGGCAGTGTAAGATTCTTTTTGTGAATCCCAAAATGAGAACGATTATGTTTGTAAACTAATCTTCTGGGTGTGATACCCTTTGATTATATTGGATTCAGCTGAGATGTCCTTGATTAAATTACCTGTTAAGATTAGGGCTTTGATTTGACCACGTCAGTAAGGCATGACTCAGGGTTGAGTCCCCACCCCCTTGGGGGGCTGATATAAACAGACACTCAACAAGACGTGCGAGAGGAGAGGACTTTATCATTCTGATCCTGCCACATGACAGGAGAAGGCTCAAACAGCGAAGGCTCTGGGGAAGAGACGCGAGCCATTCGCCTGAAAGTTTGCAACTGACCTTGGGAAGAGAGTCGAGACTGATATGAGAAGCCCTGAGAGACAAGCCCTATGCCAGTCTGTAGCTGAGATTGGGAAGAAGCTGGGCCCACGGAGCCTCAAGAGGAAGAGGAAGCCCAGAAAGGAGAGACCAGGCAGAGATCATCTTGCTGCAACATGTGGCAACTGACTTTGGTGAGAGAGCAGCCTTGAGTTGGACTCTTTGGGGCCTTGTAACTATAAGCTTTTACCCCAAATAAATACCCTTTATAAAAGCCAACAGATTCCAGGTACTTTGCATCGGCAGCCCTTTGGCTGACTAATACACCAGTAGTTCTCAACCCTAATAAAGCATCGTGATCCCCAATAAAGCTTCTGAAAAAATACCAAGAACCAGACCTTAACCTAGGTCAACTGGATCAGAATACCCTGGGAGTGGGACCAGCACTGATCATCTATAAAACACTTTCTAGGGAAGCGGCTGTGGCTCAATCAGTGGGGCTCCCGTTTACCATATGGGAGGCCCCAGGTTCGGTCCCCGGGGGCTCCTGGTTGGGGCAGGCCCGCCCGCGCGGCGTGATTGGCTGGCCCAGCGAGCACAAGCAGCAAGGGGGGGATGAATGAATAAATAAATAAAATCTTTTAAAAAAAACAAAAACAAAAAAACACTTTCTACTGCACAGCCAAGGCGAAAACAATGGTTATAAACACATAAATAGCAATCACATCGGATCAAAGTGCTTTAAGCTGCTGGTTTAATTATCCTTTATGTGTCCGGTTGGGGATTAGTTCAATGCTTTTATAGTTCCATTAAACTCTATGACTGTGTGTGAGCCTTTTCTGGGCGGTTCCAAATTGCTGTTTGTGCATTTAAGTTGCAGGTTCTGAGACAGAGATAATATCTAGCACGCCACTGGGCGCGATGACATACCTAATCCAATTTTTTTTTTTTTTTTTTTAGAATGGTAAGTAAAAACCTCACAAGGTCTTCTAAAACCTTGCTGCTCGGAAGTATGATCACCAGACAAGCAGAACTGGCGTCACCCAGAAGCTTGCAAGAAACACGAACTCTCAGGGCCCTCTCCAGAAAACTGACTCAGAACCTGCGTATTAAGGAGCTCTCCAGACGGATGGAAAGGTGATGCAAAGGCAAACTCTTCTCAGGTCTCACCCGTGTAAGGCCTAGAGCACCTGTGTAAAGCACCTGTGTATAGCACCTGTGTACAGAGCCTGCCATGCCCTGGCCTCACCCTGAAAGGACGGAGTGGGAGGCCACGGAGCGTCCAGCACCGTCTTCCACAGACCACAGAAGCTTGGGACTTTACCCAGACGCCTCCTCTCTAAAGGTTCCATTTGGTAAAAACTGAATTAAGAACACAAATCCTCACCAAAGGGTCCTTCCTCTCAAAGACTAGTCTTCCCAGAGTGCCCTCAAACAGCAAGTTCCTCTGAAGGTATTTAAAATGCACCGGCGTGTAAAATAAACCGACTGCCATTTAAGTTGTATGCAGTGCGTAAGGGAGGAGTCCATCTGTAACCCATCTGAGCGTACAGTTCCCAGGATCCAAATTCCAAAATGACGAAGGAGGTAAGCTCAGCCGATGCGGTAAACAAGTGTTTCCCGCTGACCCGTGCCCTCTGGACGATGAGGAGACACAAGCAGGGCCCACCCCAGACCAGACTGACCCCAGCACAGTCAAGGAGCTGTGGCAGACTCTGAACCCCATCTGGCCCAGCTCCTCTATTTCACCGACAGGCACCAAGACCAAGGATTAGGAGTTGCCTGAGGCTATAGAGCAACTCGAGGCAGAGCTAAACTGAGAATCCAATCCTGAATCCTAGTCCCACATGCCCTTATGGCCTTGAAATTTCATTCTCAGAAACGGCTGATCTGCCCTGGCACTGGAGTGTCACTTTGCTTCTTCCAGCTACTGCTGTCCCCTAAGCCCCTGGCTACAGGAGAACCATGTCATAACTCAAACTTCCATTTATCTATCCACAGTTCCAAGCACGTCGGGAATGTGTATTTAAAAAGCCAAGTACTAACTGTATAGTCAAACTACACAGCATTACATGAACATGGTGAGCACAGGGCCTTTGCTCAGGTGGCTAAAGACAAAAACCAAGGGCCATCACCAACTCAGGAACACAAAGGTAGGCGACGACTACAGAGAGAAGGCAAAAGCTGGAGCACAGCTGGGAAAGCAGCACTTTAAGAAACATACACAGTGTGACTATAAAACTGTCTTTTTTTAATAAAACAAACATAACAGAACGTTTTAAATCTAAGTGAACGTTTTCCCCTCAGTCGTTACATAGCTAGTTCCGACATAGCTACCACCGCTGGAGCCACTGTTAGGAACTCCTCTCTGAGAGAAGGCTTTCAATGGCAGTTTACAAGCTACATTAAAAAATATCCTTCCAAATGCCGGGTTGTTTCGAAACACAAACAAAACCCACGCTCAAAGGACGACACTGAGAATTTAAAAAAAAAAAAGTGCCGCAGTTCTCCGGGAGGCTCCCTAAAGATCCCTAGCAAGTTCCAAACAACAACATCGACACTGCAGAATCACGCAGCCTCCCAGGACAGCCACCTTCCGTGGCTCGTTTGGATAGAAAAGTTGTGCTGACTTTAAGAAAAAAAAAAAAATCAGCCACACTCCTTTATAGTCACACTTGCATCTGATTAAAAAAAAAAACAAAAAAACAAAACAAAAAAAAAAACCAAAAAGCAACGACAACACGCACACATGGTTCTTGTATGAATTCTAATTAGAGAGACATTGCATTCAGAGGTATAGCACTCGTCGTGATGATTTTTAGAGGGCTCTACCAGCTTCTTTGCCACTTCGGGGTGCAGAGGGTGCAGCAGCTGACCTGAATGTATTCTGAAATGAATGACTACTACCACTTAATTCTCCTAGTTGTAGCTCTGTCACACGGTACTGACCAGTCGCCATGTCCCAGACTTCCTTTGCCAGCACAGATTAGTTACCAGGGAGGACCACTCCCCACCCCTCCACCCCCGAGTCTCAGGGTGAATTGGGAAAGGGCCGGTTGAATGAGGAAACAGGCCACTCCTTGGTAAAAGTCTGCAGCTTTCTTTCCCAGTACATCTTCTTTTTATTGAGCACTTCCATCTTTATCCTGTGCTCCTCCTCGGCCATCTCGCACTCCCGCTCTATCTGCTGGATTTTGGCCACGTGCACCTCGTTCATCTGTATCAGCTGCAGCTGCAGGATGGACATTTGCTGGTGGTGCTCCTCCTCGTGCATCTTTTTTAAAGCGCCTTCCTGAGAAGTTTTGCTCCTGTAGTTTTTAGTGGCTGTTATTCTGACAGCCGAGCACGAGGGCTCGGGCTGGGAAGTCCCCTCGCATCCCGGAAAATGTATGAACTCTTTCTCGTCATCGCACAGTTCTCTGTTCGCAACAGCAAATGATTCTGAAAAAGAGCAGCAGAAAACACGCGTTCAGAGATTTCACAGGCAGACGGTCAATAACCCGACGTCGCCCGCCCGCCCCCGCGCGGGGCGGACCTCAAGTCTTATCTGCTTTGGCCTTCGTGTCCGCGGGTGACCCTCTGCCACACCTGACTTTTTAAGGACCCAAAGATGGAAAGCAACTGTCCCTTCAGAAGTAATAGGAAAGGGTTTCCTTGTGTCATTTCCCGGAACTGCAGGAGTGGTGGCAGGAGACTGAGCTTATGGAGACTCGGGGACACGTAAGTTCTCAGTGGAAGTGTGCCCGACAGCTCAAAGCCAGCGGTGCAGGTTTCCAGATTCAGTTCCCGCCCCCCGTCTTGACCATCCTTCGTCAGGTTCCCCCTCAGCCATGAACAGAAACTTAAGCTCCACCTCCACAAGAGCGTCGTTGCTCTGTCTCCTGGTCACACCCTGGACAGCCATCCCACAAATGTCCTTCCTTGAACCTACCCTCCCCAGCTTCGCGTCCTCAGCACCCATTTCTCACCAACCTCCTGCATTCTGGCTGATACCTCCAGCACTGCCATCTGGGAACGACATTCAGGACTCAAGAACACTTTTCAATGCCCCCCTTATTTAACCTCTTCCGAGCACCTGACAAGCCTTCCTGAAGTTTCTTCAGGCCATTAGCTTCTGGGCCATGCCTGTCTTCTTGTGTTTCTAGAGCCTCTTCTCCGACTGCCCCTTCTCAAGGCTCCTGTGAGGACTTGGTCTCCTGCTCCACCCACCTCTTACCTTCTAGTATTCTCCTTGGGTTCTCCCCTTACCCTAAGGAACTCTGCTCTCAGGGATCCTCATAATCTGGTCCCAACTTTCCTTCATCTTTCTGCCTCATTCTTCAAAAATACCTTCAGTACTACACAAGCTACTCACATTCTTTAAAAGGCCATGCTTCATTTTATAATTCTGTCTCGCCGGTCCCTCAGCCTGGAATTGGGCTATGTGTCACCGCCCCCCCCCCCCAAACACCCCGAACCAAACACATATCCTCACTGCAGACTCCCTTTTTCAATCTCCCACCTAACTCCTGGTTCTTTGGGGACCAATGCCACACCCTCTGTGAAATGTCAGCCCTCTCCTCTCTCTCTGTCTCCTCCTCTAGTACTCCACTTAACAATACTAGAATTATTTTGAGTGCCTTATTCAGTGGTGGTGGTGGTTGTTTTTATCCTTGGGTACCAAGTTTTTTGCCTGGTACACAGTGGACGCCTAGTAAATGTTCATTGGCTAAAGCCTTGCACACAATGAGCAGAGCCTGTGGATAGAAAAAGGATGCCTGGCGCTTTGGGGAAGTGCAGTTACGTGATGTTTTTGTAGTGCAGTGACATTGGTAACAATGGGAAACCACGAGCTCCACTGACCCAGGAAGTCTCCCAGCTTTCTGGAAGAGCTCTGGAGTTCCAATAATGAGAATCTCCTCCTTGGGGAAAAATATATCAATTTATTAACAGGGCTGATTACATTATTACATCCACTCCATTATTCTGGAAGATGGGATGTCGGGAATGTTAACGGCTACTCGGGGAAGTAATTCATATAACTCTGTTAATAAGAGGAAAATGGCTACTCTTTGGATTATTTCCCTCCACGGGGTCAGGGAACAATAACCAGTCCCTAATTAAGAGGAAATAAAAGGTAAAAACCTCACTCCTGGAAGAGAAGGCTTACGAAAGTGCACCTCTGTGCCATTCAGAGATAGTGACAGTGGCTCCCTAGGGATCTTTCGCAAGCCTGGCGGCCTCTGGCCTCAGCTAGAGGCCCTCCCTTCGTGCGCCCTGGCTCCGGGGCCCACGTCCGGCAGAGTGCTGGCCGCGCTGCCCTGTAACTGGCCGGTGAGCTGCTCCCTGACAAGTCTGCGTACGTGGGGACAGAGGCCGTCTCCTGCCGGTCCTCAGAAGAGCCCAGCGCAGGACCTGCTTCGCACCAGGCAACAGGGTGTGGGGTCCCCTCCCTCAGCAGCACAACGTAAAGGGAACGGCGCTCTGAGCGGGTAAACTGAGGCAAAGCACAGACATCTGGGAAAGGGTGAACACAGGATGAACATCAAGGCAAAGAGGATCGGCTCTCCCCTTTCCTTTCTAGCCTAAGTCCTGAAAGCATTTTTCTTCGAAGACTGAGCACATCGGGCAGTTTTGGCACCTGCAGTCTCTTTTCTCTTTGATTTTATTCTGGGGGTAGTTCAGGACACTCCCCAGAGTCTCTAAAGTTCATCCCTTCGTAAAGCTGCTCATCTCTCCCGATTTCTAACACTGCTCACCTTCATCCCAGCGATGCCAGGCTGTAGGGACCTAGGGCTGCGGCTGAGCTGCTGGGCGACAGCAGCCGCCGTCTTCTGAGCAGCCGAGCAGGCGGTGGGCTGGTGCTTTCAGGGGCACCTCACTTGAGCCTCACAACAACCCTCTGAGAGAGGTGGCATTACAGGAAACCAAATGCAGTTACGCGACGGTCATTTCCCAAATTGAAAGAACCCAGATTCAAATCCCGATCTGTCTGACTCCAAAATCCAAACTCAACCATGACTATACCCAGCCTCCATCTACGCCACTTACTCAGCTGATCACTTCTGTATCTTTAATACGCCGCCTCCCACGTGGATCCACTACAAAACCATCCATAAGTAAGAACATGGCTCTACGCTGAACATTTTGAGCTTCAATTTTCTCTCTAGGACTTGACCACTAAGACAACATGTTCATGTCTGAGAGCAGAGAAATGGCTCTACTTAAAACTATTCTTTATGGTTTACAGTTCTTTCTAGGTTAAAAGTATTTACCTATACATTTAAAGAAAAAAAAAGCATGGCCTTTTAAGACTCTGGCAGAGACTGGGGCTTAAAACTAGAAAATCCTGATGGTAGCCAATTAACTTTTACTCGAATATTAGCTCCAACGAGTGGTGCCGCATGGGGAGAATCTTCTCCTAATTGGAAAAAAGACTACCCTGGGAATGGCAACCTGCTGCAAACATGTACCACGTAATCACTCTCCCAAGTAAAGCAAAGCTTCCTGAGGGAGACAACTCAATCTTGTGCAAAAAGGGTCGAAAGGCCTAAGCACTTTCCTAGGACCAGAGAACACAGTCAAGGGCCGTTCTTTTGCTTGAGCCGTTTGAGTGAGTTTATCATCAGCAGGAAAGGTCTACTATGCCAGTAGAAGGATGGGATGGAAATAGTGCCTAGCCAAACCCCGGCTCTTTTCAATAGAACAAGAAATAGGACTGACCGGGAAAATGGGCAAGTATGATGTGGTGGATGCGTCCTCAAGAATATTATGGGGAAGCGGATGTGGCTCAAGCGATTGGGCACCCATCTACCATATGGGAGGTCCCAGGTTCGTTTCCCGGGGCCTCCTGGTAAAAGCGAGCTGGCCCGCATGGAAAACTGGCGCAACAAAGAGACAAAGAGGAGAGACAATGAGAGACACAACAAACCAGGGAGCTGAGGTGGCTCAAGCAATTGAGTGCCTCTCTCCCACATCGGAGGTCCCAGGATTGGTTCCCTGTGCCTCCTAAAGAGAAGATGAGAAGAGAAGGCAGGCAGACGCAGACACACAGCGAATGGACACAGAGAGCACGACAGCGAGCTCTAAAACAAGGAGTAGGGGATAAATCAAATAAATCTTAAAAAAAAAAAAAATATGGGGAAGCAGATGTGGCTTAACCAGTTGGGTGCCTGCCTACCATAGGTTCAGGTCCCGATACCTCCTAAAGAAGACAAGCAGACACCACACCCGCTGCAAGGAGCTAGATGCCACACAGCCACAACATGCAAATGCCACAAGCCAGCAGACACTGCAGCACACAGGGAGCGGATGTGGCTCAGGCCGTTGGGCACTTGCCTCCCATGTGGGAGGTACCAGGTTTGGTTCCTGGTACCTCCTGGAGAAGGTGAGCAAACAATGAGCAGATAGATGAGAGAACCACCTGGGGCAGGGGAGATAAATTAAATAAAAATAAAAATAAATAAATCTTTAAAAAAAAAAAAGAATATGGGAAGCGGCTGTGGCTCAACTGGTTGGGCTCCCATTTACCATATGGGAGACCCCAGGTTCGATTCCCGGGGCCTCCTGGTGAAGGCAAGTTGGCCTGGCCCTCACGGCACGGTGAGCTGACGCAGCAAGATGACGCAACAAAGGGAGACAAGCAGACACAGAAAAACACAAAGCAAATGGACAAAGCAAGCACAAGCAGCAAGGGGGGGGATAAATAAATAAATCTTTAAAAAAAAAAAAAAAAGAATATTATGTATTAACTAAAATAGATTTACTTGCTGTAATAGGAATAGATCTTTTTTTTTTTTTGCCCTCCTCTTTTAATCCCCTTCTTGCCAATTCTCAAAAAATCACCCAGAAAATCCAGTAATTCAGCACAAGGGAGCTCAAAGAGCCAAAGCCAGCCAGCTTTGTGGGAGCGTGCTGTCTCCTGCAGGGCCACGGGCTGGATGCCGGGGTCTCCACTCAGGGCCTGGTGGTAAAAGCTGGTGCAGAACATGGTGGTCCCAGAAGCGAGCGGCATCCCTGCCCAGAGGGGCTTTCTGCAACGTGGCACCGCTGATAGGGTCAGGCGGTGTGAGTGTTTGTTGGCCTTGTCAAAGAGCTCCTCACTGTAGGCATCCGGGAACTGGGCGCCGTGCACCCCGGAGGAGGCCAAGCCGAGGGCCCCGGCTCCCGACACTGCGCCCAGGCGCCGGAAAGCAGCCCCTAGCCCGGCCATGGCTCTCTAGGAATAGATCTTAAAAACATTATGCTAAGTGAAAAGAGAAAAAGAAAAGAATGACATATACAGCACAATTTTTATATCTGTAAATTAAAAATATATGCACACAAAATACCAATACATGTTTTCCAAGAACAGGAGAAAAAAGACACAAGCACATGATAGGGTGCAGGAGAAAGAACGGAACTAGGGAATGGGGATATAAAGGGAATAAGCAGAGTGAATACAAGAGAGGGACTACGTATGGGCCCATGATGCTGGCATGCCATGCCTGGAAATATAGCACAGCCTCCTGCGCCCGAGTTACCACCCCGAAAGAATAGGATTCGATTAAGCAGTGATGATGATAGAATTTATGAAGAAAGCTTATTACTTTGTCCCCATGTTCAAGTTGTCAAGTTATAGCTTTGTAGTACAGAAATAATAGCAGATGAAATTAAATATAAATTCTCCCAAAACACTGGAGTGTTACTTGAAGGCTTCGTTTTCTTAAAAGGGTTTGACCTTCAGTCTTTCTACCCTATTGTCCACTTTTAGCAAATTTTGTTGGTTCTGTTACTTTGCCCCGCAAATCTATTCCCCAAAGCTAATGCAAGATAAGTGCCAAAGCCAAATCATCACAGCTCCTAAATCTATGGGATGTTTAAATTATTTTCACATATTTAGGGAGAAATACTGTTACATATTTTTACAAATAAATTCTTAAGTGTTATACTTAAATTTTAAGAGTACTGTGTTCAAATCCAGATGTATATCTTTTAAAAGCCATTGACAAAGCTGAGAATATACAGGAGACAATAATCAAGATGACACAACAGATCTCACATAAAAAATAGTTGGAGGGGGAAGCGGCTGTGGCTCAATCAGTAGGGCTCCCGTTTGCCATATGGGAGGCCCCGGGTTCGGTTCCCAGGGCCTCCTGGTGAAGGCAGGCCCGCCCGCACGGCGTGGTTGGCTGACCCGGCGAGCACAAGCAGCAAGGGGGGGGATAAATGAATAAATAAATAAAATCTTTAAAAAAAAAAAAAAAAAAAAAATAGTTGGAGGGAGGCCTCTAGTGGAACACTGCTGGGCTCCATCCTGTTTAACATTTTTAAAACAAATTGCACGAAATCTGAGCACCTACCTACCCCATTCTGTAATAGGCACTCGACAAAGTGTTACACCACAGCTGTCCAACAGAAATAGAACGTAGGCTTCTGGTATAATTTTAAATTTTCTAGTAGCCACATTAAAAAAAAAAAAGTAAAAAGAAACAAGTGAAATTGATTTTAATCATGTATTTTATCTAATCTAAAATATTTAAAATATTTCAACATGTCATCAATATAAAATATATATATTAGATTTGGGGGGTATTAAATCTTTGAAATATAGTGGTACTAAGTCTTCGAAATACACTTACAACATGCCTCAATTCGGTCTAGTCACATTTCAAATTCTAATTAGCCTTACGTGGCTTGTGGCTACAAATTAGTAGCACAGTGTTAGAGGTACAAAGTAAAACACACAGAGGCCATGTGACCAAAAACAAGGACCATAAACCCGACAGCAGGTTTTCAACCTGTTTCCCATCAAGACCCATAAGAGATGAGTGACAACTCTAGCCTTCTCTTTCTTTCTTGAAAGCAAATAGAAATAAAAAATGGATGAGATAACCTCAGAGCTGTTGTAATATACAGAAAGTGTTTCAATACCTTAACTCCTAGTACTAACAGATTATTTTGAACATACTTCCCAACTAACAAAGCACCATGGTTCTCCACTGCCCGCCAGATTTGACCTGGAAGCAGGAGTTATATTTTGATAAGTACCAGAAAAGCAAAAAAGTTTCAGGTGTTGTATATGTAAAAACATCCAATTTAAAATAAATCCCCCAGAGAACATAAGGAATTGAGAAGCAGCCCCCACCCCAAGCTCTGATTTGTCTCCCTTGACCCACTCCCTCCACCACCTCCTCTCCCGCCTCTGAACGACCAGCAAGGTGGAGAGTGGCCGGCTGGAGCCGTGAACATCTCCAAAGCAAGAGCACTGTCGGCCAGCAGTGGGGTCCACCCCCCACAAAAGAGCACTGTCAGCCAGCAGTGGGGACCACCCCCCACAAAAGCAGCAAAGAGGAGGTTAAGAGGGAGAGTTGGCAGTCCCCATATCAACACTCTACTGGAGGGACCCCGACTGCGGAACTCAAGAATCAAAACCCAGATACAGGATTCCTGCAGTGAAAAGGGATGTGTGAGGCTCGTGACATCAGCCACCACGATTGCCCGGCCGGCTCCCTGGACTTAACCTTGGTCAGGTGGTCAACAAGCATACTCTCTATCACAATTTGGGTTCCCGGGATGATGTGCCTACTGGAACAAAAATGAACTTCTCAAAAATGTAAGTATTCAGCTTACTTGGTAATTATAGTTTTTACGCTACATGGATAACACTGCTATTCTTGGGTTTAGCCAGTTTCTTGTGACTTGTAATTAACAGCATTCGGTCCCTCTGGAGCTTGATCTACTCTGGGGACACTAACAAGTGAATTTCTCATTCTGCAAGCCAAGAACCAGATTTCCCTGGGCAAGTTTTAAGCAGGGCCTCCCTGGAACATGTGTCTGCCTCAAGGTGTGTCTTTTGTAAACTTCAATGAACCTTCATGTAAAACTGTCCACTTCCTGTCTTGAAGCAGGCAGGAATTATCTGACGATTTACTTATATGCATTTCCACCTTCCCCTTGCTTAGAGACATGCCAATAGCCCCTTCATTCCGACCTTTTAAGGCTATGCCATATTCTCATTACATGCTTGATTACACAATAGTCTCTTTCCCAAGAGCTAGGTGTGATATTTTTCTTTTCAACTGAAGCATATTAAAATTAAAATTAATTTTTCCCAGAATTTCTCAAAATCCCGAGAGTGCCATAAACCAAAATTGTGGCTCACAATATTGTAATGAGAAGAAATGCTGGGCTTTAATCTGGGAAAAGGCTAAATGAGTGTTTGTTATATTAGTCTCTGTACTTTTTTATATTTGAAAGATTTCACTTAAAATCTGGCCTTTTGAGTAGCTTAATGCAATGTATTACACATAATAGGTCCTCAGAAATATTTCTGAAAAGAATAGGATTGAGTGAATGAATATAAATCCTCATCAAGCAGAAATTCTAATATATTTGAGATAGTTTGAAATAAGCAACCAAAGTCTTCCTTTGAAACAAGTATATTAACATAGGCGCTTATTTTTCCTTATTCTTAAGTAAAAGTAAAGTCTCTAAGAGAGAAAGCACAAGTATGTAAACAAGCACTTTTATTTTTGTGTATTATACGGCAGGAATGTCATATATAATCCAAGAATTTGGTAAAGTCCTTCAAAAATAAAGTACTTCAGCCCTTAAATTAAATAAAAAATAATAATAACATTCTCTTGGATTTGTTAAGGGATGGTACAGTGACCTTTAAGCCCAGACTTTCCTGGGTAAGCAGGTGGGACTCCTCGCCAACCACAGACCTGAACTTACACTGGACCTTTCATTATAGGTGAGAGAAGGAAGCACGTCTCAGGGGTCAGCAGGACACCGCCGAACTGTTTTGATAATTCAGTCCAATGACCTAACGGCTTTCTCCTCCTCAACCCCCACCCCCAATAAAGACAGAATTCTCCTTTCTGTAGCAAACTAAGGGCACTGCTCAGAGCCCTTCTCCCACTGTTTCTGTCTGTCTCCACTACCGGAGTGTGGGGGCCCATTTCTGAATTGACGCCTCTTTGATGCCTCAGCTCAAGTGCAATGCCTGATAAGTAGTGATTTCTCAATAAATATTTGTTGAATGAATAAAAAAAAAATTTAGGATTTAAAAGTGAACATGGGGAAGCGGCTGTGGCTCAATCAGTGGGGCTCCCGTTTACCATATGGGAGGCCCCGGGTTCGGTTCCCGGGGCCTCCTGGTGAAGGCAAGCCCGCCCGCACGGCGTGGTTAGCTGACCCAGCGAGCACGAGCAGCAAGGGGGGGATAAATGAATAAATAAATAAAATCTTAAAAAAAAAAAAAAAAAAAAAAGTGAACACGCCAAGCGGGTCCTCGGTGGGAACATGCCAATACCTGGGGCCGCGGCATCCGGGTGGTACTCGGACTCTTCCTCTGGAGCATTCTGCAGGAAGTAGAGCTGCTCGGGCAGCATGTTGGCAATCTTGTCCTTCCCCAGGACGTGTGTGCTCAGAAGGGGGCTGACACTGCGTTTCACCTTCTCCCTCCTTTCGTGCGCCATTATTTTTTTGGTCCGAGCCTTGATGTTCTCCCAGCACTTCTTCAGCTGCTTGAAATCCCGCAGGGACACGCTTGGCTGGGAGTTGTACTCGTGGGCCAGGGCCTGCCAGGTACGCTGCTTGAGCGCAATAGTTCGCGCGTCACTTTTTTTGCATTCAAGCACATATTTGTACTTTTCTACCAAAGCAAGCAAGATGCTCTTTTCCAATTCTGAGAAGTATTTGGCAGGTTTTATGATTTCGTTGTTTTGCATTTTCCACTGTATTTCTACTGGCCGTTAGCTAATCTGCAAAAGCAAGTTCAAAACAATGATTAGCAACTCTGGCAATAGAAGTGTCAGCAGATCACTTAAGTGGAATCCCTGACTTGATTGCCTTGTTCGAAATATAGTACTTTCTTTCCCATTAATACTGAATTATGATATTCTTGGGAACATATTCAGAAATTGATCCAGAAATGAGGATTTGCCTCAACGTAGATTTTGGAGCAGGTCCTTTGTTGTGGGACCTGGCCAGACTATTAATGTCTGACAAATAACAGCAACAACAACAAAAAATTGAACATTTATGTGGAACTTTGATTTATTTCTGCTTAATGTCAGGGAACAGATTATTCCCCATATTTATAATGTTAGGCAGCTCTTGTGCGCAACAGCTTTCTCAACGCTTTGTCAAGAGAAGCCACTGTGTAATCAAGTATAGCAGATGACCATACAACAACGCAAATGCTGTCAAGATTTCGGACTCAACACGAAATCATCCCCCAGAGATCTACCATTTCCATCACTCTTCCTGTGACCTTAGATAAGTCATGCTCCTTTCTGGCCCTCAGTTTCTTCATCTAAAACGAGGGGTTGAAATCTGCGATCCCTAAGGTCTGAGGACCACTTTCAAAAGCATTCAAAATTCCATGTAACTTACTAATATGCATTCAGAGGTGAGGGGACCTGGGCATTTGGAGATCGAGTCCAACGCCCTTCTTTTACAAATGGTGGGACTAGGGGTCAGAAAGGGAAAGGGGTTTGCCCCTGATCACAAATGTGGCGACTTGAGAAGTCGAATATCTGGGCTGTCCTAACAGCCTGGTATTCTCGCCATCAGTCCACAACCATCTCTGGGTTCTCACCTAGGGTGACGCCAAATTACTCGACCATAACTCCCGCGAGTCCTCTTGCCCTCCTCCCCAGTTGGAGTCAGAAAACGTCAGACAGGAAAATGTCTTATTCCATTGAATTGTATGGAATCCCTGTGCATTTTGTGACCCCAGTGTTTTTCCTGCACCTTTTAACCACAGGAAGCTTCCTACAGAATTCATCTCTCAGGTACATTATGACCAGGGTGCATGTCCCCCGTGGTGGAAAGGATCTCATTTCCTTTCCTTTTTATTTATGTTCTCCAAGCCTCTAATTTTTCAGAATAACAGACAAGTATCAAGATACTGATGACGTAAGTCCATTTAAAACTGGCCAACCTGCCTCAAAAGAATTAGGAGCTAAATTGAAGGGAGTCCCATTGGCCAAAAATGGGGCCCTTTGGACATCAACAAGAATACTGGCTACAGTTGACTGAGACATAAAAACAAACTATGCCAGTCACCTTTGGAGGATGCCAGGGCACCAACTCACTATGCCAAATGCTGATAAAAGGGAAACATAATTTTGAAATTATCCTGCTTTTTCTGAACTAACTGCATTTCAGAGTTATCAAGTAGTTGAGAAGGCAAAGTTCTTCTCTCTAGACGAATTCTAGCTAATAAATGCGGAAGGAACAGCAGAATTAGTGAGTCACCATTTCACAATCTCTAACGTAACAACAGGTCTAAGCAGCACATCAGTGGCCTGCCTTACACATTTGGTGGGAGGTCAGTGGGGAGCTTCACAATGGATGGGCCAAGCTAACAACTTCTGATCATTCTTAGCCGGACTTGTGCCTCCCATCTGAAGCAGGGCGAGGTACATAGCACCACTCAGGAAGTAGTCTTGTCAACAAGACATTTAGGGGAGCAGGTATGGCTCAAGCAGTTGAGCGCCTGCTTCCCACATGGGAGGTCCTGGGCTCGGTCCCCAATGCCTCCTAAAAACAAAAACAACAAGCAAACAAATGAAAAAACCAACTCAGGGGAGCCAATGTGGCTCAGTGGTTGAGTGCTCGCTTCCCGCACACACGAGGTCCCGGGTTCAAACCCCGGTCCCAGTACCTAGGATGGGGGGTGGGGGTGGGGTGGGGAACAAAATGAAACATTTAGCCCAAATTTAATCAAGTAATAAAGGAGGGGGAGGAATAAGTTAAATGATAAAACATGGAAGCAATTAACAAAAATCAGAACTGGGAAATTCTATAGGACAAATGAACCAGCATAGGGTGAAGAGAGGACAGGGTACTGCTGTGGATCAAAAAAATTAAAAGAATTTATCAACCAAATAGAGTGTGTGAACCATATTCAGATTCTAATTCAAATAAACCAGCTGTATTTAGACTATTTCTTTAGATAATCAGGGAAATTTGAACATGGACTGGATTTTAAATGATAGGTATTAACTTTCTAACAGATAATGATAATGACATTCTGGTTACATATATGTATGCATGAGTGTGTGTGTATGTGCACATGTGTGTACACACTTACCAGTTAAACCCTTAACTGTTAAAGATACATACTGATGTACTTATGGATGAAATTATATGCTTAAATCTACTTAAATCTACTTAAACTATTCCAGCCATAAAAAAAGGTGTGTTTTGGGGAAGCTAAGATAAATGAAACAAGAACTGTCAAATATTGATAACTGTTAAAGCTTTACTTCTGTATATGGCTGAAATATTACACAAGAAAAATTTAAAGTAAAAAAGACTGAGAAAAGTAAAAAAGAAAAGAAAACTGACCACCCCCACTCTAACACCAGCTCTTTCTTCACTTGCAATTCTCTAGCTTCCATGAAATAGCTAACGTCAATTTACCCTTATGCTTCCTTGTACAAACTCTTTACTACTCCAACTAGGTCCTGAGAAAATAACTGATGTATCTAAGATCTGCCTTTCAGCTAACAAGTGACAGAATTTAGAATAAAATGAATAAGCACCTACTGTGTGCCTAGGAATTGAGCAAGGCAATGAATTTAAATAAATGCCACCAGATTCCTGCCATCAGGAGTTCATGGTCCAGTGGAGCGGGCAGAGAAATAAGCAATTACAATACCCTGTGATAAGTGCTGTGGTGAAAGGAATGCTCAGAGAGCGGAAGGACCCCTCAGACTCGCTCAGAGAAGAGGCTTGGACTAAGCTTCCAGAGGCAGAGAACCCCAGAACATGGTCCAGAAGAGAGGAAAATACTGATTGAGAAGCTTAGCTTTCCTCTAGGGATGCCAAAAACATCCCAGTAGCCCTAGGGATTTTGTTCTTGAAAAGCTGCATGACTGATGAGACTGAGATTGAGATGTCCAAAGTCTCCTTTAAGGGGGGTGGGAGGGGGGTTAGGGAAGGAACACTTGAAAAGGCATTACATACATTTTTCAAACCATAAGAACATTCTAGAAGGCATGTGCCTTAAAAATCAAAGCAAAAGTCAGATATATCAACATTAAAAATCTGCCCTGGTGAGAACCTTTTTCCAAAAATCTGCTTCAACTTAGATTTTGAAGCTCAACTGCTGAGAAAACATGGCTGTCATTAAGATCTGCTAAAGTGAATTCTCATAACTTTTATGTGAGCTACACTTTTTTTCAAGTTTTTCAAACGACCAGCTTAAAGGGCCTCTCACTGGCCAAATTAGGGACAATTTGAAAATCAAAATGAATAGCAGGAAGAGACTATACCATTTTTTAAAATCCGTAAATCCACACTGACACTAAAAAGAAACTTTGCAAGGTGTCAGGAAGATAAGCAAAAGCTTTTATTTACAAAAGAATCCCAGCTAACACATGTAGAAGGAATGACAAAAATTGGAAATCAATGTTTTACAACCACCACAAGTGAGAACTGATTTAGGTAAGAATCATCCATATATGGTGTGAAAGGTGAAAAATGACCACAATTTTTTTTTTTTTCAGTTCCTCCTAGCAAGAGCCTATTTCCCCTCCCCTTGAGCTGGGGCTGGTCCTGGGGCTGTGGGGCAAGTGACACCATGTGACTTCCAAGCCTGGCCTCAAGAGCCTGGCAGGTTCCACTCCTGCCCTCTGGGAACACTGCCACCTTGTAGACGGGACTGCACTCGCCTCGCTGAGGTTGTAAGACGTTATGGAGAAAGAAGGCCCAGGTGTTCCTGTGTTCCAGCATCCCAGCCATTCTGAAGCCGAGTTCCAGGCATGAAAGTGAGGCTCCTGGGAGGGAACAGCCAAGCCCCCAAATGACTGCAAACTTTGGCAATACCATGTCCCAGCCCATAAGCGAGCCCTCCCAACACCAAGTGGAACAGAGATGAACCCTGAGCCCCACCTGCTTGGTCTACCCAATGCCACTAAGTTGAGAGTGGTTTGTTATGCAGCAATAGATAGCTGATACATAGTTGGCTTGGATTCTTTTAAAGATTTTTAAAAATTTAAAAAAAGGATGGGGACTGGGAACTGTTCTAGATGAAAGGAAACCAAAGAGATAAGGAAACTAAAGGCAATGAGTGATCCTTTATTGGATCCTGGATTTAAAACAACAACAAAATAACACACACACACAGCTATAAAGGAATTAAGTTGGAATGCTTGGGGAAACCTGAATTATATAATATATTAGATATTATTGTAATAATGTTAAATTTCCTGAGTGCTATAGTGGTTATGTACAAGAATATCCTTGTAAGTGCACACATATGTAAGTGGGTAGTGTGCATATGTAAGGGTAGGAAAAGGGAGACTTAAGCAAAAGTGACAGAATGCAATGTTAATAAATGGTGAATCTAAGTGAAGGCTATATGGATATTTTTGTACTATTTTTGCATCTTTTCTATAGGCTTGAAATTTCTCAAAATAAAAAGCAGAGAAAATAAAGTTTTCCTTTCCTGGCTCTGCATTGAAAGCCTTCTGCATTTTTGTTTCTTCGTGATTTGCAGTTAAAAAACAAACAGGGAGGAAGCAGATGTGGCTCAAGCTGTTGGGCGCCCGCCTACCACATGAGAAGTCCCGGGTTTGGGTCCCAGTGCCTCCTAAAGAAGATGAGCAAGACAGCGAGCTGACGTGACGGGCTGGCACAGCAAGCTGACACAAGATGATGCAACGAGGAGACACAATGAGAGACACAACAAGCAGGGCATGGAGGTGGCTCAAGCAATTGGGTGTTTTATTTTTCCAACTGTACCGTAAGTTTGAAATTATTTCAAACTAAAAAGATTTTTTTTTTTTAATATTATCACCTATGGATGAGATCCAAAGAACAAAGACGACAAAAAGGTTAATCATGCAAAGAAATGTGATTATATCTACCACAAGAAAAACAAATAGTTTTAAAGACCATCTGTTGTTTGAGGGTAGACCTTAGAAGTAGGAATAAAAGACTGATTTCACACTAAACAGCTTATTTTCTTTTATTAAAAAACAACAACAACAACAACAACAAAAAACTCCTATTCCCTATAAATCAATATTCCCCAACCTAAAATATTATTAACCCATGCCCCCTACAATGCTCTCTTCTGTTACCACTATCTCCAAATAGCTATGCCCAACCTTCTTTCTGTAGCTTTTATTATGAAATCAACAGGTACTGTGAAGGTTCTTAAACTACACAGCCCCTAGAGCAGATTCTGATCTGACCCCCACCCCCAACTCCTCTGTCCAGAGGATGACAATATGCCCACCTTTCCCATGAGGGGAACAGACTCATTCAAATTGAGGGACATTCTGCAAAAACAGCTGGCCTGGACTCTTTTTAAGAATCACTGCTGGGAAGCGGCTGTGGCTCAATCGGTAGGGCTCCCGTTTGCCATGTGGGAGGCCCCGAGTTCGGTTCCCGGAGCCTCCTGTTGAGGGCAGGCCCGCCCGCACAGCGTGGTTGGCTGACCCGGCGGGCACGGGCAGCAGGGGGGGGATGAATGAATAAATAAATCAAATCTTAAAAAAAAAAAAAAAAAAAGGTAAAATACTTTAAAAAAAAAAAAAAAGAATCACTGCTATAAGGACTGAAAAATATGACTCACAAATGAAAACTGGGTTCTTCCCATTTTGTTCTACTACATGTAAAGCAATTATATATACATACATGCGTATACACTTCCTCCTAAGCAAATCTGTTTTGCTTTGATCATTTCAAGATAAATTCATAGAAGAGGAATAGTTGCCACAAATGGTGAAAATACTTAAGACTTTTGTTACAGGGGTGGATGTGTCCTCTGTCTCCCGTATGGAGGGACCTGGGTTTGATCCCCGGGACCTCCTGGTTAAAAAAAAAAAATAGAATTTTATTACATCACCTACTTGCCCTCCAGAGGGCTAAACCCTTCTACATTCCTATTAACAACAAATGAGTACGTCCATTTCCCCCACTTCATTTACCTTTGTTGTTAACATATTTTTTTATCCTATGCCAATTGTGAAGGCAAAAAAAAAAAGTCACTATTGTTTAATGATATTTGAATTCCGGCTCTCAGCCAAATAGGCCACACTCGGACCGAACAAAGCCCCTGAGGATCCTGGTGGAGCTGAAATTACTAGGAATTAATTCCAAGCAATTTAGTAATTCTTCCTCCTGACGTGTGCAGTACCTTGAGCCACCACCAGGTGGCGGTAGACTCGTGGGGCAGCTAAACATCACTAAGAAGCTCTTAGCCTAATGTGTGGCCAGTTGACTCTCAAAGAAATAAATAGCAACAATAACAATAGCAAATAACTTTTATTGGGCCTCTGCTGTGGGTCCAGCTCTATACTTAGTGCTTAATATGAACTATATCATTTAATCCTCCCAAAAATAGCCCCTGAGGGCATCGTTTGTTACACTTCAATATTTTCTGTTAAAAAAAAACACTATTAAAATCCTAGAAGAAATAACACAACTGCTCTCAAAAGTGAATGCTCAGAATTACCAATACCTGGGGACCATTAATAGCCTATTAACTAAACTGCTATTTAATCACTAGCTAAGTAAAGCCAGAGTCACTAATTCAGTTTGCTTAATTTCCTGGAACAGCAGGCCTCCCTGGGCCACGGGGCTGCAGGGCCCTTAAGGGATTCTGCTCTGAGACAATGCATGCCAAGGGTCCCCTGTGGATTCTCAACAACCCCATGAGGTAGGCTGTTCATCCCCATTAACCAATTATTATAGTCCCAATTCCCAGACAAGAAAACTGAGGCCTGGTAACTTGGTCACTGTCACACAAGCAATAAATGGCAGAAGCAGGGCAACCCATTGCAATGCCCACCGGCGCCCATGCTCCCTTCTGTTCAGCTCGGCTCCCTTCTTTCAGATTCCTCCAGCTCCCCGGCTCGGACTGCACGTGTCAGTTAGCAAATTGTCATTCATTCCCAGGAGCCAGGAGAGGCCCTGGGGTAAAGCAACTTAGGTGCAGCTGTGCCTGCACCTGTCCACCGCCATGCCCCCTCCCCTACCTGCCTCCATCCCCAGCTCCCTCCCTGTCTCTAACCTAGGGCCTGGCAGCTCCCTCCCCCAGGTGTACCTCTCCTACCCTAAGCAGAGCTCTGAAATAATTTCCACTGCTGATCTGATAACAATGTATGTATGAAAAGTAACTTATGAAGATAATTTGGAGCTGTAAAATGGTCCAGGCCTCAGGGGAACGTGGACATTCTGCTTCAGCATCTGACAGTCCTATAAAAACAAACACTTCCTGGAGTAAGAGCTCTCCCGGGCAAGGCTTATTAATAGAAACTTTGAGGCTCGACAGCCTCCTCTAGCGTAAAACTACTCGGCAATGTCCACAACAAGGCTCCCCTGCTGCATCATCTTTTATGAGAGATGGACGGGCCTTCCCTAAACGGCCCCCAGCGCCCCCCACCCCGCTCCATTTTGTCTGCTGCAATGGAAGTAAAAATGTGGCCCTCGCCCTTTTGTTGGCTGTTCTGCTGGGCGGGGTGCTTTGTGGGTGGCTGTAGCCCAGTCACCAGCCCAGTGACCCCTACCCAGTGGGCCCTCAGTAAGTACTTAAGAAATGCCTACACTTTGATATAGGCGTGCAACTGTCCCATCCATAGAACGAAGCCCAGGCGTGACAAGACAGCCGGACAACATGGCTGTTAAAGTCGAAATGACCAAATGAAACAGCAAAACCCAAACGCAACGGAAGCTCCCTTTGAACTAGACAAAGACCCATACTCGAGACTAAACAAAAGAGCAAAATCCCAACACCACAAAAGAACAAAGCAGAAACAACCAGCATAATTCCCCCCAAAAAGAAAATTGATTAAACCACTGTAATAAGCACATTTAATATCCACCTTAAAACAAAAGCTCATCCAGTGGTTTTCTAAGTCCACCCAGGGTCAACCTAAGTCCTAAACTGGGAGCAGAGACTAGAGAAACTTGACCTGATTTTACATCTACTGCCCTTCATGGAGAGGGGTGGGGGTGGGTGCTGGGGCCTTGGACAGATGGCAGGACATTAGTGAAGTGACACAAACAGAGACACGGGATGCAGACAAACCTGGGCTCCCATCCTGGCCTCTGCCCTCGCCTAGCTATGCAACTTTGGGCAGGTCAGTTAACCTCAATGCTTCGCCTGTAAAATGGGCTTAATGCCTCACTGCTGTCTTGTCTTCCTTCCGTCTGTACAGCAGTCCTGCAGCCTGGGGCAGCACTTCAATAATGTTCAGTTTTCTCCGCCCCTCCCACCCATATTAAATGGCTTCCAAAAGGAGAATAGCAGACTATATACAATATATACTCAAACACTCACTGGTTCTTTAATTTCATACACACAAAAGTCAACAAACACGTGGTGACCTGCAGCACTGTCCTACTCCATGGGGGAGCGGCAAAGCCAGGCCGAATTCTGTGGTCTGGAAAGAGAGCTGGCAGCACACTGCGAGGTCACCATAATAAACAAAGCCTCTTGGAAATTCAGAGGGAGGAGTTTCGTCCGGATTCTTCACCAAGAAGAGGCCATCTGAGCTAGATCTTGAAGAACGCACTAGATGTGGACGGGGCACGTTGAAGGTGATCACAAAGATGAATAGTCGATGGGCCTGGACTTTGAGGGGTGCAGTGTTTGCAGACAGGGGGAGACAGTGCAGAGGTGACCAGGACAGGCGTGTCCACACCAGGACAGGGGATCAGAGAAAGCAGAGGCACCGAGGCAGTGGGATTCGGTAAGAGCTGCCCCTGCCTCTGAGGAGGTGACCGTGACAACGGGCTGGTGACGAGATGGCATGAATGACCTCCAGCAGTGAGAGCTGTGCCCCGGGGCACTGCTCCAGGTCAGTGGACCCAAGTTCCTATTAGAATAGACTGGAGTTAGGGTTAGAGCAAAGCAGGGTCCCGATGTGAGAACAACTTAAAGAAGTGGCCGTTTAGCGGAAGGAAACGAGATGTCCGTCCCCTCACAGGTGGCCCGGCAATGAGCTATGGGTGATCAATTTGTGCTGAAGAGATGAAAAGCTATTTCCTATCCTGGGCTGACTCTCTTCCTCTCCACTCAACACCCCCAAAATAACCCTTCTTTGAAGCCACATAGATTCTAACCCGTTAAACTAAAAAGGGACCTTGGCCCTTTTCTCAGATGAGAAAACTGAGGTGTGAAGCAAAAAGGAGGTGCTTCCCCGGGCCAGCCAGGGACCGAGAGGGCCAGAAAGTCAAGTGTCGTCATCTGTTTGTTTTCACGGTTCCCCTCCCCATCCCTTTGGGAACCGTCCCCTCATCAAGATGTCCTTTTTGCTGGGAATCCTCAAATCTTCCCACTACCCCACTGAAAACCAAAGGACACTGCTGTCAAAACTGCCACTCATTTTCCTCCCTGTCAATCCCTCATCTCTCAATTATAAAGTGGAAGGTAGGTGTTTTCTAAAGTCCCATCCAATTTATGTTAGCACCATGGTTAAAGTGCCTTTTCTACTATCCAATTTCCACAGTTCACTGCCCAGTGTGCAAGGATGCTGTTTTCTGACTGTATGAGGCCGAGAGCCACTAGCCAATGAAAGGGAATGTTGCAAAAGGAATAACGTGATCTGGGCACTTTGGAAGCTCTTGCTGTTTTGTTTAAAGGCCCGTACGCAGGTTTAACTCTGTAAATTAACTCAAGCAAGGCAAACGGGCAAAACTCTGGGCTACTGTACCCCCAGCTCTTTGAAGAGTGCCTGCTACCCAGTGGGCTCTCGATAGATATTTGTGGGATGTGTGTTGAGCCCATTCGGCTTGCCAGTTGCATTTTTTAAAAAACTAATTGTCTAGATCTCCTGCCATCTAAAATTTCTCCTTTATAAAGGGTTGATCGTAACACAAACTGCTTCCTGGCTTGCTCTTGCAGATGCCATTAGAGTCCAAAAGGAGGGAGAAATGCCAAATTTGGAAAAGCCTCACTCCACCTCTGAGGCCAGAGTTGAGGGTGATCAGGTCGCACTCCTCCAGCACGCCTCCCCCTACCTGCCCTCACATGCTCACACCTGTCTGCCCAGGAGGCTCCACCTCCCGCCTTTTTTCCTCCTTTTTGGGGCATTCCAGTCTCAACCCTAGCACTGAATATGCTTCCTCCAATGCTCCCGCTCCTTCCCACCCCCTCGCCCCCACCCCCAGGGGGCCCTTAACTGGACGTGTTTATTTTTACCATCTGTGCCTGAGTGTGACTGTGAGCAGAACCAGCCTTGAGCTTAAGGCAAGAGCCCCCCCCACCCCCAGTACCCCCCATAGCCCAGCTGATGCCTCCTCTCCC
Organism: Tolypeutes matacus; assembly: GCA_026826555.1. Classification (NCBI taxonomy): domain Eukaryota; kingdom Metazoa; phylum Chordata; class Mammalia; order Cingulata; family Chlamyphoridae; genus Tolypeutes; species Tolypeutes matacus. The sequence goes on along the minus strand of JAKSZT010054401.1, from coordinate 4,645,672 downwards.
CCACAGCCCAGTCCTAAACCCAGTTCCCCACGCCCAGCTCCCCAGCTTCCCTGAAATTCCTCCGGAATTATTATCAAGGTCTCCTCCACAGGAAGGTCTTCTAAAAGACACAAGTCTCCTTGGGAAGGCCTTTCCCACCCCTGCCTCCCGTCCACTCTCTCCCACTCCCCACACTTCCCACCAGCGGCCCTCAGATCTTCTCTGGGCCGAGGGTTCCAGGCATTTGCTTCTTGTGAGAGCTACTCTGCACTCCCATCTCCCTGCGGGGCTCCCCCAGGCGTGAGCTCCGGAGCTTGGAACCACATTCTATTTGTAGCTCGAGCACACAGCAGATTCAACACAAAGTGCGAGTGTCGGGAGAGCCCCGCTCGGGAAACACACTTGCAAGCCTTCTACAGGCCACCTCCACCTACCTTCCCGTACAGGCACCTCAGAAACCTCCAATTCTCCAAAGCCAGAGCAGACCAAGCACTCCCCGTCCCAAACCTGCCCTGCTGACGGCAGCCACATGAACGTGGCTTCCCAGAGCAGAAACCTCGGGGTGTTCCTCAGCCACACGCAAGCCAGCCACAAGGCCTCAAGGTCCAGCACCTCCTCGACCCTCCTCACCGCCCCCGGCTCAGGTCAGACCTGGCCTCCAGAGAGGGGGCTTCCAAAGCACCAGCCCCTCTTCCGAAAACAGCCCTGCGTGGCGGCCTCCGACGTCTTCCCCACCCCTAAAGTCTGAGGACCTTCCAGGATCTGGCCCGATCCCCCCATCCCCTCCACGCCACCCCCATCCTCCTCACGCACCTTCCACCTGGCCAGACCAAACTCACCTTCGTTCCCTTCAACCTGCCATGCTCTCGTGCCTCTCGACACACAGACCTTCCTCTGGCTGCAATTCTTTTCCCCACGAACACCCATTTTCATCCTTCAAGGTCCAATTCCCACGTCATTTTTGTGAAGTCTTCCCCAGAAGCACCTTGGCTGTTATCCCAGGCTGTTATTTTTATTTTATTTATACCAGCTTCCCTCTACAACGGGCTTGAGGCAGCTTACAAATGATGCACACACTGCAACTAGTTATTTTATTTTCTTTAAGAGTGAGAGCATCAAGGCAAAGACAAGGCTGAAAAAGATAAGAAGCTAGGAGGTGGGGAGGACTCACAACCTCTCTCCTAAGGTCTCACACTCATCTTAGAGGTCGGCCACAGACTGGCCCTGAGCTTCCTACCCCGGGGAGCTGGGTACTCCTTGGTGAGCTCACTTCCGGTGTTTTTTAAATTTGCTCTTTGTGTCTGTCTCTCCCTGGACTGGGACACCCCGAAGGGAATGCACAGTCTCTGATTCATCTGTGTCCCCGGCATGTAGCAAATGACTCAGCACATGAATGTGCCCAGGAGACATTGCTGAATGAGTGTCATCATGGGCAGGGAAGGGCACGCGTGTTTACTGAGTGCCAGGCATTTGAGAAAACATCATTTTATCCTCCCACAAAACACTGAGCGGAGCTAGGATTTGAACCCAAAACCGCCTCTCCAAAGTAACTGCTCTTTCCACTCCGTATACTGCTCCTTGCCTTCAGCATCACGATGTACCCAAATATCCTCGCCTGCAAGGCCCTTGGCCAAGCAGCTTTTCCTGCTCACTCAGGAGAGAAGTGAGCCCGAGTCCTGCCCCTGACTTTCCACACACTTAAGGAAGAAACATCACAGTTCTGAAGAAGCGGCGTCCTCCTTGGCAGGGGAAACCTGAGCAGCCTGCGGATGCTCGGCAGCTGGATTCCACAGCCCCCTCATCCTACTGCCTTCCCTCTGAGGTTGGTACCATCTCCCTGCCTTTGTTTTCCTTCTTCAAGGTCCAAATCCTCCAGGTCTCCCCGTTCCACACTGGAACCTTCTCTAACCAAGCCATCTGTGTGCAAAGCACTTTCCTCTCTCACATCAGTTAGGCCATACTGTGTATTTTTTTTTATTATTTATTTTTATTTTTTAAAGATTTTATTTATTTATTCATTTATC
>JAKSZT010054401.1:4608020-4638669 GCA_026826555.1 Tolypeutes matacus | reverse complement strand
CAAAGCCCCGAGCCGCCGCGGGCGCCGCGGGTCGGTGGGCGCCGAGGAGGGCGGGAGCGCGGCCCCGCGCAGTCCCCACCTCCCCCAGCCGCGGTCGCCGGCCTCCCGGGGGGCTCGGGGCGGGGCGCGGGGTGGCCCCCGCCTCCCGCCGCCCGCACCCAGCCCGCAGCGCTCGGCCTCCCGCTCGGTGCCGGCGTCCCTGCGCGCATCCTGCCATCCTGCGCTGGCCCACCTCGGCGGAGGAGCTCCGGAGGCGGCCCGGGAAACTGGGTTCCATCGCCACCGCCACCGCCAAGCCAGGCGGCGGCCACCAGGGATGCGGCGGCCGTGGGACGAGTTAGTGGGAGCCCCCAGACTGCGACGGGCCCGTTCTCTTCCGGGCACTGGGCCAGCCCACCCCCACCCCCACCCCGCCCCGCCGTCGCCCGCCGTGCTCAGCAGAGAGTTTTGTTAATTTGCGGGACGTGCGTTCCCTAGGGCAGGGAGTGTGCCTTGGGGCCCAGAGCCTGGGGCTCACACACCTTGGAGATGTGGGAATTAATGCACGGATGAATGAGCGCACAGGTCAGACAACTGCTGGACGAGGCACCTTTCCTTGCCCCTGCCCCGCGAAGGGTGGCTGGGTGTTTCTTACGCCCTGGGAAGGGCACAGAAGGCCGCTGAACGGCTTGGAGGCCCCCCCCTTACCCCCCAGCTTCCCCCACGCACAGCCCCGGAGGCCCAGCCAAGCCCCTGACTACAAAGGAACACCCAGCCACATGGGGGCGGGGGGCAAGGACCCGGAGAAAACAAGGACCCCAGACTCAGAGTGGCGATGCCCCTTGATCGTTCTTTTGGCGATAATGTGCGTGATGCCAGGGCTTTGCCAGCTGGCCCGGAAACTAAAGCCGGCCCCCGGGAGCTGCTACTGGCGAAGCAACTTTACGGTCCTCCCAGCCCCGGGAGCCAGAGCTGAAGACCATATATATGCACTTAAGGTTTTCCGCTTAGGGCCACCTCCGCAGTTCAAGATTTCCTTCTTACAGGAGCAAACAGTCAAGGGAACTAGGGCCTGTGAAACCAGAAAGTCATTTCGGGAATTGATAATTGATTGATAGGTGGACAGTGTGGGAAATGCATTGTCTGTTAACAGGCCCGGGTCTGACTCCTGCCTTCACTGCTTGTACCTCTGTCAAGTAATTTAACCTCCTTGTATGTCACTTGTAAGGCGGGAATAATGATGCCTACCTAGCAGGGAAGGTGAAAGCGTCTCTCCTTTATTTCAATACGTGCTGGTATTATTTATTGTTATTATTACCGATTAAAAATAATGGTTGACATTAGATACAAGCAGAAATGCCACTAAAGATGCATGGAAACTCACATTTAATCCTCCCATCTCCAGGGTTTTTGAGTGGGGTATCTACTCACATGTGTAATGTGGTTACTGCACTCCCAGCTGGCTCATGATCTAGTATGGCAAGTTACTGAGGAAAAGCTTAACCTCTCTCTTACCTGTCAAGTGGAACAGCAACACTAACTTAGTAGGTGTGTGAGGAGTAAATAAGATGTATGTAAAACCTTAGCCCGTGCATGGTGTATGGAAAATACTCAGTGTCAGCTATTAATTTTATTATTAATAATAAAGCTCTTATAACGTCTCTGTAAAAGCGCTGGAAGGGCAGGGTCTATACGGAACATGATCCCTGCAGGAGGTGCTTCCCGTGATGGTGAAGCGCAGGGCAGCGCATTGCAATCCAAGAGCTCCTTGAGAATAGCTCTGAGTACGGTCTCTCCTTTGCTGGGCTCACCAAGCAGACTTGACACAGGATTTGGTTTCTACGGAAGTTTTCTTAAAGGAGAAAAAATGCCTTGATCATCCAGCCTGAATACTCTGGGATTCTAAGCAATTTCAGTTCTCTTTGCAAAGTAGTACATTGATGTTTCGTTTGTCCCTCTGTCTGTAATGATTTTGACTGGTCAGAGACATCACCCCTTAAGTCACATGAAGAATTGATATTAGAGACAATTTTCATCAGGCTCTTTTGTTGGCAAGAAATGAGACTCATCCCAACTTGCTAAAGGTTGCTGAAGGTTGATGTTGCTGAGTCATGGGTGAATTGGAATTGAGAGACAGGAACCCAAGTTGAGCAGGGCCTCCTAGGAACCTAAAAGCCTCTAGGAACAATTTTTTCCTCTTATTCGAGGTCAGGTGTCTTTCTACGCCTCTGCCTCCTCTCTTTCTCTTGATACACCCCAGCCTCTCTCTGCATATGTGCTCCACTCTCCCCTATCTCCCAGCCAGCTCTTGCCACTTACTCATCCCACATTTAGCCATCACGGGCACCTCAGCAACTTGCCTCTGGGTTCGCATTTAGCAAGACAAAAAAAAATCTGATTGGCCCAGTCCATCATTTCAAGCCAGGCTACAAGTCCCATTTACTGGCCAGCCAGTGCACTGGCTGCCATTGGGTTAGAAGTCCACCTGAGTCCATCAGCTGGCATGAGATGGAGAAGGCACTGAGATGAAAGCAGCCATCTGGCTCAGCAGGCATAGGGCAGATGCACTGAAGGAATCCCATTACAATGACCATATTTTCTGAACCCAAAATTAGAATAAAGAGCATAAAAATGATTTGGTGGTGGTGATGGTAGCACAGCACTGAATATAAAATTAGTGCCGCTGAACTGTACACTTAAAAATGATTAAATTTGGGAAACGGATGTGGCTCAAAAGGTTCGGCGTCCCTCTACCATATGGAGAGACCGGGGTTCGATCCCCGGTACCTCCCAGTAAAAAAAAAAAAAAAAAAGGTTAAATTTGTGAACTCTATGTTTATTGCCACAATAAAAAAAATGTTTTTAAATGTAAAAAAAATTATATTTGGGGTCTATTCGCTGAGGTAGAGGCAGTCTGGGAGATGTAGTTTGATTCCAAAATATTGGAATTTTGATACTAATAATAGTAGAATAAGTTTTTTGAAATTGAATCTTCCCTGGAAAAATCTTTGTCACCATAATAGTGGGTGATTATATATATATATAAGATGAGATTATATATGTAAAGCACTTCAATAGTGTCAGTATAAATATTAATTCTAATTACACGTAGTAGAGGACTGGGTAGTCCTTGATCTGTGGTGAACCCACCAAAATACAGCTACCTGTTAGGGTATCCCTGAATGCCACCCAGTCTGTGTCTATCCACATTTGCCTTTCAATACAAGACCAAAAGCCAGCTGTGCAGGGGGATAGCTTTTAGGAAGCTGTGGGGAATGGTGGTGACATCTCCTAGGACCTTACCAGTGAGTGCATATAGCTGTCTTTCTATCTGAACATCCTCTTCCCTAAGTTGAAGAAGGCTAGGCTATTCTTCAGGTTGCCAGAGAGATCCAAATATCTTGTGTTAGACATGGCACTGAAAACAACTAAAATGCCTCAACCTCCAGGACCCAGCTGTCAAGCGGAAAGGAGGGGAGAGGAACGCTGAATGTGAGGCTGCATGGAGAGCCTGTGTGGAAGGAGCCTCTAGGGGAGTGTCAGGAAGTGGTGGGGGGACAGGGCCAGAATGAAATCCAGGATGCATGAAATTCCCAGGGGGATTTCAAATACCTACCACGCCCCAAGGCCTACCTTGTCCTTTTTAAAGTGGCTGGATTTGCAAGCCACTGGCCACTGGAATTGCTAGTGCCACATCAATCTGACTTTCAGGTGGTTTTGGTGAACTTATCCCAAGCTCATAATACATGGATGGTGAAGCTTTTACTATTTATTTTTGGAGTACTTGATTACTTTAAATAGTTGGTACCCAGCTGTATTCATTTTTTATTGCTATTTAACAACTTACCCCAAAACTTGAGCCTTAACATTTATCGAACAAGCATTTATCATCTCACAGTTTCTGAGGGTGAGGAAGCACCTTAGATAGATAGTTCTGTCTTGGAGTCTCTCCTAAGGTTGCAGTCAAGAGGTTAGCTGCATTACCACAGTAAAGTTTTTCTTAAAAGATGTCAGCTGAGGAAGCAGTCAACTGAAGTCTTGACTAGAGGTGAACAATACAATTCCAAGGTGGCTCACACATGGCTGGCAAGTTGATACTAGATGTTGGCAGGAGGGCTGAGCTCCTCTCCACACAGGCCTCTCCACAGACTCTTGAATGTCCTCACAATATGACCACTGGCTTCCCCCAAAGAAAGCCACTAAGAGCTCTGAAGCCTTGGGGGAAGGTACTGAATATCTGGAAAATGAGAGTTTGGTTTTGTATTAGTCAGCCAAGGGGGTGCTGATGCAAAATACCAGAAATTGGTCAGTTTTTATAAAGGATATTTATTTGTGGTAGAAGCTTACAGTTACCAGGCCATAAAGCATAAGCTACTTCCCTCACCAAAGTCTATTGCCACATGTTGGAGCAAGATGGCTGCTGACGTTTAGCCGTCCTCTTCCTCTTAAAGCTCCATGGTCAGGCTCTCTAGGATTTGTTTCTCTCCCCAGGACTCGATTCTCTCCAGGCTCAGCTGCTTTGGTCTCTGCACAAGGCCAGCTGTAGACTTTCAGGCCAAGGGCTCATCTCTTTTCCTGGGGCCTTCTCTCCTTCCTCACAACCAAGCTCCTCTGTGCACTTACTTCCCAGGGCTCCAGCTCAAAAACTCCAAACTTCCTTCTCAGCAGCGCAGTTTCTCTGTGAGTCCCCGCCCCCTGCGGGGACTTAACATCCTACTGACGTGGCCCAATCAAAGACTTAATCAATATTTAATCAAGTAAAAGTAAAACCTCTGAATCCAATACACTCTAATATGCCCAGAGGAAAAGACCAGTTTACAAACATAATCCAATATTTCTTTTTGGAATTCATCAATAATATCAAACTGCTACCGGTTTGGATCCCTACCTTCTGTTTAGACTCTGACATTAGGTGCTACTACCCTTTTCCTTTCACTATCAAATTTCTAGGTATCTCTCCTAGAAAAATACTTGTCCATGATTACAAAGAGGCATGCTGAGTGCAGCTTTTGGTAATTAATGGGAGATAAGAAAGGAAAGAAAAAAAGTAGGAAGAAGGGAGGGAAGGAGAGACGGGGGTGGAAGGGGGAGAGAAAGAAGAGAGAGAAAGAAAAAGAAGGGAAACACTGGGAAAAAAGTCATCAATAGGGGAATGTTTCAATAAACTACAGTATTTCATAGAACTGACGAAGCATTGCACTGCTGTGCTTTCTTGTTTGCTTATTTTTGCTTTCGTTTTGTTTTTCTAAGCCATTTTTTAAATTTCAAAAATGTATTTTTTTAAATTAATGTTATAAGATGCTCAGTTAACACAAGCTAATAATTACAATAACAATAAATCTGCTTTGATAATGTGGTTACACACACACACCCTCATTTTTGTTCATTCCTCAATCTTGAGGGATTTGGGACAATGTCCACTTTGACTGCTTCAGGCTGAGAAGGGATGTAGACATTATTGGGCAGAGAAGTGGAATTGTTTTGCTTGAAGTTGAAGATATTCCTTGCTTTTGGGGTGGGGCTGGTGCTTCATCATCATTTTGTTAGCTGTCCAGAGCAAGCCTGAAGAACTGGAGAGGAGGAGTTGGCTGCATATCTGCTTGGTTTTAGGGCTCAACTTCCCTATGAACAATTTGAAGACTTTGTCTCTGAGAAATATACTTCACAGCTAAATTGAAAGTTATAGGTTCAGATAAAAGGAGTTGAAGAATCATGATTAGTGGATTTATAGATGAATATAACTATGCTATATGGGAGAAATAGCTTTTCATATATTCTCAGATAAGGTCCGTCCAGGGGGTGTTGATTTCATGAGGGCTTGTGGCTTGCCTATGGTGTCCGGGAATCCTAGGGCCCTCAGGAGCACTTTTGTTTGAGGCTTTGTTTACTGTGGCAGTTTGTGAAGTCTGGCTGAGACCTGCATAAGTGTAATCTCTGTTATGACCTCCTGACCCACTTTGAAATCTCTTAGCCATAAAAACTCTATTTTATTTACTATTCCCCCATTTTGGTCAAGGTCGTTCTCCAAATGCATCACTGATAAACACTTCGAAATAATCCCTCGGTGCCAGGGAGGCTCATTCCCGGAAGTCATGTCCCATGTATGGGGGCAGGTAGTGAGTTATTTGCGGAGTATGGCTTAGAGAGAGGCCACATTTAAGTAACAAGGAGGTTTAGAGGAGGTAACTCTTAGGCATTAATTATATTTAGGCTTAGTTTCATTATTACAGGAATAAGGTTCATAAGTGCAAGCCTTAAGATCAAGGACTTTGCCAAGCCATTTTAATTCCATGATTTTAAATCTGGAGAACATTTTAATCCTGGGTACATTCTCACCCAAGGACATTTTCATCCAACCTATTACTCTTAATTCTACCACAGATATGAGTATAAAACAGCAATAGACCAATGGAAGATGACAAGGCAATGGTATTCCTCTGGAGCATCTGAAAGTATTTGTTTACAATATTCTTATAAGTTAACTAAGAACTAAATATAAACTATTAGTATTTTATCCAATTTATACTAAATATTTCTGGTAGAAATAATTAATACAAAACAAAACTGACAAAGGCTAAAACCGCACATGGTAAATGTTAGAATTACTAAATCTGACTCGGGAAAAAGGGTTTGCTAGAAATATTGACCACAAAGTAGAACTCCAAATGACAGAAACTCTAATCAATTAAATTTAAAATAGAAAATTTTCAGAGAAAAGAACTGATCCTTTAATTCTATTGACTGTACTTTCAGTAAAATAAAAATGAAAATGGAAAAAAAAATGCAAAAAGTTTAACTGTCATAAGAGCCAAAATTCCACATGCTGCCTTGGCATCTTTGGGCCTCATAAGGCCCCAAAGACCTAGCTGTGAGTTCTCCTGCTCTCACCAAATACGCCTCCCACCCAGCAGGACAGACTCTACCCGGCTAGTTCTCCAATCAGTGAGACCAGCGGCACCCTACCCAGTCCTTAATCTAACAGTTTTACTTCCCTGGCAGTCTGCGAGATTGTTCAAACAATCCAGTCACATCCTCCCACAGGGACCAAGGGTCACCCCATCCTCTTCTTACTACAAAGCCTGTTTCCCACAGTCCCTGCTGGTTCCCTGTGCTCCCAAGGGCAAACCCTGTGTGGTTCTGTGTGGTATGTGGTGTGCTCTTCCCCCGGGCTATGAGTGTGTAATGAATAAACTGCGGTCCATTTCACCTGTCCAGTGTCAAGTGTTGTGCATTCAGCTAACTTCATAACCCCAGATGCCTTCCTCACCAAGGGGGTCAATAAGAGTTGGCCAGAACAATTGTACTACATGAAAACTGATCAAGGAATTAAATGGATGTGAAGAGTTGGTCCCAGAAAATATATTATCAACAAGAAATTGTGAATGATGGTATAATTCTGATATTTGTATATTCAAAAACTTAGATAAAAAAAATAACAACAGAAAAAACACTTAGATTCAAAATTCCCTTGAGTCAAAGAATAGGGCCTTATCAGTGGGCTCTATTTTGGAATCTGTGCTCCTGAAAGTGACAGAATTGGACTCAAATAAGTCCTCCCTGCACATGGTTCATCAGTCCCTTCTATTCAAACCTATATGTGATGCTGGAGTTTTTAGGTATACTTCCAGAGACTGGAGCCTCTGGCCTACCTATGTGCCAGGTGTGCGTGGAATCTCGGTGGAGCTGCAACTCCTACCCTACAGCTCAATGGACTCATCCAAGTCACCTCGCGAGGAGACAACGATGGTCAACGGCCATCCCAGGGAATGGAGAGGGCCTGCATCTGTAGGCGGGATCATCCCACCCACCATATCCATGGGATATAAGCCCTCTCTTACTTGGAGGTGGAGTGGACATCACCATCCCACTCCCCTCAGGATTGGGGGAAGAACTATGGACTAGAGTGGGCTTAATGGTATTCTGTTGTACACATATGGTGATTCTAGCAATGGAAGAAATTATAACAGTGAGGTGGAGCCGGTGGCCACTGGACACTTTCGGGGCAGGGAGGGGATGTGCAGTTGAAATACAGGGGCTTTTTTGGGACTTGGGGGTTGTCCTGAGTGCCGTTGTGGCGACGGATGTAGGCCATTTTAAATCAGCACACACCATTCAGAACTGTGTGGGAGAGAGTGTGGTCTACGATGTGAACTGTGGTCTATGATTGATGGCAAGGCCCCAGGATGTGTAAGTCCATTGAGGGTGGTGGACCACACTTGTGGGAGATGTTTGTGTGGGATGTGGTGGGAGGTGTGGGAGGTGGGGAACATGGGAATCCCAGTAGGTTCTGTGTAATATTTAGGTAATCTAAGCACCTCTTAAAATATAGATATATATATATATAACATTTTTGTAAGCAAATGCACATATATGCATATATATTTATATATCATTTTACAAATATTGGTATGTATTGTGAAAAATTTGATTTTTACCCACAATAAAAAATAAATAAATTTTAAAAAAAGAGCATGGAGAAAACCCTGGCATTAAAAAAGTCCCATTTCATCAACAGATGAATGAATAAACAAAATTTGGTATATCCATACAATGGAATATTATTCAGCCATAAAAAAGAACGAGGTTCTGATATATGCTACAACATGGATGAACCTTGAAGACATCATGTTGCGTGAATGAGCCAGAAACAAGAAGAGAAATATTGTATGATTTGGTTATACAAAATACCTATAAAAAAGAAATTTATAGAGGCAGAACATAGGTTACAGATTACCAGGGGCTAGGTGGAGAAGAGGCGAGAAGATGGAAAATTACTGCGTAATGGGCACAGAGTTTCTGAAACTCTGTGCCCATTACGCAGTAATGGCTGGAGATAATGGTGGCCCAATATTGTGAATGTGAATTATATCACTGAATTGTATAGACATAAGTGGTTAAAATGGGAAATTTTGTGTTGTATAGATGTTAACACTATAAAATTTTTTTACATATACTGTTCCCTCCACAGACCCCATGCACCAGCATAATTATTCTTAATTCTTAGTTCTTATCAGTGCTGACGGTTTCATGCATCTAAGACTAGGGTTTGTCCTTGAGGACCATTCCTTGGAGAGAAAAATTCCACTCATCAGGCAACATTTCCATTTGTTCTCCTCTTTGATGTCTGTATTGTATTAGTCTGCCAAAGGGGTGCTGATGCAAAGTACCAGAAATCTGTTGGGTTTTATAAAGGGTATTTATTTTGGGTAAAAGCTTACAGTTACAAGGCCCTAAAGAGTCCAATTCAAGGTTGCTTTCTCACCAAAGTCAGTTACCACATGTTGAAGCAAGATGGCAGGTGATCTCTGCTTGGTCTCTCCTTCCTTTTTCCTTTTAAGGCTCTGTGGACCCAGCTTCTTCCAATCCCAGCTGTAGGCTGGCATAGGGGCTCGTTTCTCAGGGCTTCCTATATCAGCTGCAAACTATCAGGTGAACGGCTCACCTCTCCCCCGGCTTTAGCAGTTTGAGCCTTCTTTCTGATACATGACAAAGTCTTCTCCTCTGGCATCTATGGAGCTCTCTCTCTTCCCACATCTTCTTGAGTGAGTGTCCGTTTATATAGGCTCACCAAGAGGGCAGGGACTCAACTCTGAGTCACACCCTACTGATATGGTCTAATCAAAGCCCCAATCCTAACAGGTAACTTAATCAAGTCTTGTCAGCTAAATCTAATGCATTCAAAGGGTATCACACCCAGAGGAACAGACCAGTTTACAAACATAATCAATATCTTTTTTGGAATTCATAAATAATATAAAACTGCTACAATGTCTTCTTTGTCTAGGCTTAAGTTTTGAGTGTCTTTTGGATCTGATAGAATGTTCTTTTGTCCATCATTGCTATAATTTCTGCACATATTGAGGATTGTGTTTATTTTTAGATAGGAGTTCTCCTTGTCTGTCATGCAAAGTGTGTTACACATAATCTCTTCTTCATCCAACTACTTTCTTGATCCCCCCACACTTCCATCATGTCCACAGGTACTCCTCAGGTGCGTAGTCATGCACAGGTATAATCTTCCAGACTCCTTGGTAATAAAAATCATTCTGCTGGGCTAATAAAGAAAAATGGTTACAACTTCCTGTGACACCCATATGCCAGGCACTGTTCTAAGTACTTTACATATATTATCCATTTTAATCCTCAGGTTGTATTCAAAGCCAGTGGGAATGATGAGATCACAGCATGAGAGAGCTCTGTAGAGCAGTGGTACTAAAAGAGGGTGTATTAGTCAGGGTTCTCTAGGGAAACAGAATCAACAGGAGATATCTGTCAATAGTATGAGATTTTATAAGAGTCTTTCATGTGACTGTGGGGACACACAACAAGCCCAAGTTCCGCAGGCAGCCTGCAAACCAAGGACTCTGATGAAAGTACAGTGAAGGTCCTTGATGAGTTTCCGGGAGACATTGGCTGTCCAAAGATGAGCTGGGCAATTCTCTCTGAATGCTGAAATCACTTCCCCTTTTAAGGCATTCAGCTGATTGGATAAAGCGTCACTCATTGCTGACGGCAATCTTCCTGGTTGATGTAGATGTAATTAGCCATCTATGCAGTAAACTCACTGGTAACTAAAGTCTACAAATGTCCGTGTATTACAAACTAGCCCAGGGCTTGCTGGACCAAACAACTGGCCACAATTACCTGGCCGAGTTGACACATCAGCCTAGCTCCAGACCAGAGGGTTCCAGACCAGCAGCACCCTGAGCTTGTTCAAAATACAAATTCATGGATCCTGCCCTGACCAACTGAACGAGAATCTCTGAAGATGGGCCCCAGGTAAGTGTGTTTTAACAAACTCTCCTTTTTTTTTTTTTTTTTTAACAGCATTAGAAGTTTTTCATTTATTCATAAATGAAAGCAGAGGTCATTGCTTGAATTTAAGACTACTTCATTCTAATTCCACTTACAGAGTAAAAATAGTCACAAGACAGGAAAAACAGCTGGACAAATACTCATCTCTAAATGAAGTCTAAACGGATGGGGGTCTCTCATTCAACTGAAATAGGTCACTGTTTTCTACTCATTTCAAGAGTGGACAGAAGATTCCTAGTAAATACCTATTATACACTGCATGGAATTAAAAACGTGTAAATAAGATGTTACAGTCTCAGGTGGCTGGGTTTAGGGAAGTGAATATTTGGTTAACATAGTCAGGAATATTTGGGGTGATGGCGATATAAGGCAGAAGGTATTGAAATGATGGTTCTTGGGCTAAATGATTCTGAGAAACATTTCAACTTTATAGATAAAATAATCTACAACCTTTTTATTTTCTTGTTAATTCATACACAATTTGCCACAGAGATACTATATTTTCAGTGACATCTGTGAAAATTGTTGTTGTTGAAATGTGTTCATGGTGTCTTGAAAGAGATTGATACTTATTCTCGGTTTACTTTAAAAGGCATAGAAAAGGAATGGTATGGTTATCTACTCTGCTTCTATACATCAGGTTTCTCTATTAGCCACAGGTCTGTTTCTGGCTGTTTCCATTCTTCTCCAAGAAGTGTGTCAAAATTGAAAGGCCTGAAGTATTCCAGACAATGGAAATCGGGTTTTTGTCCTTGTTGCAGTTTATGCTGAGGTACAGGGTAAAGAGCTTCATAAATTCTTTTTTTTTTTTTTTTAAGATTTTATTTATTTATTCATTTATCCCCCCCTTGCTGCTTGTGCTCGCTGGGTCAGCTAACCACGCCGTGCAGGCGGGCTTGCCTTCACCAGGAGGCCCCAGGAACCGAACCCGGGGCCTCCCATATGGTAAACGGGAGCCCCACTGATTGAGCCACAGCCGCTTCCCCATAAATTCTTTTATCTTTTGATCCATGAATTGTAAATGAATTGAATTTTGTCACATTTGGTGGAAAATAACTCCAAGGAAGATAGGCTTTGCCTTGCCATTTTATCTCTCCTCTGGACACTTTGAATGATAGAGCAAGTTCTTGTTTCCACACATTTCTTCTTCCACAGAGTAAAAGCACCAAATGTTGTCCATGGGGACAAAGTTCAACTTCTAAATACTGCTCAGTTATGTCATTCAAGAAAAATGCTTCTACAACTTCATAATCCCATAGTTCACTGAAAGGCTTTCCTGGTTCTCCAAGTGGGGCTGGAGGCTCATTGAAAAATGGAGCACTTACTTCCATCATCACTCCTCCAGCACCTGGATTCAGCCTGACAAACACTGGCTCATGCTTCACTGGAAAACCATCCCAAGTGTGTTCAATTTTAAAATCCATCTGAAGACTTGGGAAGCTCTTCTCAGTTCAAGCCTCACCTTCTCCTCCAAGTAATTCTTTTGCACATTAAAGTTTGAAAATCACTGCTCTAGAAGGATAAGAAAAAAGGATCCAGTATATACTAATGAGAATCCCCAAAGCATTTTTCATGGACTTTGACAAATTGATTCTAATGTTCATCTAGAAGAGAAGATGCTGAAGAATAGTGAAAAAATTTTTTGCAAAAGGTCAAAATGAGACTTTCCCATCCAGATAAAATATTCTATAAACTTATAGAAATTAAATCTGTGTGTTGCTCTGCAGGACAATCAAATCCAAAGAATAAAATAGGGCCCCAAACAGACTCTTGGGCATGTAGGAATATCATACATTTAAACCACAGAGGAAAGGATGGATTAGTCCACAAATGGGGTTGAGATAGTTAGCTATCCATTTACATTCCTACTCCACATCACACAAAATATTAATTTGGATTAATATTGGGTGGATTATACAGCTAAGTGTTAAAGGAAAGTATACAAGTTGTAAAAGAAAATATAGGAGAACTTATTTATACTATCAGAAAAGGAAATACTTTCTTATGTAAGATACAAAAAAGCAAAGCCATAAACAAACAAGACTGATAAATTTATGGAAAAATTGACTTCTACCCGCATAGCTGGGGCAGGACATATACAAGAAGAGACTGGAGCATTTCATAGTGCCAGAAAATAAGGAAGTTCTAAATCACGTGTACACACGCACACACACACATGCACACACACACAATTATGGGGTGTGTAAAAGGGACACAAGAACAAATTGAGAGCTCCCAATGGCCAAAACTGGAACAATTTGATAAGTAAAGTAGTATTAGATTATAACCCAAAGGATAAAACAAATATCCATGAGTCTATACTGATATAAATAAATAATTGAATAAATAGAGAATAGACAAATCTTCCATGCAGAAGAATTCCAGATAATTTATGTAGCTACTCCATCCCCTGGGAGGTGGGGCATAATTTCCCACTCCTTTAGTGTGGGCTGCCCATAGTGACCTCCTTCCAAAGGAAGGAATACTTTCCTGGTATGGGAATGTGGAAAAAGAGTAAGTTGACAGTGGAGTAACCTGACAAACATTACCTCGGTCAGGTAATCAAGGCCAACATCAGAGTGGAAAGTCACGTTGCTGTGTGCAGCCTGGACAAGATGTTGCCGGTCAGGACCTGGGTCCATGAAAACGGTGCCGCGGATGAGAAAGAAAGAATAAGACAAAGAGAAGAGAAATTGGGATCAGGGGACTCTCCATCCGATATGGATAGAAGACAAGATGTGAGGAGAAGTGTATTTTGCCTCTGTGGCCATCCTCCTCCAAACTCAAACTTCAGGCTGTCATGAAAAAATCAGACCAACTGAGGGGCATGTGACAAAGTTCCTAACCAGCACTCCTCAGAACTGGCAAAGTCGTCCAAAACAAGGAAATTCTGAGAAACTCTCAGCCAAGAGCAGCCTCAGGAGACATGCTGACTACATGGCATGTGCTACTCTGGATGGGATCCTGGAACAGAAAAAAGGGATTTGGTAAAAACTAAGGAACTCCATATAAAGCCACAGATGTGGCTCAAGCAATTGGGCTCCCATATACCATATAGGAAGTCTAGGGCTTGATTCCCAGGGCCTCCTGATCAAAGGCAAGCTGGCCCATGCGGCGACAAAAAAGAGACACAGAAGAGAGACAATAAGAGATGCAGCAGACCAGGGAGCTGAGGTGGTGCAAGAGATAGAGCAGCCTCTCTCCACTCCAGAAGGTCCCAGGATCGGTTCCTGGTGCCGCCTAAAGAGAAGACAAGCAGACAAAGAAGAACACACAGAGAGCAGACAGCGAGCGCTAAACAACGAGGTGGGGGGATAAATAAATAAATCTTTAAAAATAGTAATAATATGGGAGGCGGCTGTGGCTCAATCAGTGGGGCTCCCGTTTACCATGTGGGGGGCCCCGGGTTCGGTTCCCGGGGCCTCCTGGTGAAGGCGGGCCCGCCCGCGCGGCGTGGTTGGCTGACCCAGCGAGCGCGAGCAGCATTTATCAGTATTGGTTCATTAGTTGTGACAAAGGTACCATACTAATGTAAGATGTTAACAATGGGGAAGATTGGGTGTGGGGTATATAGGAACACTCACTATCTTTACAATTTTTTTGTAACTCTAAAACTATTCTAAAATTAAAAGTTTATTTTAAAAATTGATTTCTTTATGATAAAGACAACCTTAAAGTGAAAAGAAGGGAAAGTCAAAGCAATGAGCTACCATTTTTCAGACATCAGATTCACCAAGATTCAAAACTGGGTGGTCAGTGAGTACTCTCATGTTTGGGTGGGAGTATAAATTGATAGAATCTTTTTGAAGGGCAATAGTATTAGTATTCTTAAATGTGCAAATCTATTTCTCTAGATATTTATAGAAATATTACTTGCACATATGGGGGAAAAGAGCATGAACAAGGGTTTACTGAAGTATTATTTTTTAGAAAAACAAACAAAAACTTAACACCTATAATAAAGAAATGATTAAATAAATAAGCTATGGACTAGTCATAGTGTAGAATACCATATTTCATTGACTCTAAATGCTTTCAATTATATACTTTATTATTTTATATCATTAAGAAAGAAAAATCCCCCAATTAAAATATAACACAAAGCTTTCTCATCATTTACAATCTTTATTTTATACTCATTGAAAATCTAGCTGAAACTTCGATTTTTTAAAACTTTTTACTGTAATAACATATACACAACTAAAAATTTTGCATTTTAACCACTTTCAATTGCATATTTCATCAGCATTAATTACATTCAAGATATTGTGCTCCCATCACCAACATCCATTACCCAAACCTTTTCATCACCTCAAACAGAAACTCTGCACCCATCAAGCAATAACTCCCCATTCCCCACACATCCCTCATCCCCCTCCCAACCCTGACCCTTATAACCTGTCTGAACAACAGGTTATAATCTACTGTCTGTCTGATAGTATATGGTAGATGAATTTTCTTTTTCTAGTGATTCCATGTAAGTGAGATCATACAGTATTTGTCTGGGTCAGTATACTCAACATGATGTCTTCAAGGTTCATTCAGGTTTTGGCATGTATTAGGACTTCATTCCTTTTTACGGCTGAATAACAAGATGTATTATTGTATGTATATATCACATTTGGTTTACCCATTCATCTGTGGATGGACACCTGGGTTGCTTCTACCTTTTGGCTATTGTGAGTAATGCTGCAATGAACACTGGTGTAAATATATCTGTTTTGAGTCCCTACTTTCAATTCTTTGGGATATATACCAAAAAGTGGGATTCCAGGCCATATGGTAATTCTATGTTCAACTTTCTGAGGAACCACCAAACTGATTTCCACAGTGGTGGCACCATTTTACAATCCCACCAACAACGAATAAGAGTTCCAATTTCTCCGCATCCTTGCCAAAACTGATTGTTTTTTCTTTTTCTTTTTTTTTTTTAGTAATAGCCAACCTAGTAGGTGGCTTTGATTTGCATTTCCCTGGTGACAAATGATGTTGAGCATCTTTTCATATGCTTATCAACTACTGGTATATCTTCTTTGGAGAAATATCTATTCAAGTCCTTTGCTTATTTTAAAAATTGGGTTGTCTTTTCATTGTTGAGTTGTAGGAATTCTTTATAGATTGTGGATATTAAACCCTTATCAAATATATGATGATAAATTATTTTCTCCCATTCTATAGATTATCTTTTCACTTTCTTGATAATGTCCTTTGGCATACATATTTTTTAGTTTTGATGAAGTCCATTTTTTCTATTTTTTTCTTTTGTTGCCCTTGCTTTTGGTGTCATATCTAAGAAATCACTACCAAACCCAAGTTATAAAGGTTTCCCCCTGTTCTAAGAGTTTGTGGCAGTTTGGTATTGTTTATGAATTCCAAAAATAGATACTGGATTGTGTTTGTAAATTGGTCTGTTCCTCTGGGCATGTTAGACTGTATTAGATTCCGAGGTTTCACTTTTACTTTGTTAAATCAAGATTAGGGCTTTTATTTAACCACGTCATTAGGGTAAGGGGTTTGAGTTGCTGCCCCCTCCCCCTTTGGGTGTATTAATTATTCAGCCAAAGGGGTGCTGATGCAAAATACCAGAAATCTGTTGGCTTTTATAAAGGGTATTTATTTGGGGTAGAAGCTTAAAGTTACCAGGCCATAAAGCACAAGTTACTTCCCTCACGAAAGTCTGTTGCCATGTGTTTGAGCAAGATGGCTGCAGATATCTGCAAGCATTCAGCCTTCTTCTTCCTCTTAAGGCTCTGTGGTCCCAGCTTCTTCTAATATCAGCTGTAGGCTGGAACAAGTCTCAGACACCACTCTCCTGGGGCTCGTTTCTCTCTGCGCTCAGCTGCTTTGCTCTTTTCTGTGTGTTTACTTCCCTGGCTCCATCTCAAAACTCTTACCTCCCTTCTTTGTGGTACGGTTTCTCTGTGAGTCCCCTTGGTGGGCGGGGACTCAACGTCCTACTGACGAGGCCCAATCAAAGCCTTAATAACAGACCAGTTTACAAACATAATCTAAGATCTATTTTTGGAATTCGTAAACAATACCAAACTGCCACAGTGGGCTATATAAATGGATGCTCAATCAAAGAAAGGGAAGTAAATACATGGAGAAGGAGAACACAGAGAGTTTAGTTTTGGACACTGGAGCCCCGGGGAGAGAGCAGAGTGGTTTGCCTGATAGTTTTCAGCTGAAGAGACCAGAGCCCTAAACAGCTGAGAAAGCCCAGAAAGAAAGAAGCCCCGGAAAGATGAGCCTTATGCTAGCCTACAACTGAGATGGGAAGAAGCTGGGGCCACACAGCCTGAGGAGGAAGAGGAAGGCTTAACCCTCGCAAAGACTGGCAGCCATCTTGCTCCAACAGGTGGCAACAGACTTTGGTGAGGGAAGTAACTTACTCTTTACGGCCTGGTAACCGTAAGCTTCTACCCCACCTAAATACCCTTTATAAAAGCCAACAGATTTCTGGTGTTTTGTATCAGCACCCCTTTGGCTGACTAATACAGAGTTTAATGGTTTTAGCTCTTAGGTTTTGATTCGCAATCCATTTAGAGTTAATTTTTATATATGGTATGAGGTAGGAGTCCAGTTTCATTCTTTTGCATGTGGATATCCATTTTTCCCAGCACAATTTGTTGAAGAGACTCTTCTTTCTCCAATTTATATATATTTAGCACCCTTGTCAAAAATCAGTCAGCCATAGATGTATGGGTTTATTTTTGACATAGATTTTTAATTCAATATCATACTTGTACATACATTCAAAGGAAAATATACATGAAATAAACTAGCTAAGACATTGTGTTCATTTCCTAGGGCTGCTGTAACAAAGTACCAGAAACTATGTGGCTTAAAACAACAGAAATAAATTGTCTCCCAGTTCTGGAGGCTAGAGATCTGAAATCAAGGTGTCAGCAGGGCCGTCCTCCCTCTGAAGTCTGTAAGGGTGAATCCTTCTTGCTTTTTCTGGATTCCCGTGTTTACGGGCAATCCTTGGCATTCCTTGGCTTGTAGCTGCATCACTCCAATCTCTGCCTCCATCTCCACATGGCCCTCTACTCTCTCACATCTGCCTATGTCTCTTCTCTCTTCTTATACTGGGCCTACCCCAGTATGACCTCATCTTAATTAATTCTATCTGCAAAGACCTGATTTCCAAATAAAGTCACATTCACAGGTACTGGGGTTAGGCCTTGAACAGATCTTTTTAGGGGAACACAGTTAGACCCATACCAGATACATCTAACCTTCTCACTCAGTGTCTTCCCTTCTGAATCGCGTTCAGACTCAGAGTCATCCCTATTTCATGCTGCTAACATCCATCCTACAAGTTTTGATGCACATCCAGCAGGCATTGATGCCTAGCCAACAGCAGTTGTAAGATGCACACCAATTTTAGAGATCACAAAGTGCAGATTTAAGGAGTGTGCCTTAGAACAACGAAAGAAGGCAAGTATGCAGCAGCTAGGGCAAACAAGGAAGTTTGGCACGTTACCATGGAAAGTTCTAATTCATATTGCTAAGAAAAAAATAGTGGGTTGCAAAAACGATACATTGTATGAGTTCATTTATGGAAAAGCAAAACAAATCTCTAAATTTCTGAAATTTGGCTACCAAAGTTGGCTTTGGTACCCAAAAGACATTCACAAGCCCCTTTTACTTCGCCTTTCTATACTTTAGATACTGGAAAGGTAAATTACTCAACTTCCCTGACTCCCCCGTTGATGGAGGGGTCAGGTGATACAGGAAGTCTAGAAAGATGTTCCTGTAGGTTTTCTCTCCAGAATAAAAACGTAAAACTTCACAAGATGACTTTCACCCTTTCCTGTCTGGTACATGGACACAATACCTAGAGGAGCTCTAGTCACATTGTGGTCAGAATGACAAAAACCAAATGCTGGTGATGGTGAAGCTGAAAGAGCTTGAGCTCCTGATGACTTCACAGAGCTATCATTTAACAGTCCTAACTGATACAAGTCATACATGTGCATAGACAGAGTGAAAATGCCTAAAAAATGCACACTAAACGGATAAAACAGGATACTCTGTAGGTGGGAGTAAGATTGAGGAGGGCTGTTGGGAAATTATCAATTTTTAAAAACTTTTTAAATCAAAAAAAGCATTCCATATTAACCTATCTGGAATATATGATGTCAGGCATGGAGACTGGCTAGCTGTGAAGAAAAAAGCTCACTGTGGGGCATTATCTTGACCTAAGGTTGTGTGTTTTGTTTTTTTGTTTTTCAAAGAACTTAAGTCCAGAAAAGACAAATAGTTGTTTCCACTGAAATATCATTTTAAGGTCCATTCAAAAGGGTTAATTTGGCTTGATTCATTTATTCTTAGGAAGTGCAGACAACCTCATCATGAACAGCGCTTCCTTTCCTAAATGACCACAAATTATCTTTGATAAAATAAATACTAGGCTTATACTGGTACTCAATAAAAGTCAAGGCTACCAGATTACATTTTTCAAAAGCTACCTTTTACTCCTTTTTAAAATCAGACCATCCTCCAGTGTGGCATTTTCTGTTACTTCTCGTGTTCTCTGATGTTTTTCAAGGCTAACCAGCATAATAGTTGCGTATAATAGATCCTGGCACACACACAGAAAAAGCGCACACGACGATGATGATTAAATTAATAATGATAATAAGCGCTTACCATTTACCGGGTATTTTCTACGTTCCAGACACTGTGCTAAGCACTTGACACACATCGTCTCATTTAAACCTCAAAAAAATCCCTGCGCGATAGAAACGGTCCTACGGGCAGCTCCATCTCACAGGGGCAGCAGTGACGCGTGGACAGGGTAACCTGCCCACAGTCGCACAGGTCCTAACAGTCAGAGCAGGACTCGGAAGGCGTCCGCCTGGCTCCAAGCACGGTCTCTGGACCATTAAGCCTGACTGAAAGAGAACAAAAGCAACACTCTCGTGACGTGGGCGGTGGCACGCGCCTCCGGAGTAAACTCAGCGCCCCTCCAGAGGGAGCCTCCCAGGGCCTCCCGACACCTGCACCACCCCGCGCAGCCGGAGCCAATTCCACTCTCGATCCTCTCCGGATTTTCCCTGCCACCGCGGCCTTTGCTCCTCAGGCCCCTCCCCTCCTCCCGCCGCCAGCCCCTCCTGCGCAAGCGCACTGTGGCCCTGAACCCGGCGGCCTTTCCGCCGAAGCGCGCGAGCGCCGGGAGCGCGCGGGGCGGGCTTTGGGTTTGCGGCGGCGTCGGCAATTCGCTGGTGGAAGGAGCCTCGAGAAGTTTCGGTTGCACTAGCGCTTCCTCCACCCGTCCGTTTGGTCCACAAATGTGTGTTCGAGACTGCTGTGTGCGGGCGCCCGCCTGGCCCGTCTTCCCTGGGCTCCCGCACTTGTAGGGTGGAGGATGGGCACGCGAAAGAGTTGCATTGCCCTGAGCTACAGCCTGGCGGGGTGGCGGGGGCCGCTGGGAGGGGTGTTCCCTGGAACGTCTCCCCCGTCCTGGCAGGGAATATTTGATGCAGTGGGAGGACAGGGGGGCCCTACGTAAGGGTCCACGCCTGTCCCCCCTGGGAAATAGCACCCAGGTGGTCTCTAGGTCTGCAGTCCAGTCTTCCCTATTCAGACCCCTGACCCATTTGTCTCAGGGTCATGTAACTGAGACATGATCCAGGAGGTTTGGTGTCAGGATCCAGGAGGGCGGACCTGGGTGGATCTTGCTCACGGTTGAATTCCCAGGTTGGAACACAGCCTGGGCCAGAGTAAGATCTAAACATGATAAATAAATGAGCAGCTACTCTGTACACTGGGTTAAGTGGTACGTAGTATAAAGAGATGAGTGGGCTCAGCCCTACTTTCTAAGAGTTTACATTCTAGTGGGGTTGAAACTCTCTATAATAAAAGGAGAGGAAAGGGGGCACTCAACGGAGGGGCAAAGAGGGATGGATCTGCAGAAGGCAGATAGTCCTCATGCGGATCCAAAGTAAGGTGGAAATGATAGGCCCAAAGTATTAGGAGTATTGGAGAAAGTGAGGGACCTCCCTCAAGAAGTCCACAGTCTACAACAGCCACAAAAAGAGTTCAAGATACTGGAACAGTAGGCTGTGCTGTTACCTAGGAAAAGCATCAAGAAAAGAAAGAAAAAGGAAAAGTAATAATTTTGTTTTGCTCCTTTGTATTTTTGTGCCAAACTATTTTTATTGCAATTCTGTTTTCTCAAGCATTGCATAGTTTCTGGTATCTGCAGCAACCTGGGCCATTTTTGCATAAATTCCTTTCTCCTTAATGCCTACTTTATGTCACCCCTCTGCCCTCCCTCCCAGTTCCTTTTCCCCATATCTGCCACACTACCACCTAATAACCGGTTAAGAGATGCTAAATTGTAGATATGGTTTCTGCTCGCATCTTTCAGCTTCTCAATCATCTTCTTTTATTTTTGAAACATATGGTCTTCAATTCATAAAGACAGCCAAACTTTTTTTTTACTTTATGTCTTAGTAAAAGCTGCTGGGAGCAATGTACCAGAAATGGATCAGCTTTTACAATGGGACTTATTAATTTATAAGCTTACAATTCTGAGGCTGAGAAAAATGCCCAAATCAAGTCATCAGGTGAAGCTCTTCCTGTAGGTCGGCTGCTGGCGATCCTGGACTCCTGCCACATGGCAGAGCACAATAGGGGCTCTGTGGGTCCCTGTGGCAAGATAACTAGGCACTGCAGTTCCCTCCTCCCACCTCCTATATCCAACTATCACCAAGTCTTGTCAAATTTATCTCCGCCAAATTTCTCCGGCTTATCTGTGTCCTGCTATCCCCACCCACCACCTTACTACTAGTGAGCCTGGATTGCTGCTATGCCCACCTCCATTTCACCTTTGTCTCCTGCCAACCCATACTCTCCAGAGCAGAGTGATTTTCTTAATACACAAATCTATTCTGTCATTTGA
The DNA here is from genome assembly GCA_026826555.1 of Tolypeutes matacus. Taxonomy (NCBI): domain Eukaryota; kingdom Metazoa; phylum Chordata; class Mammalia; order Cingulata; family Chlamyphoridae; genus Tolypeutes; species Tolypeutes matacus. The sequence goes on along the minus strand of JAKSZT010054401.1, from coordinate 4,616,960 downwards.
TGACTATCTAAGTTTCTCGGTACTAAAACAAATACCATATGATAGGTTGGTTTAAACAATGGGAATTTATTGGCTCATGGTTTTGAGGATAGAAGTCCAAAATTGAGGAGTCAGCAAGGTGATGCCCTCTCCTCGCCCTCTGCCCATCAAAAACGGTGGCATTTAGGGGCTGGCTGCCCACGATCCTTGGTTTCTTGGCTCTTCTGTCACATGGCAATGTACATGGCAATGTCTTTTTCCTTTCTCTTTCAGGTTCTGTTGACCTCAGGTTTCTTCCAGTGACTTTCTCTTCTGAATTTCACTCAGCTTATAAAGGACTCCAGTAATCTGGATTAAAGCCCAAACTGATTCACTTGGGCCACACCTTAACTGAAATAACATCTTGAAGAGATCCTATTTACAATGGGCCCCCACCCACCAGAATGCCGACCAAGATCAAGTCCAAACTGGGCTAGTGATTAATCTACCACAATGCCTAACACCCATCAATGGCTTACCTTTGTTTTGTTTTATTTTTTTCATGCAAATAACCAATTAAGTAATTAATGAATTTATTTGTTTATTTATTTATTCTCCCCCCTTGCTGCTTGTGCTCACTGTCTGCTCTTTGTGTCCACTAGCTGCATGTTTTTCTGTGTCTGCTTATCTCCCTTTGTTACATCATCTTGCTGCACCAGCTCTCCGTGTGGGCGTGGGCCAGCCACCTTGCCTTCACCAGGAGGCCCCGGAACCGAACCCAGGGCCTCCCATTTGGTAGACGGGAGCCCAGTCACCTGAGCCACATCTGCTTCCCTTACCTTTGTATAGGACCTATAATGTGGCTCTGCCAAATCGTCATTCTCTTTTACTCTGTTATTCCCTTTCTCTTTCTGATTCTCCCACTGGCCTTTTTGGTTTTTTTGTTGTTGTTGTTGTTTGTTTGTTTGTTTGTTTCCAGTTCCTTAAACACTCCCTCCTGCCTCAGGGCCTTTGTACATGCGACCAGTGCCTAACATTTACCCATCCTTTAGACCTCAGATTCACCACCAGTTCCTCAGAGAACCCTTCTCAGACTCCCAGACCAGATCATTCCAAGGAAAAATTCTGGCAAATACACATGATTAAGGCCAGATAGTGCGTGTGTTGAGAATCTTCCGTTTGTTCCTGCAGGTGCACTCTTGACCTGTCTCTAACATGCTTGTGCCCAAGGCAGCTGACCTGTGTGGCCTGGACCAGCCACTCCCTGGTCCTCAGGCTTCTGCCTAGGTTTGGCCAGTGGGAGAGGACAGGCAGGAGTTCTGAGGAAGGGAGGGACGGGAACCAGGTGTTGATCACCTGCTCCCTCCTGCAGGGTTGCTGCCACTGCCTGATCGCTCAACAAAGCTCTGTGGGCAGCTGTCAGCACAGAGGTCTGCCTTTGTCCCTAGGTTCCATTCTGCTTATTACTTACTGGTTCCCTAAACCCTGCCCGGCCCCTGGTAAAGCGCCCTTTACTAAACTCTCCTCAAATTACCCTCTTGAAGTGAGCCATCTGTTTCCTCCAGGGACTGGGACTGATCATTGCCCCAGGGGATTTTTCATGAGACTGAAATTTACATCGCTGGTGTGAAAAATTGGCCTTATGCCCAACGATAAGGGATTATCAAATATGTTAGATTTACAAAATGGAATGTTTTGTGGTTATTGAAAAATCATGTTTTTGAAAAAAAGAAACAGGATACAAAGATACATCCAATTTGGTCTCAATTTTATTACAACAAAACAAAAATTAAAATGTGTATGTGTGTGTGTGCAGGAAACCTCAATGGATATGCTCAAAAAATCTTAATAGTCACTTTCTGGGTGACGGATTATTTTTTATAATGATTTTCTATATTTTCCTGGTTTTCTGCAATAATGCTACGCTATTATTATAATGATATTTGTAAATTATATTTTAAAACTTTTTTAGTTGGTTCGATTATGCAAATTATAAAATTCATTCATTGAAGTCTAAGTTAAGACAATGAATATATTATCTAGGACATTACTTAACACTTACTATGTTAATAATAATTTATTTTGACAAATTAATGTTTTATATACTGCTCTGCCTTACTAAAACCAAATCCAGAGGACACAAATTAGCCATTTCTGGAGGACTGGGGAATATTAATTATTACATTGTTCTTTAATAGAATGATGCTCTGAACTCATGTATTCCAATTGTATCATTTAACATAAAAGAAAATCTGTGAAATGAAATCATCCCCAGAGAGGGTAAGTGGCTTCTCTGAAGTCATCTGCAACTAATTAGTGCCCTCAGCTCACCTTTCCTCTCTAAAGACATCCTCCATGAGCTCCTTCCTTCCCTCTGGAGAAATCCTTCTTTTCCTGTATTTGTTTCTGCCCACAATTTAGTTAATTCTATCATAGGTTTTTTCTTTAAGTACTTAACCCCATTTCTGTCTTTTTCATAGTCAATCATGTTCGATTTTTTCCCTTTTTTCTCTGCTTCTTTCACTTTTATTTGTGCTTCTGGAAGTGGACCTAATCAGGTAATTCTCACAGCTAGCTGCATTTTCATCGCCACACAAGCTGAGTGATCCACCGCTAAGTGTCTGAAATAAGTACTAAAGAGAAATCCAGTGAAAAATGAGCAAAATGTTTCATAGTAAAATTGGATTTACTAAAGAATACCATCAACATTTTGGCAGATCATCATGTCTTGTGCGCCCCTTCAGAAATCACACTAATGTCCATTTTATCTTTCTCCAACCCTTTATCCTGACAGTACTTTATGGAGGTATAATTTACGTACAATAAAATGAACAACCTTAAGTGTAAACTTGATGAATTTTGACAAAGGAATACACCCCTGTAACCATCATCCAGACCAAGACAAAGAACATTTCCTTCACCTATAAAAACTCCTCATGTCCCCTTCCTTTCCTCTTCTCCACCCCACACACCCCCATTCTGGTTTCTATCAACATAACTTGGTTTTATCTGTTCTTGAACTTCTTATAAATGGAATCATAAGTATACTCTTTTATCACGTGTATCTATTGTCCCTTCCTTTATACCACTATATAGTATGAAAATACCACAGTTTGTTGATGGACAATTTGGTTGCTTCCAGTTTGGGGCTATTATAAATAAAGCTGCTATGAACACTCCTGTATGAGTCTTTTTGTGGATATAATGCCTAGGAGTAGAAGTGCTCCATCGTGGGGTAGGCACATGTTTAACTTAATAAGTTGCCAAACGGTTTTCTAACATAGTCGTATTATTTTAAACTCTCTCCCATTTCCCCACATCCTCATCAATACTCAGAATTATCAGTCTTTTATTTATTTATTTTTTATTTATTTATTTATTTATTTTTTAATCAGTCTTTTAAATGTTAGCTATTTTGGTGGGTAAAGTTTGTCATTTTGATTTTAATTTGATGGACACCTCTTTATAAGCTCAGCAATCATTCAGATATCTTTTTTTTTTTTTTTTTGTCTTTTAAATCTTGTTGAAATATTTCATTTTTTTCTTCATTTTTAAAGAACTTTTAGATTACATAAAAGTTACATTGAAAATACAGGGGGGAAACTTCCGGGAAGATGGCTGACTAGTAAGACACATAAATCTCTTCTCCAGAAAAATAGCTAGAGGACAAACTGAAACAGCCCCGAAAAAGATCTTCTAGGATTTAGGACAGCAGGTGAAGGCTCCACACCACCCAGAGGAGAGAGGGACAGAGGAGGGAAATCGCGACTACAGAACCGTGAGTGGGAAGTAGCAGCTTCTGCTGCTGCCGGCACCCTCCCCCACACTCTTCAGAATTCTCGGGCCCCTGGGCCTGCGACCACAGACAAAGGGGGCTCCAGGGATCTGCCACTCCCAGAAAGGGGAGAGAGAGGGACACAGCCTTAGGCTGACTCAGGTTCTGACCTGAAATTTGGGCTGCAGAGCCCCACGGACCCTTCCACATGGCGGTTTGCCCTGGGAGCCTAGAAAGGACTGGAGAAATCCGACCCTCGCAACCTCCCTCTCTTCTAGCCTGGACTAATTGTTGAGGACACCACGGGAGAGGGGAGAGAGAGCCTGGGGCTGACCCTGCTTTGGACTCCCAGGTTTGGTCTGCCCTGTCCCGAGAGCCCTTCCAGGCCGGGTGGGGCTGTGCCATTGTTTGCCTTGGAGCCTGGAAGGGGCTAAAGATATACAAACCTCCCAATCTCCTCCTCTACTAACAGGGACTGATTGTTAAGGATTGAGAAGGGAGTGGAAATATTTCCTAGCTGGGTAAAGGGGGGTGCTACGAGAGAAGTCTGGAGAACTGTCTCAGAAAGTTTGAATCACAGGGCTCCTAGCCCCCAGACAGGAAGCTCTATCTCATTGATCTGGTCTGTGTCACAACAAATACGCTCCGACCAGGCATTGAATTGAATGCTGCCAACGAGTGCCATCTCCTGGGAGACCAAGGAAGTGCACATAAGAAAATTAATAAGAGAGGCTTTTCCTGGCCTCTATAGCCTCCCTGCCCAAGGCCCTAGGAAACGACTCTACAACCAATTACTGGGTCCAGTGCCCAGTTTTGAGCAACCAGCAGGACAATCCTAACAATCAAGGTTGAGCCAAAAATCAAAGAGCGGTGGTAACTCACAGCCTCCTGCCACTAAAACCCCATAAAAGAGAAAGAGATAGAGCATCTAAGTAAAATACAAACTAACCAGATGCCTAAGCACCAGCAAAAAATTACGGGCCATACTAAGAAAATAGAAGACATGGCCCAAGAAAAGGAATACAGCAAAGTCCCAGAAGAGATGCAGAATTGGAGAGAACTAATCAGTGAGATGAGCACACATTTCCAAAATCAAATTAATGAGATGAAAGAGAATATAGTTAAAGAGATCAATGACATCAAGAAGTCATGGCGCGAACGTAAAGAAGAATTTGAAATCATGAACAGAAAAGTAACGGAGTTCATGGGAATGAAAGACACAATAGGTGAAGTCAAAAATACATTTGAAGCATACAACAGCAGACTCGAAATGATAGAAGAAAGAATAAGTGATACTGAAGACAGAGCAGCTAAAATTGAAGAGAGAAAAGAACAGAGAGAGAAAAGAATGGAAAAAATTGAGCAGGGGCTCAGAGAGTTGAATGACAACACAAAACACAACAACATACGTGTCATGGGAGTTCCAGAAGGAGAAGAGAAAGGAAAAGGGGCAGAAAGAGTATTTGAGGAAATAATAGCTGAAAATTTCCCAACTCTCACGAAAGAAATGAACTTACATGTCCAAGAAGCACACCGTACCCCAATAAGAATAAATCCAAATAGACCTATGCCAAGACACATATTATTCAGAATGTCAAATGTAAAAGAAAAAGAGAAAATGCTCAGAGCAGCAAGAGAGAAGCAAACGATCACGTACAAAGGACGTCCAGTAAGACTTTGTGCAGATTTCTCTTCAGAAACCATGGAGGTGAGAAGACAGTGGTATGATACAATTAGGAAAGTGAAAGAGAAAAGCTGCCAGCTGAGAATTCTTTATCCAGCTAAACTGTCCTTCAAATATGAAGGTGAAAATAAAGTATTCACAAACAAACAGAAACTAAGAGAGTTTGCAAAAAAGAATCCACCTTTGCAGGAAATATTAAAGGAAGCCTTAGAACCTGAAAGAAAAAGACAGGACAGAGAGTCTTGGAGGAGAGTATAGAAGAAAGAAAAGCAGAAAGGATAACCAAAAGAGTAAAAAGAGAGACAAAAATAAGATGACATATGAAAACCAAAGAATAAAATGGAGGAAATAAATAGTGCATTTTCAGTAATATCATTGAATGTGAATGGATTAAATTCCCCAATCAAAAGATGCAGGCTGACAGAATGGATAAAAAAACATGAGCCATCAATATGCTGCTTACAAGAAACTCACCTCAGACACAAGGATACAAGCCGGCTGAAAGTAAAAGGTTGGAAAAAGATACTCCATGCGTATAGTAAACAGAAAAGAGCAGGGGTAGCTATACTAATATCAGACAAAACAGACTTCAAATGCAAAAAAGTGATAAGAGATGTGGAAGGGCATTATATATTAATAAAAGGGATGATCCTCCAGGAAGATATAACAGTCATAAATATCTACGCACCTAACCAGGGTGCCACAAAATATATGAGACAAACTCTGGCAAAACTGAAGGGAGAAATAGAAATTTCTACAATAATCGTCGGAGACTTCAACACCCCTCTCACATCATTAGATAGAACAACTAGACAGAAGATCAACAAGGAAACAGAGAACTTGAACAATATGATAAACAAGTTAGACCTAACAGACATATACAGAACACTACATCCAAACTCAGTGGGTTATACATTCTTCTCAAGTGCCCATGGATCTTTCTCAGGATAGACCACATGTTAGGTCACAATACAGTTCTCAATAAATATAAAAAGATTGAAATTATACAAAGCACCTTCTCAGATCATAATGGAATGAAACTAGAAATCAATAACAGACAGGAAAAAAGGAAATTTGCAAATGTGTGGAGACTGAACAACACACTCCTAAATATTCAGTGGGTCAAAGAAGAAATTGCAAGTGAAATCAGTAAATATATTGAGACAAATGAAAATGAGAACACAACATATCAAAACTTATGGGATACAGCAAAGGCAGTCTTGAGAGGGAAATTTATAGCCCTAAATGCCTATATTAAAAAACAAGAAAGAGCTAAACTCAAAGATTTAACTGAACAACTTGAGAAACTACAGAAATAACAGCAAACCAATCCCAAAGCAAAAAGAAGGAAAGAAATAATAAAGATTAGAGCAGAAATAAATGAAAATGAGAACAGAAAAACAATAGAGAAAATCAACAAAACCAAAAGCTGGTTCTTTGAGAAAATCAATAAAATTGACAAACCCCTCCCTAGACTAACAAAGAAAAAAAGAGAGAAGATGCAAATAAATACAATCAGAAATGAAAGGGGGGAAATTACAAATGACCTCACAGAAATAAAAAGAATCATAAGAGGATATTATGAGAAACTATATGCCAACAAACTAGACAACCTGGATGAAATGGACAAATTTCTAGAAACTCATAACCAACCTACACTGACACAACAAGAAATACAAGAACTTAACAGATCTAGGCAAGATGGCGTTGGTGTAGGAGGGCGCACACTGCAAGCTCCCATAGCAAGGCGGATTGGGGACGGGGTCCTGCCCGGGGGTCTGTGCTGTGCATGCGTGGAGTGAGAGGCTTGGGACATCTATCTGCGCGGATCGGCGGCGTGGACCGAAAGGTGGAGATTCGTGAGTTTTGAGGCTGCCGGTGGAGGTTGGCACAGGCGGCTGAGCCCCGCGGTTAGGGAAAAAAAAAAACAGAATTAAATAAAACGGCCATTTGGAGCCGCGGGCGGGGCGAAAAAGCTTTATTTTCTGGGGATCTGGCTGCCTGGCGCCCCTTGGACCTTGTGTGAACAGAGCAAACGAGCTAGTCAGCACCCGGTGAACCGGAGAGGGGATTTTGGTCGGGGAACGCAGCTGATTTCCCTAGCCACCCAGGGATAAGACCCGGGCCGCTGCGGAGCCAGGAGGAAGGGACACTTCCCAAAGAAGGGAGGGTTTGGCTGGAAGACAGGGAAGGGTATTTTATATTTTTAGACATCGATCTGGCTGCCTGCACCGCCCCATAGCTTTGGGGAGCAGATAAGCCGAACTGAAGCAGCACCAGGCTGAGAGCAGACGCGAATCTGCACTCAAACTGATTTACTGAGCAGCCCGGTGACGCTGGAGCTCGGTGCCAGAAGGGGCGGAATCCGCCGTCTTTAGCACTCTTCACTGACTAACATCAGAGCTTCAGCTAACCTGGGGAGTCCGGAAAGTGGGACGTGCTTGATTAATTTCCACGGGCCCAGCTAGGGTCCCTTCCGTAAGGGGGTTGGTCTAGAAGAGGAATTATTTTGGGTCCTGCATTTGGCTAAAAAAAAAAAAAAAAAGTGAGGTCACCTCAACAATTGAAAAATAAATTCTTTTTAATTTAGTTTAATAGCTAAAAGCTGCTTCAGGACCTGCATATAGAACCCTGTGGGGAAATTCATTGATAAACACAAGTAGGCAGGAAGGATCCACGTGGACCCTAGGGGAATCATTGACCCCCCTTAGCTCTGTTTGACTGCTTGCCTGTGTGGATCTTTGGTTTCTCTCTGTTACTTTCTGGTCTATTGCTATTATTCCCATTTTCCTCCCCCCTTCCTTTTTCCTTCTATTTTTTTTTTAAATAGGTGCTGCCAGCTGGTCGCTTCTTTGCTGGGCTTCTTATTCAGTAATTTCCCACTCGCTGTATATATTGATTCTATATTACAAACTATCGCTTATCCTTCCTGCATGTTTCTGCCTTCTGTTTTCTGTTGTGGCTCTTAGAGACAACATTTTTTCATAGGCCCACAACTTAAGGCTGTCAATTTCTATCCCATCTATTTTGTTTTCTTCTTCTTTTTTCTTTTTTTTTTTTTATTAGTATTAACTTTTTCCTTTCAGACCTTTCTCTACTATTTCTCTACCTCCTCATAATTCTAGCCTTCTAAATCACTATATATATATATTCCTCCATTTGTTTTCCCAGTCCATTATAGGAACTCCATATTTTTTCCTAGTACTCTACACTGCCTATACAAGTTAAATATTCATCTCATTAAGTCTCATTTTGCCCCTCTTCTAACTTTTATCAACATTTCTATTATCCTTCTACCTTCCTTACATCTTTTGATTCCTCTGGCCCTAACCTTTTGCCTTCAAGGGAACATAGAAAGAAGTAAGGAAATAAAATAAGAAGAAAAACTGCCAAAGAGAAAACTTAACTCACATGTAGAACCAACAGCTAAATAAAATTCTAGAGCATAGAGAAAAGCTAATCAACTGAACAAACCCATCAAGATAATATGATGACCAGAGGGCAACAGAAAAATACAAATGAC
>JAKSZT010054401.1:4568369-4607620 GCA_026826555.1 Tolypeutes matacus | reverse complement strand
AAAACAATAGAGAAAATCAACAAAACCAAAAGCTGGTTCTTTGAGAAGATCAATAAAATTTACAAACCCCTTGCTAGACTAACAAAGAAAAAAAGAGAGAAGATGCAAATAAATACAATCAGAAATGAAAGGGGGGAAACTACAAATGACCTCACAGAAATAAAAAGAATCATAAGAGGATATTATGAGAAACTATATGCCAACAAACTAGACAACCTGGGTGAAATGGACAAATTTCTAGAAACTCATAACCAACCTACACTGACACAACAAGAAATACAAGAACTTAACAAACCAATCACAATTAAGGAGATTGAATCCGTCATCAAAAATCTCCCAGCAAAGAAAAGTCCAGGACCAGAAGGCTTCACAGGTGAATTCTACCAAGCATTTCTAAAAGAATTAACACCAATCCTGTTTAAACTCTTCCAAAAAATCGAAGAGGAGGGAAAATTACCCAACACATTTTATGAAGCCAACATCACCCTAATACCAAAGCCAGAAATAGATTCCACAAGAAAAGAAAATTACAGACCAATCTCTCTCATGAACATAGATGCAAAAATTCTCAACAAAATACTTGCAAATCAAATCCAACAGTATATCAAAAGACTTATACATCACGACCAAGTGGGATTTATTCCTGGTATGCAAGGCTGGTTCAACATAAGAAAATCAATCAATGTAATACACCACATTAACAAAATGAAGGAAAAAAACCACATGATCATCTCAATAGATGCAGAAAAGGCATTCGACAAAATCCAGCATCCTTTTTTGATAAAAATACTTCAAAAGATAGGAATAAAAGGAAATTTCCTCAATCTGATAAAAGGCATATGTGAAAAACTCACAGCCAACATCATATTCAATGGGGAAAGGTTGAAAGCTTTCCCCCTAAGATCAGGAACAAGACAAGGATGCCCACTGTCACCATTGTTATTCAACATTGTACTAGAAGTTCTAGCTAGGGCAATTAGACAAGACAAAGAAATTAAAGGCATCCAAATAGGAAAAGAGGAAGTAAAACTCTCACTGTTTGCGGATGACATGATCCTGTATTTAGAAAATCCTGAAGTATCCACAACAAAGCTACTTGAACTAATAAATGATTTCAGCAAAGTGGCAGGATATAAGATCAACACGCAAAAATCAGTAATGTTTTTGTACACTAGTACTGAACAATCTGAGGAGGAAATCAGGAGGAAAATTCCATTTTCAATAGCAACAAAAAGACTCAAATACCTAGGAGTTAATTTAACCAAGGAAGTACAGGACCTATATGCAGAAAACTACAAAACAATGCTAAAAGAAATTTAAAAAGACCTAAACAAATGGAAAGACATTCCGTGTTCATGGATTGGAAGAATAAATATTGTAAAGATGTCAATCTTGCCCAAACTGATTTATAAATTCAATGCAATACCAAAAAAATCCCAACAGCTTACTTTACAGAATTAGAGAAGGCAATTACCAAATTCATCTCAAAGGGTAAGTGCATCCGAATAGCCAAAAGCATTCTAAAAAAGAAGAGCAATGTGGGAGGAATTTCACTGCCTGACCTTGAAACATATTACAAAGGTACAGTGGTCAAAACAGCATGGTACTGGCATAAATATAGACATATCGATCAGTGGAATAGAATTGAGAATCCAGAAATAAACCCTCACCTATACAGTCAACTGGTTTTTGACAAACCTACCAAGCCCACGCTGATGGGAAAAAACAGTCTCTTCAACAAATGGTGTTGGGAGAACTGGATATCTATAACCAAAAGAATGAAAGAGGACCCCTATCTCACCCCCTATACAAGAATCAACTCAAAATGGATCAAAGATCTAAATATAAAAGCCAGGACCATAAAACTACTAGAAGAAAATGTAGGAAACATCTTCAAGACCTTGTAGTAGGTGGTGGTTTCTTGGACCTCACACCCAAAGCACGTGCAACAAAAGAAAAAGTAGATAAATGGGACCTCCTCAAAATTAAACACTTTTGCACCTCACAGGACTTTGTCAGAAGGGTGAAAAGGCAGCCAACTCAATGGGAAAAAATATTTGGAAATCAAATATCTGATAAGGGTTTAATATCCAGGATATATAAAGAGATGTTACAACTCAACAATAAAAAGACAAATGACCCAATTAAAAAATGGGCCAAAGACTTGAATAGACATTTCTCCGAAGAAGAAATACAAATGGCAAAAAAACACATGAAGAAATGCTCAACATCACTCATGATTAGGGAAATGCAAATCAAAACTACGAGATATCATTTCACACCTATCAGAATGGCCACTATTAAAAAGACAGAGAACTACAAATGTTGGAGAGGATGTGGAGAGATAGGAACACTTCTTCACTGTTGGTGGGAATGCAGGATGGTACAACCACTATGGAGGACTATTTGGCAGTTGCTAAAGAAGTTGAATATAGACTTGCCATGTGATCCTGCAATACCACTACTGGGTATATACCCAGAAGTACTGAGAGCAGTGACACAAACAGACATCTGCACACCGATGTTCATAGCCACATTATTCACCATTGCCAAAAGTTGGAAACAACCCAGGTGTCCATCAACAGATGAATGGATAAACAAAGTGTGGTCTATTCACATGATGGAATATTATGCAGCTGTAAGAAGAAATGAAGTCATAAAGCATATAGCAACATGGATGAACCTGGAGGACATTATGTTGAGTGAAGCAAGCCAGACACAAAAGGACAAATACTGTATGAATGCATTACTATGAACGAAATATATTGTGTAATATATTGTTTGATTCACAAAAAACAAAACAAAACAACAAAAAAATTTACATGTATCCATTACATTTAATTGAGAAATGTATATATTTATTCATCTGTGTTTACTTTTTAGTTTTTAATTGCTTATGTTTTCAATTATTAAATGTACAAAATAAAGTTAAAAAAAAAAAAAGAAAGAAAATACAGGGGATTCCCATATACCCCACCTCCTCCCCCTCTTACACTTTCCCCCAATAACCATCTTTCGTTAGTGTGGTACATTTGTTACAATTGAAGAACACATATTGAAGCATTGCTACTAACCATGTTCCCCAAGCACACCTATTTCTCCCCCTCCCTCCCCTCAGAACCTCTGGTGACCAGTTTTTATGTCAGTGTTACAAATTCTTCCATTACTAGAATAATAATGTCTGCTTTAGCCCATCGTTGCATTCCTCCCTTATGTTTGTTCATTCCTCAGTCTTGAGGATTTGGGGATGGTGATGCCCACTCTGTTTCTGATTGAGAGGGGCCTTAGATCCCATGGGGCAGGTGGCTGGAACTGTCTTGCTTGCAGGTGTAGGTACTCTCTGTTTTTTGGGATGAGCATTGTCCATCATCTACCTTTTGTTAGTTGTTCTGGGCGAGGCCTATGACAGATATAGTCTTTTGTGAAGCCTCAGTTCAAGTCTTTTGCCCATTTCAAATATTGGGTTGTTTGTCTTTTAATTATTGATTTCTAAAGTTTTGTGTTTTTTTTTTTTCTTTCATTTTTTAAATTAGAGAGGTTGTGAGCTTACAAAATAATCATGCATAATGTGCAGAATTCCCCTGAAATTGTTGTGGAACATTTGTTACAGATTATGAAAGAACGTGCTTAGACTATTACCACTAACTGTGGTCCATAGAGTACACTTGTATATTTTTTTCATACACCCCGTGTTATTAACACTATGTGTTAGTATTGTACCTTTGTTATAGTTCATGAGAGAACACTCTCATTCTAAAGTTTCTTTAGATATTCTGCTTACCGATCCTTTGATATACTGCAAACATTTTCTTCAGGCTGGTAGCTTGCTGTTTTGCTTCTTTTAAGTATCATTTAACAAGCAGAAATTTTTAGTTTTTATGAAATCCAATTTATTATTTCCTGTCTGATTAATGACTTTTATACCATAAGAAATCTTTGTCTACCTCAAGGGCATGAAGAGGCATTATCTCAAATTTTCTTCTAAAAGGCTTACAGTTTTACCTTTCATATTTATGCCCATCACACATGCCTTTCCTAGAATTCTGGTATACACAATAATAATCCCCAGATGGTATTTAAAGCCACAGGAACAGATGAGCTCATGGAAAGGGTGTGGAGAGATAGAAAAAGAGAGACCAATATATGCCAATCAAATTTCCAATGGGATTTGACAAGGTGATTCTAAAATATGTTTGAAAGATGAATTCCTTAAAAATAGTCCAGATAATTTTGCAAAGAACAAATTGATAGGATTTGCCCTACCAGATATTGAAACATTCTATAAAAATATTTATAATGTTCATTGCTATGTAGAAAATGACTATTTTAACAAAGGAGTAGAGTTCAAGTACAAATAGGAATTTCTAAGCATAGGGGAAAGGATGTGCAAGTCCATAAATGGTATTGAAACACCTAGCAATCCATTTGGAAAAGACAAAATCCTTACTATACATTGACAAAAATAAATTCCAGATGGATTATGGAATTTAACATTAAGAAACTATAAAGGACTTCTGGAAAAGATGGTGGAGTAGGGAGCTCCAGGACTCAGTCCTTCCATTAAAACAACCATTAAAGAGGCAGGAACTGTCTGAAGCAACTATTTTAAACTCCAGAGGCCAGAAAAACACTGTACAGCATCCAAGGAAAAGTGGGAGGAGAAAAGGCTAATAGATTACAGCAAAGAACAGTAAATTGCTCTCTCTGCATGGCAGCTACCAGTGCCCATCCCCCACTCTCACAGCAGGCCATCACAGGGTCCTGTGCCCGGCTAGTTTCTGGTGACAGAAAGGGATATAAAAATCCCCTTCCCCAAGAACAGGGGTGGGCTTTTGATTAGCAAATTCGGATCACTGGGAGCCCTGCTCTAAGGGCAGCCTTTGTTTCAACCCTCCCTAGATAGGGGTGAAGTTGGTGGAGATTTAAAGATGTAGTGCTTCCTGAAGGCTGCAGGGGACAGTTAGCTGAAGGGCTGCATTTGCTGAGCAAGCCAGGAAATCTCAGTTTTGGGGAGCTGTCTGAGAAGCTCTTGGTGCCCTTCCTGATCACCTCCCCAGGGCACTTTGGAGCTGGTCTGTACCCCCTTTGTGGATTCCTGGTCTTGTTTTGGATGGAAAAGACTTCCTTGGGAAAGTCCTATCCAGAGTGCCCTCCTCCCAGAATTTGCCATGCAGGCAAAATCAGCTTGAGACAATGAAAGGAGTGCAAAAAACTATAGAGATAGACAGTCTGGGACAAAGACCTGCCAGCTTCAATCACCTGGAAGAGGGAGATCTGCCTCCTGGGAAACAGAGGGGACAACCAAGCCCCTGTGTTTTAGTTTGCTAAAGGCTGCCAATGAAATATACCAGAAATGAGTTGGCTTTTACAATGGAATTTATTAACATATAAGCTTACAATTCCAAGGCTGACAAAAATGTCCAAATCAAGGCATCAGGTGATGCTCTCTCCCCAAAGGTCAGCTGCTGGCCATCATGGACTCTTGCCATGTGACAGGGCACAATGATGGCCCTGCTGATCCCTGCCTTCTCTGGGCTACATGCCTTCAGCTTCTGGCTGCTCCATCTGGGGCTTTCTCTCAGCTTCCAGGGACCACCCTCCACTCTTCTGTGACCCACTGATTCCAGCCTCTGGACTCTGGGACCCTCTCTCTTAGCTTCTGGGGCTTTCTCCCTGTCTCTGAAGCTTTTTTCTGTATCAACAACTTTTTATTCCTCTGTTTATAAAGGACTCCAGTAAGAGGATTAAGACCTCTTTATGTATGGGATCGAAGCCCCCCTCTCAATTAGAGCTGGAGTGGACATCACCAACCCAGTATCCTCAGGATTGGGAAATGAACTACAGACTAGAGTGGACTTACTGGTATTCTACTATAGACATTGTGATTCTAGCAATGGAAGAAATTACAACATTGATGTGGAAGCAGTGGCCACTAGAGGCTGTGAGGCAGGGAGAGGGAAAAACAGGTATCATATGGGGCTTTTTCGGGACTTGGGAATCATCCTGAATGACAATGCAACAATAGATGTAGGCCATTTTATATCTCCCCATAACCTGCAGAATTGTGTGGGAGAGAGTGTAAACTACAATGTGAACTATGGTCCATGCTCAGTGGCAATGCCCAGGATGCGTTTATTAATTGCAATGAATGTGCCACACGAATGAAGGATGTTGTTTACGTGGGAGGGTGTGGGAGGTGTGGGGAGTGGGGCATATGAGAATCCCTATATTTTTTGTGTAACATTTATGTAATCTAAGTATCTTTTAAAAAATAAAAATAGGGAAGCGGCTGTGGCTCAATCAGTAGGGCTCCCGTTTACCATATGGGAGGCCCCGGGTTCGGTTCCCGGGGCCTCCTGGTGAAGGCAAGCCCGCCCGCACGGCGTGGTTAGCTGACCCAGCGAGTGCAAGCAGCAAGGGGGGAATAAATGAATAAATAAATAAAATCTTAAAAAAAAAAATAAATAAATAAAAATAATTTTAAAAAAAGACCTCTTTAATCAAAAGTTCCCACCTACAATAAATTTACAGGCACAAGAATGGATTAATTTTAAGAACAGGATTTTTGGGGTCCATAAAAGCTTCAAACTGCCACACTTATAAACAGGGGAACTCCAAAACAACTAACAAACAAAAGCCCAGAACAAGACAAGAGGGCCAGAAAGACAGGGAAAACCTTGCACACAGCATTCACCTTGGACAGACATTCCTGATAGGAGGGAGGAAGCTCAAGAAAATTTCTGTCTTATCACTAGCTGGTTACAAAACCAGGAAACAGACATCCCAGAGAGCAAATCCCAGGGTTAACATTTTAAAATATTAAAATGTGCAGTATTCAACAAAAGAGTACAAGACAAACAAACAGAAAATGATGACCCATCCAAAGGAAGAGGTTAAAAATACAGAAAACACCAAGGAAGAAGATGATAATGCAGACATACTGAACAAAGGTTTTAAAAAATGATCTTAAAAATGCTCAAGTTGATGAAGGAAAGTACAGAGAGAGAATGACAGGATATCAGGAAAACAATAAATGAGCAATATTGGAGTCTAAGTAAAGAGATAAAAATCTTAAAAAGAGACCAAAGAGAACTACTGGAGTTGAAGACCAGAGTAACGAAATGAAAAAATGCCAAGGAGGGTTTCAAGAGCAGCCTAGAGCTGGCAGGAAAAAGAATCAGCGAATTTGAAGACAAGACACTTGAAATAAGTCAGGCTGAGGAGAAAAAAGAAATATTAAAAGCAAAAATAGCCTATCAAAGCTCTGGGACACCATCAAGAGCGCCAATATATGCCTTATGGGAACTGTGGTTTGAAATGATATGTACCCCCAGGAAAGTATGTTCTTAAAATTAATCCATTCCTGTGCATGTGGGCCCAGTATAAGTAGGATCTTTTGGTGAGTAGGCTCTTAAGTTAAGATGTGACCCACCTCATTCATGGTGGTTCTTAATCCTCTTACTAGAGTCCTTTATAAGAGAATGAAATTCAGAAAAAGAGAGGGAAAGCCATGTGTGGCAGTTTGATATTATTTATGAATTACAAAAAAGATATTTGAATATGTGAGGAAAGAAAGAAGGCTCCATTAGACATAGCAGAGGCCCTGGAAAGAGATATGAGCCTGATAGTCTACAGCTGACCTTGTGAAGAGAGCAGAGCAGCTGAGCCCAGAAAGAAACGAGCCCCAGGGAGAGAGCCCAGCCTTATGCCAGCCTACAGCTGACATCAGAAGAAGCTGCGACCATGGAGCCTTAAAAGGAAGAAGGAAGGTTCAACCCTCACAGACATTGCCTACCATCTTGCTTCAACATGTGGCAAATGACTTTGGGTGAGCAAGTACATCTTATGGTACCTTGAGTTGGACTCTTTAGGGCCTTGTGACTGTAAGCTTCTACCCAAAATAAATACCCTTTATAAAAGCCAACAGATTTCTGGTACTTTTCATCAGCACCCATTTGGCTGACTAATATACCACGGAAGCAAGACACTGAAAGCAAGAAATCCTGGAAGAGAAGGGAGGGACCAGCAGATGCCACCACGTGCCTTGACATGTGACAGAGGAGTCCAGGAACACCAGCAGCTGGTCTTCAGGAAGAAAGCATCAACCAATGATGCCTTGATTTGGACAGGTTCACAGCTTCAAAAATGTAAGCTTGTAAGCTAATAAATTCCCAGAGTTAAAACCAACACATTTAATGATATCTTCTTTTGGCATCTTAGCAAACTAAAACAGGACTCCCAGAAGGAGAAAGAGAAAAAGGGGAATAGAAAGAAACCTCCTCAACTTGATAAGGGGCATATATGAAAAGCCCACAGATAACATCCCACTTAATGGTGAAAGACTGAAAGCTTTCCCTCTAAGATCAGGAAAAAGACAAGGATGACCACTGTCCCCACTGTTATTCAACATTGTACTGGAAGTTCTTGCCAAAGCAATTAGTCAAGAAAAAGAAATAAAAAGCATCTAGATTGGAAAGGAAGAAGTAAAACTTTCCCTATTTGTGGACAATATAATCCTATATACAGAAAATCCTGAAAAACCACAACAAACCTCCTAAAGCTAATAAATGAATTCAGCAAAATGGTACGGTATAAGATAAACACCCAAAAATCATTAGTGTCTCTATACACAAGCAATGAACAATCAGAAGAAGAAATCGAGAAAAAAAAATTCCATTCGCAAATATCTAGGAATAAATCTAACTAAGGATATAAGGGACTTGTACATGGAAAACTACAAAGCATTGCTACAAGAAATTAATAAATAAATGGAAGGACATTCCATGTTCACGGATTGGAAGCCTAAATATCTTTAAGATGTTAATACTACCCAAAGTGAATTATAGATTCAATGCAATCCCAATAAAAATTCCAACAACTTTCTTTGCAGAAATGGAAAAGTTGATCATCAAATTTATATAGAAAGTTAAGGGGCCGTGAATAGCAAATCCATGCTGAGGAAGAGAATGAAATTGGAGGACTATATACTTTTCTATCTTAAAACTTATTACAAGCTCCTCTTTGCCTGGAGGTAGCCCACATCCATGTCTCAGGTGTGCACTTTTCTCTTTTCTCTTGCTTCTCACTAAACTCTTGTTACTGGCCTACCTAAGTTGACATGTTCTTAAATTCTTTTATGCGACATAGCCAAGAACCTAGAGGAATCCAGCATCTTCTGACTACATCTGGCAAGTGCCAGCTAAAGGCAGTAACTCTCCCTGACATCCGGCAAGGACTGCTGTTAAAGTTAGAGGAAGAGCCTGCTGGGTGCACTTATCCCAAGTGAAGCCCACTGTCCAAGGAAGTGCCAACTTACTGGAAGTACCTGATGAGACATTTGAGTGCCAGCCATTGGATGGCCTAAAATACCTCTTCAGGAAACAAAGTTAAGTGGTGTCTGTGTCAAAACCAGTCATAAATTGTGTGCTATTCCTTCTAACACTAGCCCAAATGAAGTTTCATGTAGTCCAGTACATCATCCTACTGCTAGGAGGGAGGGCAGGCCAAACATCTATCTAGACCTGTACCCCCATCAATGCCATAATGCTTACCAATACCAAATGATCCACTCAAGACTTGGTAGCCTAGAGGAGAAAAAGTAAGGGACTCAAACACCACCCAGTACTGTTGGGGACACCCTGCTAGCTCTTGTGATTCTATACTTCTAAACACAACTTATGCCAACCAAATACACTCCACCAAAGATGCCATGGGCATGTCATAAACTAGACCCCTATGTCCCGGGAGGAGAAGCCAACTTTGTCTGGGACACCCAGAGAAGCATCCTGTTTCATAACCCAGGGCCCAATCAGTGTATGTTGGTACTGTCTGCTAAGAAGTTAACCAGTGAGCTGGTAACTGTAAGCTCTGAAAAGGGCTCCAGCTCACCAATAACTAATCTCACATTTGCTGCTACTTTAAACTATCAAGATGGAATTTTCTTTCTTTGTGGATACAAAGTCTACCTCTCCTTGCTTCCCCTTTGGACGAGCTCATGCTCACTAAGATATATCACCTTCTCTGAAAACCTTGCAGTCCCATTTCCTATATTTTCTCATTATACAATAACTAAAAGAGCAATGCCTCTCCACATCCACCTCCTAGCTGTCTGTATTAGTCAGGGTTCTCTCGGGAAACAGAATCAGCAGGAGATATCTATCAATAATATGAAATTTTAAAAGAGTCTCTCACGCGACCGTGGGGATGCACAAGTCCAGGTTCTGCAGGCAGGCTGCAAACCAGTGGCTCCGATGAAAGCCCGATGAAAGGTCGTTGATGAGTTTCTGGGAGAAGTTGCCTGTCCAACGACGAGCTGGGAAATTCTCTCTGAATGTTGAAATCACTTCCACTTTTAAGTCATTCAACTGATTGGATAAAAGCACCACCCATTGATAATGTAATCTCCCTGATTGATGCAGATGTAATCAGCCATCCACGCAGTAAACTCACTGGTGATTGAAGTCCATAAATGCTCTTGTATTACAATTAGCCCAGTGCTTGCTGGAACAAACACCTGGACACAACTACTTGGCCGAGTTGACACATTAGCCTAACCATCACACTGTCCTAGGTATAACTACTACCATGAGAACTGCAATTGGCAGTTTATACCAAACCTAGCACGTCTACCACAATCTCTCCCTAGAATTAACCAACAGCATAGAAGAAACTAGCCGTGCCTTAGAAGCCCTTAGACAGCAAATAGACTCTCTTGCTGCTGTGGTGCTGCAAGATCGCAGAGCCCTAAATATGTTAACAGCAGCACAGGGAGGAACCTGTCTGTTTCTCAAGGAAGATTGCTGTTTCTATGTAAATCACTCTGGAATAGACCTAGACAGCATTTGAAACCTGCAAGATGAAGCCAATCAACTTCAGGAGGATGCAGCCTCTGGAGGCACCTGGCCTATCTCACTCCCATGGTCCAGTATGTCATGTCTGGCCCCCTTTTGTGGCCCACTTAACACCATCTTCTTTATTCTTTTAGTGGGACCATGTATCTTCAAAATTCTAACTAAGTTTATTCCTTCCAGAATCAATGCCTTCCAGAACAAGATATTAGTCAGGTGGGGATTTTATCCAGTACCAATCATGGTGCCAGACCCACCTTCCCTCAACCTCAATGAAATAGCCATTAGGCAGGGACTACAGCCCCTAACCAGCAGGAAGCAACAACAGAAGAATGACCATCACCCTTCAGCTCCCCCTTAAGAATAAGGGTGAAAACTCTCTGATGAGGGGTTGAGGCAGGTTAGTATAGGGAAAGAGGGAAGACAAATTACAGCTGGAACCCAGCAGAGAACATGGCTGTGAAACCCTGCCTGGAAACTCCCTGAGGGAAGGCTGCTACTAAGAACAAATCTGGAAAACCTTGCTGAAACCCTGGCCCTGAGTCCCATTTGGAACTCCCCAGGGTCAAAAGGAAGCCCCAGGTAACTCCAAACAGGTTTCTCATTGGTCTCGGATAACTCCAAACAAAAGGCCTTATCAGGGGGACAGATGTGGCTCAAATGGTTAGGTGTCCGTCTCCCATATGGAGGGACCTGGGTTTGATCCCTGGGACTTCCCAGTTAAAAAAAAAAAAAAAAAAAGGCCTTATCTTTGGTCCCGAGAGCTAACAGGTAAGGATTGTAAGGCAACCAATCAGAACAGCAAACAGCTAGAGCCCCTCCTCAAAATTAGGAAAGGGGAGGAGAGAAGAACACCTTTAATAAAGGCAACCACCCAACCCCAGGTGCCCCTCTTTGCCTGGAGGTAGCCCGCATCCATGTCTTGGGTGTGTACTTTTCCCTTTTCTCTCGTTTCTCAATAAACAATTTTTTACTGGCCTAAACAAACAAACAAACAAACAAAAACTTATTACAAAGCCACAGTAATCAAAACAACGTGGTACTGGCACAAGGACGGACATAGAGACCAATGGAACAGAATTGAGAGCTCAGAAATCAACCCTCACATTTATGGTCAAATGGTTTTTGACAAGGTGGCAAACACCACTCAATTGGGAATGAATAGTGTCTTCAACAAATGGTGCTGGGAAAACTGAATCTCCATTTGCAATCAAAGAAGGAGGACCCCTATCTCACACCATATACAAAAATCAACTAAAAATGGATCGAATATCTTAATATAAGAGCTAGAACTATCACACTCCCAGAAGAAAACATTACAGACTCTTCTTCAGGACCTTGTGTTAGGCAATGGTTTCTTAGATTTTACACATAAAGAACAATCAAAAGGAGAAAAAACTAGATAAATGGGACCTCATCAAAATTAAAAACTTTTGTGCCTCCAAGGATTTTATCATGAAAGTAAAATGATAACCTATGCAACAGGTGAAAATATTTGGAAACCACATATCCGATAAAGGATTAATATCCAGAATATATAAAGAAACCCTTCAATTTAACAATGAAAAGACAAACAATCTGATTTTTAAAATGGGCAAAATCTTGAAAAAACCTATTTCCACAGAAGATATGCAAATGGCCAGAAAGCACATGAAAAGATGCTCAACATCATTAGGCATCAGGAAAATGCAAATTAAAACCACAATGAGATACCATTTCACACCCATTAGGATGACTGTTCTTTAAGAAATGGAAAATAACAAATGTTGGAGAGGATGCAGAGAAATTGGAACAGTCATTCACTGCTGGTGGCAGTGTAAAATGGTGAAGCCACTGTGGAAGACAGTTCCTCAGAAAGCTAAGTATAGAACTTCCATATGGCCCAGCAATCCCACTATTAGGTATATACTCAAAAGAATTTAAATCAGGGGCTTGAAGAGATATTTGCACACCAATGTACATAGCAGCATTATTCACAATTGCCAAAAGATGGAACAACCCAAGTGTCCATCAACTTATGAATGGAAAAATAAAATAAAATGTGGTATAAACATATAAAGGAATATTATTAACCATAAAAGGAATTAGGTCCTGATACATGCAACAACATGGATGAACCTTGAAGACATTACGTCGACTGAAATAAGCCAGACACAAAAGTAAAAATAATGTGTGAACTCACTGATTTGAAACAATTAGAATAAGCAAACTCATAGAGTCATAATCTAGAATAAGCGTTACCAGGGGACAAGTTGGGGATAGGGAATGGGAAGTTAAGACTTAAAACATACAGCGTTCCTATTTGGAATGATGGAAATGTTTTGGTAATGGATATTAGTGATTGTAGCACAACACTGTGAACACAATTAACAGTACTGAAATATATATCTGAATATGATTAGAAGGGGAAATATTAGATTACATAAATGGTAAGAGAATAAAAATTATTTTAAAAGTCCCTGGAACTAAACTGCACAAACAGGGAACCCTAAGTTAAACAATGGACTTAATTAATTTATTTATTTTTTAGCATGTGATGCTATTTGATAGCATTTTTTAAACTTTACTTTGTACATTTAATAATTGAAAATATAAACAATTGAAAACTGAAAAGAAAACACAGTTGAATAAAAACATACATTTCTCAATTAAATGTACTGGATACTCATAAATTTTTTTTTGAATCATACAATATGTTACACAATATATTTGGTTCATAGTAACGCAATTATACAGTATTTGTCCTTTTGTGTCTGGGTTGCTTCGCTCAACATAATGTCCTTCAAGTTCATCCATGTTGTCATACGTTTTATGACTTCATTTCTTCTTACAGCTGCATAATATTCCATCATGTGAATAGACCACAGTTTGTTTATCCATTCATCTGTTGATGGACACACAATGGACCTTAATTAATAGTACAATTATAAAAATGTGCTATCATCAATTGTAATAAATGTTCCACACCAATGCAGGATGTTTTTGGTAGGGTAGTATAGGGAATTCCTATATTTTATGCATGGTTGTTCTGTAAACCCACAACTTCTCTAATTTAAAAAAAAAATGTAAAGAGAGAGAGAGAGTGGGAGAGAGAGGGAAAGAAATTATACAAGTATTAAAAGCAAATACAGGGAAGCGGCTGTGGCTCAATCAGTGGGGCTCCCGTTTACCATGTGGGAGGCCCCGGGTTCGGTTCCCGGGGCCTCCTGGTGGGGGCGGGCCCGCCCGCACGGCGTGGTTGGCTGACCCGGCGAGCACGGGCAGCAGGGGGGGGATAAATGAATAAATAAATAAAATCTTTAAAAAAAAAAAAATAAAAAAATAAAAGCAAATACAGGAAGCAGAACTTCCAGGAAGATGGAGAATTAGAGAGGCAGAGTTATCATTTTTTACCCAGAAAAAATGGCTAGAGGACAAAATTTCACCAAGGTGGAAGACCCCTGTACTTTTGTTGGATTTATCTCCCATCCTCTGACATGCAAATGCCTTACCAATAAGTCTAGAGTCATTGCTACTTCTTGCTCACTAGGTCCAATCAGCATGATATCATCAATAAAATAGACCAGAGTGATTTCTTGTGGGAAGAAGAGATGATCAAGTTTCCTGTGGACAATATTATAACATAGGGCTGGAGAGGTGATATACCTCTGAGGAAGGACTGTGAATGTATATTGCTGGCCTTGCCAGCTGAAAGCAAATTGTTACTAACGGCAATTGAGAAAAAAACATTTGCCAGATCAATAGCTTCATACCAGGTACCAGGGGATGTGTTGATTTGCTCAAGCAATGATGCCACATCTGGGACAGCAGCTGCAATTGGAGTCACCACTTGGTTAAGTTTATGATAATCTACTGTCATCCTCCAAGATTCATCTGTTTTCTGCACAACTCAAATAGGAGTAGAATAGGGATGTGTTGGGAATCACCATCCCTGCATCCTTCAAATTCTTGATGGAGACACTGATCTCTGCAATTCCTCCAGGTATCTGGTATTGCTTTTGATTTACTATTTTGCTAGGTAGGGGCAGTTCCTAGTGGCTTCCACTTGGCCTTTCCTAACATAATAGCCCTTACTGTGCAAATCAGGGATCCAATGTGGGCATTCTGCCAGTTACTGAGTATGTCTATTCCAATTATGCATTCTGAAACTGGGGAAATAACCACAGAATGGGTCCGGGAACCCACTGGACCCACTATGATATTGACGTGAGCTAAAACTCCATCAATCACCTGACCTCCATAAGCCCTTGACTGGTGGACTACAGTGACGTTTGTGTCTCCTGAAATTAATGTAACCTGAGCCAGTGTCTAATGACACTGAAATATATGATCATTTCCTTTTCCCCAGTGCACAGTTACCCTGGTAAAAGGCTGCAGGCCTCTTTGGGGAAAGCTGGGAGGAAGATGAGCAGTTTAAATTTTTGGAAGTGTAAAAGGATCCTTCCCCAAGGGGACCTGGCCTTCCTCTCATTCAAGGGGCTCTGGGTCTGTAAACTGTCTTAAGTCTGGGAATTAATTAAGGGGCTGTGGTTCTATGCTTCCTTAATTCAAGTTAGGGTTTTGTTCACTTGATCTAGAAATTTTCTGCTTATGCAGATCAAGTAGGAATTTAGTAGTCTAGGTACCCTATGACCTATTAGCCAACACCACAGCTCTATGTGATTCAGACTCTTTTGATTGCTGCTTTGAGTCTGCCTTTCATTGTGGTGGCCACACCCACCTTGTCTTTGGTGATTAAGTGCTGCTACTTGGCTTCTACCAGCCCAAGATCCAATCATCCCCATAGTGTTTAAGGATTAGTTCCATGGCAGCAGTTCCCACAGTAATATCTGGACCACTGAGAAGAGCAACCACACAGCTCTTCAGGAATATGCAGTTAGTCTTACAAATCTATTCCTCCCAGTCCTGGCTAAAGGTGTGTCCTCTGGACATTCCTGGGGTGGGTGGGCAGGTCTTAAATGGTGAATCCATTCTAGCATTTCAATCTCTTTAAGCCTTTGGATCCCCTCATCTACAGTATATCAAGGTAAATCTGGCATTTTGACCTCAGATATTCTAGGCCATTTGTTGGTCCATGTTTCAGCCTCTAACCTGAACAAACTGTTAGAGCCCTTTCTAACCCCTCAGGCTTTAGCACTGAATCCAGAATCTCTGCTTAGTGGGCCCACATCAACAAATTCAGCCTGATCCAACTTTATATTCTTTCCACCATTATCCCATACCCTTAATATCCATTCCCAAACATTTATCCTGATTTCTGTCTATATAAATTGGAAAACTCATGCAGTTCTTTTAGAGTATAGCATACTTCCTCATAGGTCATACTTTGTATTTCACCTTTGGGGGCTTTTTGTGATTTTAGTCTAGTAATAGGTCTTGAAGAGAAGATGGGTGGTAGGGGTGGGTAAGAAGGATTAGAAATGTCTTGCAAGCTACTGACCTCAGGGCATTCCTTTGCATTTTTATCAGGAGAGACAGTATTAATCTCTTCAGGCAGAGGTTGGATGGTTGACTCCTCAGGGCAGGGTGAAGGTTGGGCAGTGTAGGCTGGAGTTTGGGTGGTACCATCTCAGGGCTGGGAGGAGGTCTGGACTCCCCAGGGAAGGCTGGAGTCTGGATGATACAAGCTTGACATTGTGTGGTCTTCACAGAGCAGACCATTACAGATTTATCTGGCAAAGTCTCAGCAGGATTAAGAGTTACAGTGTCCCCTTGGGAAGCGGCTGTGGCTCAATCAGTAGGGCTCCCGTTTGCCATATGGGAGGCCCCGGGTTCGGTTCCCGGGGCCTCCTGGTGAAGGCAGGCCCGCCCGCACGGTGTGGTTAGCTGACCCAGCGAGCACAAGCAGCAAGGGGGGGATAAATGAATAAATAAATAAAATCTTTAAAAAAAAAAAAAAAAAAAAAAAAGAGTTTCAGTGTCCCCACTGATATCACCATCAACCCATACGTCTTCATCCCAATCCTCAGGGTTCCACTCCTGTGGCAGTTTGATATTATTTATGAATTCCAAAAAGAAATATTATGTTTGTAAACTAGTCTGTTTTCTCTGAGTGTGAGAACCCTTTGAATGTATTAGATTCAGCTGAGATGCCTTTGATTAAATTATGTTACAATTAGGGCTCATTAGGGTATGCAGGGTTGATTCCCTGCCCCCTTGGTGGGCTATATAAAGGAACAATCAATCAAGAAGGCCAGAGCAGTAGATACACAGAGAAGAACACAGAGGAAGAGAGACAGCCCATTAGACAGCATCCTACAGTCCTGGGAAGAGAGATCAGCCTGATAGTCTACAGCTGACCTTGTGAAGAGACTAGAGCAGCTGAGCCTGGAAAGAAATGATCCCCAGGGAGAGAGATGAGCCTTATACTAGCCTACAGATGAGATCGGAAGAAGCTGGGCCCACACAACCTTAAGAGGAAAGAGGAATGCTGAACCCTCGCAAATATCACCCAACATCTTGCGTCAACACATGGCAACAGAATTTGGGTGAGAAGGTACCTCTTAAGTAACCTTGAGTGGACTCTAGGGCATTTTGACTGTAAGCTTCTACCCCAAATACTCTTTGTAAAAGCCAACAGATGTCTGGTACTTTGCATCAGCACCCCTTTGGCTGACTATTACAACTCCTTTTCTATCAATGCCCTCACTTAAACAGCAGACACCCTGCAAGGTTGAGAGTTTAGTTTCTGTTGTAACTCTGCTACTCATACAATGAGATTCTAAGTCTGTTTTTCAGAGACCTCAAGTCTGCAGCTGCATGAACAAGATTTTCTTTCAGAGCATGCATAAAAACTTTCACATCATTCATGTGGCATTTAAGTTGCAAATTTGAGCCTTTAGCTTATCCTTTCTTTTGTAACTGTATCCAGAGTATTTAGGAACAGTCAGCCAACATTATTGTACCTTTTAACTCCACAAAACTGTGTTAGGGTGTTGAAAACACTCTCACCCAAATCCTTGCCTCCTAAACATAGAAGTAGTCATCTCCAATGGTGATATTTTATGTATCTCTATTGCCAACTCATGCCATGGACTGTCAGTGGCCTCTTCATTATTGCAAAGAGAGTCAATGCCCTTGAATCTAATCAGAGTAGAGAGCCAATTGCAAAAATTCCAAAACCAATTCAGAAATCCCATCTTTAAGATTCTATTTCTTTTTTTTTTTTTTTTAAGATTTCATTTATTCATCTATTTATCCCCCCTTGCTGCTTGTGTTCACCGTGTCCACCTGCTGTATGTTTTTCTGTGTCTGCTTGTCTCCCCCCGTTAGGTTGTCCTGCTGCATCAGCTCACCGCACCACATGGGCTGGCTTGCCTTCACCAGGAGGCCCCAGGAATCTAACCCGAGGCCTCCCACATGGTAAACGGGAGCCCCATCAATTGAGCCACATCCGCCTCCCAAGATTCTATTTCTTAAGAACCACTCCTGGTACCAAGCTATATTAATCAGGGTTCTCTAGGGAAATAAAACCGACAGGAGATATCTATAAACAGTATGAGATTTTATAAAATTCTCTCATGCAACCATGGGGATGCACAAGTCCAAATTCCACAGGGTAGGCTGCAAACCAAGGGCTCTGATGAAGGTCCTTGATGAGTTTCAGGAGACCCTGGCTGTCTGATGTAGAACTGGGAATTCTCTCTCTGAATGTTGAAATCATTTCCCCTTTTAAGGCCTTCAGCTGATTGGATGAGACGTCACCTCATTGCTGACAGCAAATCTCCTCAGTTGTTTGTAGATGTAACCAGTCAACTAGGCAATCAATTTAAGTCCATGAAATGTCCTTGTATTACAATTAGCCCAGTGCTTGATTGACCAGACAACTGGGCACCATTACCTGGCCAAGTTGACACATTAGCCTAACCATCACAAAAAGTCGCCAGAGAAAAGAATGTGGTTAGAGAATGAAGAGCTGAGGTTTAATCTGTGCAGATTGGTAAAAAGTTGTTTGTAAATGTTTGGAAATGAATAGAAATGGTGAAAGCCTGTCATAGGATTTGTAATTAGTAGTGCTAACATATGGGTATTGTAACAGTTTGATATTATTTATGAATTCCAAAAAGAAATATAGACTATGTTTGTAAACTGGTTGGTTCCTCTGGTGTGATAACCCTTTGATTGTATTAGATTCAGCTGAGACATCTGATTAAATTATATTAAGATTAGGGCTCTGATCCAATCATGTCATTAGAGTGTGAGATAGTGTTGAGTTCTAGCTCCCTTGGGGATAAAACAGACACTCACAAAAGTAAATACACAGAGAAGAACACAGAGGAAGAGAGACAGCTCATTAGACTGCAGAGACCCTGGGAAGAGAGATGAGCTTGATAGCCACAGCTGCAGCTGAGCCCAGGAAGAAACAAGCTCCAGAGAGAGAGATGAGCCTTCCAGCCTACAGCTGAGATCAGTAGAAGCTGGGACCATGGAGCCTTAGGAGGGAGAGGAAGGCTGAACACTCACAGAAACTGGCAGCCATCTTGCTCCAACATGTGGCAACAGACCTTAGTGAGGGAAATAACTTACTCTTTTATGGCCTTGTGACTATAAGCTTCTACCCCAAATAAATACCCTTTATAAAAACCAACAGAGTTCTGGTATTTTGCATCAGCACTCCTTTGGCTAATACAGGTATGATAGTGTTTTTTTGTTTGTTTGTTTGTTTTAGAGTAATGAAAATGCTCTAATGCTCTAATATTGATTGAAGTGATGAATGCACACCTTGGTGGTTATACCAAATGGCATTTATTGTACACCTTAGATAAACTGTATGGTTTATGAACAAAAAAATAATAATATGGTGGGTTGGGGGAAAATACACCAAATATAAGATACAGACTATAGGTAGTAGTAATACTTTGATGATGCGTTTTCATAATTTGTTACAAATGTTTCACAACAAGGTGTTTGTGGTGGGGTGATGTATGGGAGTCCTATATGATATTATTCATGTTTATGAACTCTCTTAGTTTCTGTTTATCTGTGAATATTTTAAGCTCACAGCCATTTGAAGGACTGTTTTGTCAGATAAAGAATTCTTGGCTGGCAGTTTTTCTCTTTGAGTACCATAATTATATCATACCCCTGTCTTCTAGCTTCCATGGTTTCTGAAGAGAAATCCACACTATGTCTTATTGGATGTCTCTTGTATGTGGTGTTTCACTTCCTTTTCTCCAAATTTTCTCTTTATCTTTGGCATTTGGCATTCTGCATATTAGGTGCCTTGGGATAGGTCTATTTGGATTTATTCTAATTGGAGTATGCTGTGCTTCCTTGACATGTATATTCAGTCTTTCATGAGAGTTGGAAAATTTTCAGCCATTATTTCCTCAGATATTCTTTCTGCCCCTTTTCCCTTCTCATCTCCTTCTGGAACTGTCATAACACATATGTTGGTGTGCTTCATGTTATCATTCAACTCCCTGAGCCCCTGCTCAGTTTTTTCCATTCTTTCCTCTCTTTGTTCTTCTTTCTCTTCAATTTCAGTTGTTCTTTCCTCTACATCACTGGTTCTTTCTTCCATCATTTCAAATCTGCTGTTGTGTGCCTCTATTGTATTTTTATTCTCACTTATTGTCTTTCATACCTATAAGCTCTCTTATTTTTATATCCAAGGTTTCAAAATTTTCTTTGTGCTAACTCAGTGTCTTCTTAATGTCTTTATTTCTTTAGCCTTATTGTCCTTCAACTTCGTGATTTGATTTAGATTTGTATGAACAGGATTGATTAGCTGTTTCAAGTCCTGTGTCTCATCTAGAGCTTTGATTTGTTCCTGTGCCTGAGTTATATCTTCCTTTTTCTTTATATGGCTTAGAATCTTTTGCTGATGTCTAGGCATCTGATTCTGATGCTGAATTTACTCTGATATCCAGTTTCTCTCTCTTGCCTAGGGATTTACTGTTAAGTAGCTATGTGCTATCACTTTCTTTGACTCTTTATCAACTTGTTCTAGATATTTAGGATTGTCCCTGTTTGTTCAAACCAGGGCTAAGGACCCAGTAAAGTGGTGTAGGCCAGTTTTCAAGGGCCTTGGAAAAGGTGGCAGTAAAGGCACCTGCTTCCCCCTTTTATTTATTTGTTTGTTTGTTTTTCCTTTTCATGCACTTTTATGGTCTGGCCAGCAGATGGCAATCTTTGACAGACCTCTCCACTCAGACCCCAGGTGCTAGCGGTAATGCAGTCAGTGTAATTCCTCAGGTAGGTGGGCAGGACAGAAGCAATGCCCTCAGGGCTGGCCAAGCCTCACAAACAAACTTTCTCGGAGGCTGTTCTCTACCCTCGACTGGCCACACCCTCCCTCTGCCTCTTCAGCAACCAGCCCAGGGCAGTAGGGAGGGTGTTTGAGAAGGCAAATTATGTTTAGCTCCCTGCTGGCTCTCAGGGCAAACAAATGTGCCACCCCTCCAATGCAGCAGACCAAGTTCGCTGGCCAAAATCTGAATTTGCTGTAGGCTGTGTCCCTCTGTCTTCCCTTTCCTTGGAGAAGAGGGCCCCTGCAACCCCCTCAGTCCGCAGCCGCTGCAGTCCACAGACTGCCATTTGCTCTGTAAGTTTGGGGAAGGGCGTCCGCTGTGGCTGCTGCAGCTCTACTCACAGGGTTTTTCAGCCAGCTGAGACTCCTTTCCTTCACCCCTCTCTCTTCTGGGGGTGTCTCACCTTCTCCTGGTGTCCTGAGCCCAGAGCAGCCTTCCGACAGTCTCTGCCTGTCCTCTAGCTATTTTTGGGGGCGAGAAGTGATCCCTCTGCCTCTCTAATCCTCCATCTTCCCAGAGCTATATTGGTTTTGGTTAAGTTTTTATTTGATTTTGTCAGAAAACCTTCAGAGGATTTAATCCCTCATTCCAGAGAAAGGTGGAAGATTATATGGAGTAAATGAGATTGCTAGTAAAGATTCACACCCAGATTTTTCTGTCTTCAAAGACTATGCTCTTTTTTCCTGTGTCTTCAATGAACAGGGGTGGTAACAACTAATAATAATTACACTGAACATTTATTTAACACTTGTTCTGAGAGTTCCCATGTGTTTTTCAGGCATTACCTCCCTTAATGCTCATAAAAACCCTGAGGTTGGGAAGCGGCTGTGGCTCAATCAGTGGGGCTCCCGTTTACCATATGGGAGGCCCCGGGTTCGGTTCCCGGGGCCTCCTGGTGAGGGCAGGCCCGCCCGCGCGGCGTGGTTAGCTGACCCAGTGAGCACAAGCAGCAAGGGGGGGAGAAATGAATAAATAAATAAAAATCTTAAAAAAAAAAAAAAAAAAAAAAACCCTGAGGTAAATATGTATATTATTATTTCCATTTTATAGCTGATGGAACAGGGGTAGAAGGAATTGAAGAAAATTGCCCCGGATCCCAGGGGTAGAAATCAGCAGGTATTCTGGCCACAGAGCCCACACTCCTTACAGGCTTCTGAGCTGTGAGGAAAACAATCGCTATGAAGGGCACACCCAGCGCTTCCTTAGAGAGGGAAAACTGGACCTTCAGGCCTTCACCTGGAATCTGACTTGGACTTGTTTGTGAAATAAGAGATTAATTTTATTCAGTTTGGATATTTCTTTCTCTCAGCCAGCAGCAGTGTAGAGAATTATTCCTAGAATAGGGCTTCTCAGTCTTGGCACCGGTGGCATTTTGGCTTAGATAATTCTTTGTGGTGGGGGCAGTCCTGTGCGCTGTAGGTTATTTAGCAGCGGCCCCGACCTCTACCCACTAGAGGTAGCACCCTCATCTGCAATTGTGACAACCCAAAACATCTCCAGATAATGTCAAATGTCAAATATTCCGGGGGGGGGGGCTGGTAAAATCTCACCCCCGGCAGCACCCTCCCCACACAGCTCCATTGAGATCATCTGTCTAGGAGCATAGAAAAGAAAAGAGCAATAATCTGGGGGGAAGGACAATTTGTTATAGGAACATATAGCCCAGGTCACCCTGAGCTAATTACCAAGTAAAATAACTGATGCCGGACTTGAGTCACCATTACAAAGTTAAAGTCTGGCCTGTACACATTGACTATCATGGCAGGAAGGAGGAAGTAATTACTTTATAAAGCTCTACATAAACATTTTCTAAAATGGTTAAACTTCTCAATTTTATGATGTGCTACGTTTTATTTCGTGGACCTGCTCCTTTCAAATAGTACTGCACACGTGAAATCTGATCGAATTTTTCTGCCACTTCTCTTTTTATTTACTCAATGGTGATTCAACGGTTCTCTTAGATGAAGCAAGGTTTTCCACTTGTTCTGTGATTTGACTTTTTATAATTAACATCTGTATCGTTGCTTTGAACTTCGATTCACCTTTATTTATACTTTTTATTTTTAGAATGGTTGGCTGCCATGTGAACAAGGACAAATTGCCAAGCACCCAGACCAGACCTGCTGGGACAGTGTTCATTGAGGAAAACTCATGGAGGAAGGTCAGTAGCAGGTCTGTCCTTGGCGTCCTGTGCCCCATCTCTCACTGGGGCAGCGCACAGCAATCCGGTGATGCTGGACAGTAGACTCCAGGAGAAGTGCATGGACCCTTGGGGTTTAAATTGCACCCTAAGGGAAGGACCAACCAAGCTCTGGCATGATTGGAGTCAGCATACAATATGTTGGGACCTTAGCTCCAGCCCTATCCTGTTAGCTTAGTGTTTGTAGTTGGGGCCCAACTCTAGACTTCCCTGGTATGATCAGGGGCTGGAATCAAGTCCTTCGGGTACAGCTCTGTGGCCTAGAGTGCCAGCAGCAGGGTCTGTCACATCAGCATTCATGATTGAGGAAGCATCAGCATCTCTCCTACCACAACTGGAAGGGTTGAGAACTAATACAAGACCTATTTTCTTTCATCACTTTAAAGATAGCATTCCGTTGTTTTGGGTTTCCATTGTTTGTTTTAATGTATTGAGTCTTTTTTCTCTGTCTGCTTTTAAAATATTCTTTGTCTTTGATTACCACAGTTTTTCTCTAACTCTAGGTATGTTTTCTTTGTATTAATGCTGTTTGGTTTTGTATCATCTTAAAACTATTCTAAATAAAATTATCTCACAAACAAGTCCAAGTCAGATTCTGGGTGAAGGCCTGAAGGTTTAGTTTTCCCTCTCTAAGGAAGTGTTGTTAATAAGTAGGTTAACTGTCAGTTTGGATATTTCTTTCTCTCAGCCAGCAGCAGTGTAGAGAATTATACCTAGAATAATCTATTCCTCTATTGCTTCTACACCATTTTCTTTTCCTCTTCTTCTGGAACTCCAGTACATAGATGTTAGAACTTTTTCTGGTTTCTCATATTTCTGTTATGCTTTTCTTTGTATATTGTATCATCTTTTTTGTTTTCTGGGTTTCAGAGGTATTTTCTAATGACTTATCTTGCAGTTCACTGATTGTCTTAGTTTGGATCCCTCGATATAGAAACAAATAGCTGTTTTAGTTTCCTGGTTGCTAAAATAAATTCCATACAATGGGTTGTTTTAAACAATGGGAATTTATTGACTCATGGTATTGAAGCTAGAAGTCCAAAATTAAGGCATCAGCAAGGCAATGCTCTCTCCATGAACATGTTGCATTCGTGTGCTGGCTGCCAGTGATCCTTGGTCTTTGGCTTTTCTGTCACATGGCATGCACATGGTGATGTCTTCTTCTTTCTCCTCTGGGTTCAGATGACTTCTGATTTCTTCCCCTGTGGCTTTCTCTGCCTGACTTTCACTCTATTTACAAAGGACTCCAGTAATCTAGATTAAAGTCCAACCTGTTTCAACTGGGCTGCATCCTAACTAAGTTACATCTTAAAGAAATCCTATTCACAGTGGGTCCACAACCATCAGAATATGGACCAAGACCAAGAACATGTCCAAACTGGGATGCACAATTCAATCCACCACAGGAGCTAATTTGACAGATGATCCCAAGAAGCACAGTGAGGGAGATGAGAAGTGAATCAGAAAAGGGAAAAAGAAAAACAATAAAGGATAGCAGTTACCAATGCATGCAACAGGATGGGAATGCTACTAGGAACTCCCCAAGAGACCTCAGAGTTGTCCCCCTGAGGGGAGAGGAAACACGGGTATTTATCTACCCTCATTTATGTAGGGTTGCTCTGGAGGGTATTTGTTTTCCACAGACTTTTTTATACTTCTAGCTCCTGTGGTCAAAGAGAGACCTTAGGCTGACAAAGATGCTTGAGGTAGGTGACCTCTGGGATGGGCCCAGGGGATATGGGCAGGGCACTGACAGTGTTTACTATATTAATTCTCTATTCTGCTATGTTGAAGCTGCTATGAAACCTATCTATTATGTTTTTATTTCAGTCATTGTATTTTTTTAGTTTAAAATTTCCATATGATTCTTATTTACAAATTCAATATTCTGTTGAAATTCTCTTTCTTGTCATCTATTTTCTTGAGTAAATTAACCATAGTTATTTTAAAGTCTGTATCTTATATAACTCCAAAATCTGGATCAATTGAAGGTCTGTTTATATTACCTGTTTTTGTTTTTTAGTCCTCTCAATTGGTAATTTTTTACTGAATACTGCACATTGTGTTTGAAAAATTTTAGTGGTTTTGGATGATGTTATATGCCTTGATGTTAGCTTTTGACAGGCAGATAGAATAAAAACAGATCACCTTAATCAAATCGGGTTGCGCTCATTCAAGACTATGTTCCAGTATTTGTAAATTTTGGCCTTTTTGCAGTTTGCCTTATTCCTACAGAATAGTCCCTTGGGGTTGGCTGAACCCCTGGGGTAATAAGTAGGGGCCCTCCATCTTGTCCCCCTCTAAATTTCAATTTTCCTCTCCCCAACACTTTCAGACTGATGATAACCACCTCTTAGCACCTCAGCCACCTGGCACTTTGTCTGGGCTTCTCCACCTCTCGCTCTGTCCCCTGGTGGTCACTGGTTCCTTTGAGGGTAAAAGCATCACAGACTGTGAAGTCAATACTCTGTATTCCTCTTTCTTCCTGTCTGCCTTGGTAGCTCTTTGATGCTGTCTAACAATTTTTAGAATTTTATCCAGATGATCTAGTTACTTTCATCGGGAGAATTAGTCCATTATATGTTGATTGGTCATAGCCAGAAGTGGACATACTGGCTTACAAAATTTAACAAATGGTGGTACTGCATACTTAGATAAAATTTTACTGTGGTCAAGTATTTTTTTCACATGCAAGAACTCACAATGACTTTATTGAAATAGGGAAGAAAGGTATTATTATCCCTATTCTCCATTTTACAATAAGGAAACTGGAGAGCAGAAATGAAGAGACTTGCCCAGTATCACCACAGCACCAGGTGAGTTACCGTGGGAAACCAGAACCAGCACAGGCTAATCATTGTGAGTCGACGTCTACTCTTTTGCTTTCCCTCATTTTTTCTATACAGTGTCATCTAAGAGAGGGAAAGATAAATGGTTCTGCAAAATCCATTCTTTGGCTACACTGCCACACTTTGGAAACCAGAGGCATATGCTAACTACAGAATGCTAAAGTTGGAAGGAAATTGAGAGATTATCTAGGAGGCGAATTCTCTCATTTTGAAGATGGGGGTCTAGAGAAGGAAGGAATTTGCTAAAGGTTATGTAGCTGAGGAGAGGAAAGGCAGGGACTCCTGCAACCTGTATTTCCTGGCGCCCAGTCCCAGATCTTCCCACAAGCCGCAGCCTTGGCCTTCCTGGTCCTCTTCCGCTTACCACAGGGGTGCAGAGCCATATGCCGCAACACCTCCAGCCTGGGCACCCCCTCTTACCAGGCGACGCCAAGGCAGACCCACTACAAGGCTGCACCCAAGTTGCTGGGTGGAACCAAAGCAAATTCCTGCTGTAGGGATCCCTTCCGCTGTGGGTTCCACGGTGCTGCGCCTGCCTCCCTCCTTCGAGGCAAGTTTTCTGAAGAAACCTTGGCGACCTCTCAGCCTTTGCCTGTTTGTAGGCAGGCAGGTGCTGGAGGGGCGCCCACGGGGAGGCAAGGAAGCCAGGATGTAGGTGGGGTCTCCACTGAGGCTACAGAGAGGGAGTGGGGGTGGGCTAGTGGAATGGTTAGGACCAGTTTCTAGACAGGAAGGAACAGCACAAAGTTTCAGTTCCATGTGTTTCCTTTCATTCAGTCATTCAGGAAGTAAGCATTAGTGTCTGCCCTGTGCAGGCTCCCACCAGGCAAAAGGACTGACCACCGTGCATCCTCCTCCTTGTAAGTGAAGGAAGACTGCCTTACAGGGCACAGGACAGCCAAGGAGCGACAACAGGGATGGAGCGGAGGGGGCTTACAGAATAAGACAGGAGGAAAAGTGGCACAGGTCAGGGTCTAAATATGCACATCCCAGGGAACTGTTCCTTGGGGTGGGCTGGAAGCAACACCCTTTGAGTCCACAGATCTCCATTTGCTTCCCTCCACTGCCTTCCACAGCATTCCGTACTGAACCCACCCACTCTTTTTTTTGTTTGTTTGTTTGTTTGTTTGTTTGTTTGTTTTTTTTTTACCGGGAGGTCCCGGGGATCGAACCCGGGTCCCTCCATATGGGAGCCGGACGCCCAACCAGTTGAGCCACATCCGACCCCCATCCCACCCACTCTTATATCTTGTAACTGCCAGTTTAGTAAATAATGTCCTCCATTGCACTGCAATGAAGGCAGAGACTAAGTCTTGCCCATAACTAACCCCCCTGTATTAGTCAGCCAAAGGGGTGCTAATGTGAAATACCAAAAATGGGTTAGTCTTTATAAAAGGTATTTATTTGGGGTAGAGTCCACAGATACCAAGCCATAAAGCGTTAAGTTTCTTCTCTCCCCAAAGTCCATTGCCACATGTTGGAGCAAGACAGCTGCCGACATTTGCCAGGGTTCAGGCTTCTTGGGTTCCTCTTTTCCCAGGGCTGCGTTTCTCTCCAGGCTTAGCTACTGTTTCCTCCACAAGGTCAGCTGTAGACGATCAGGAGAACGGCTTGCTACTCTTCTCCTGGGGCCTTCTTTCCAACATCAAAACTGCTTCTCAAAAAACTGCTTCAACTCTGTTCTTGTCATGCCTTTTATATGTGATTCCCCACCCACCAAGGGATGGGGCTCAACGCCCTACTGAGGTGGCCCAGTCAACGCCCTAATCATAACTTAATCATGCCCAGATTAACAGATCAGTTTACAAGCATGATCCAATTATATTTTTGGAATTCATAATTACATCAAACTGTCCAACTGCAACACTACACCCTCTGAATTACAAAAATACATTACAATATTAAAAAAACCTTAAATCAGTAAAAATTCAGGTACAAAATCATATCATAGGCAGTTTAAAGAAATATAGTTTGTCTTCAGGCAAAATCTTTCAATACACAAATGGAAAGACAAAGGATAAACATTTTCAATATCATAAGAAGAAATTGGGATGTTAAACATGAGTCATGGATCCTCTACAGTTCAATAAACCTGCAGGGCATCCTCCATTCGATTTCAAAGTCTGAGAGTCATTCTTAAGAGGATGGATTCTTCTCCTTGGGGCCACATGGGAACCCACCCTTTCCACAGGCTTGCCCAATGGCCATTTTCTTGGTTCCATCATCATCAAGCATCTGGGTGTCAACCAAGCTCCAGACCTCACCCTCCAAGAGTGTTGGGATGATTGCCACACCTTACCCAATCTTTGGGTTAGAGTCTTAGCCCCCCTAGTACAGTGAGGTGAAGACAACATTACCTGTAACCTTTGGCATACAGGTTCAACCCTATCAGAGCAATGGGTTGACCACCTGGCCTTCTCTAATCCATGGGGGACAGGTACACCCCTCTCAGACCTATGGGGTGTTGACCTTAACCCCCCTAATCTTTGAGGAATGTGCTCCACCTTCCCTGTACCCTAGGGCAGCAAACTCTTCCTGAACATTGGGTCGGGATATCCACCCTCTTCAACTGCTGGGGAAAACTCACCCTCTCTGTACACATAGGTGGAGCTCCTCTCTTGGCCCAAAGAGATGTCTTAATTCCAGATCTCTGCTTCCATGGTTTTCTTCTTAAAGCTCTTTCTCCTTCAATCTTTCTTTTCCATGTCCACATTTGTCCAAGCTGACAGTGATTTTGTTCATACAGCTCTCTCAAAAACTTTGTTGGTTTAGCATGCAAGAAGCAGGGGTACAGGCCATCAGACAGTAAAACTTTCCACAAGTCCTTCTGAGATAACTGCATCTTCAATTCTGATTTACAACTTCCAAGTTTAATAAAGTCTTCAAATAGGACATTTTCATCTGGGAATTTGATTTCCAGAAACTTGGAAATTCCAGAATCAGTTTCTGTTTCCTTTGTGCCCAAAAGTTCAGTCCTTAGTGTATTTTGCTCATCTAGTATTTTGCTATAAGCTGCAAGGAGAAGCCACGCCACGTTCTCCGAGTTTACCTTGGAAAGTTCTTCAGCTAAATGCTCTGGTTCACCATTTTCAAATTCTGTCTTCCATATAACACCAGGAGTTAATCTTGCTAAGTTCTCTGCAATTTTAAAACATGGATCGCCTTTCCCTCAGTTTCCAATAGTAGTTTCATCATTTACTTCTAAGGCATCATAGAAAGTCTCTTTAGTATCTGTATTACCATCAACAGTCTCTTCAAAGTGATCTAGGCCTTTTCCATCAAGCATTTCACAATTCCTCCAAAAAATACCCCTTACCCATTTATAAAACCATCCCAACATTTTGGTATATGCAAAAGTACTACCCCACTTCTGGTACCAAATTTATTAGTCAGCCAAAGGGGTGCTAATGTGAAATACCAAAAATGGGTTGGTCTTTATAAAGTGTATTTATTTGGGGTAGAAGTCCACAGATACCAGGCGATAAAGCGTTAAGTTTCTTCTCTCACCAAAGTCCATTGCCACATGTTGGAGCAAGACAGCTGCTGACATTTGCCAGGGTTCAGGCTTCTTGGGTTCCTCTCTTCCCGGGGCTGCATTTCTCTCCGGGCTTAGCTCCTGTTTCCTCCACAAGGTCATCTGTAGACGATCAGGCAAACGGCTCGCTTCTCTTCTCCTGGGGCCTTCTTTCCAACATCAAAACTGCTTCTCAAAAAACTGCTTCAACTCTGTTCTTGCCATTCCTTTTATATTGGATTCCCCATCCACCAAGGGGTGGGGCTCAACGCCCTACTGACATGGCCAGTCAACACCCTAATCATAACTTAATCATGCCCAGATTAACAGATCAGTTTACAAGCATGATCCAATTATATTTTTGGAATTCATAAGTACATCAAACTGCCCAACTGCAACACCCCTGTTCTAACACATTTTGGGGCACATAGTAAGGCCCACTTCCATAAGTGTTTGTTGAACAAATCCCCATCTCCTCTAAGGGTCAGGTCCCATCTAGCATGTAAAGATGAATGGGCCACAGGCCTTCCTTCTGGAAGCTTACACTCTAGTGGGAGTGGAAGACAAACACCCCACCACAATACCAGGTGGAGAACCACTAAACGGGGGCATTTCACCAGGTGTGGGCGTGCAAAAGATAAGACAATCTATCCTCCTACAAGTCCCCAGGATCATCAATATAGTTCAAAAGCAATGAGGCCCAGGGTGTACAGGAAACGTGACAAGTGGAGGGCTCTGTTTCAGGAGCCCATTATCCTACCCACCCACCCCACCCTCAAAAAGCCCATAAGAGTGCACGATGTTCTTAAAGCCTAACCAACCAAAGGCTGCGTTCAGATTTATTGGCTTGCTGCGGCGAGGGAGGGAGCCCCAGAGGAACCAGGACATGCCACTGACAAAAGGGAGGAAGGCAGCCTCTTTTCTAAGGTTGGGGTTCCCTCTAAAGTCTTCTGAGGAACGCCTAAGGGAAGTGGGGGTCGTTTCTGGGTTGACCGCTCTTTCTGAGACAGGATCAGAAGTGCTGTCTGTTGACAGGGTATCCTGGGCAGTCACTGAGAGAGCCCTGCAAAAGCACCAGACCTGAGGGGTGGGGCCCCAAAGTGGAAAACAGCACCAGCAGCAGCAAGACGTGGCCCGTGAGATGAGCCTGCAGCTAAAATTCCATAGTGCCATTGGAAGAGTCACCACTGGGGAACTGATAATGGAACAAATAAAGATGTTTAAGCTTCTCAAATGGGGGGAGAATGTCTGTAAAAGAGAGCAGAAAAATGAAACAAAACTACGGGAAATTAACACCATAGTGACATAAAAGTCTCAATAAACAAGACACCCAATTAGGCAAAACAAATAAAAATAAAAAATAAGACAAAGTCTAGAATAAGCACGCCAAAAATAAAAAAATTAAAAAAAAATCGATGACTTGGGGAATGGTATGATGGAGAGCATATGCAGAAACAGAGAAAAGGTTGTTTCTAAAATAAGGAAAAGGGGGGGGGTGGCTGTGGCTCAATCAGTGGGGCTCCCGTTTGCCATATGGAGGGCCCCGGGTTCGGTTCCGGGGGCCTCCTGGTGGGGGCGGGCCCGCCCGCACGCACGGCGTGGTTGGCTGGCCCAGCGAGCATAGGCAGCAAGGGGGGGATAAATGAATAAATAAATAAAATCTTTAAAAAAAAAAAAAAATGGAAAAGCAGTTAAGAAACATAGAGGATGGATTGAGACATTCCAAAAATATATTTAATAGTGGCTTAATTGTATGAACTAATTAATCAATGAAGTTGTTACAATTACACACACAGGAAATTCCAGAAGAAAATAGAGGAAATGGTGGAGAAGTGATACTGAAGAAACAGAAGGTGATGATTTTCTAGAACTATATAAAGTCTTAAGTTCTCATATGTACTCTAAATAACCTCTAGTGAATCTGCAAGACTGTATGAGCGAGAGCATCTTAAAAACTACAATATAGAAGCAGAGTTTACATCGTGAAAGTCCTCCATCTATCTCCTCAAACCCACTTTCCTCTGTGTACATACCTCTCTCTCTCTCTCTCCTATCATCTATCTATATTTATAGATCTATTGTGTAGCTTGGTGTGTGTGTATTTTTGCTTTGTTTTTAATTAATAAATGGGATTATACAATACACATTGCTGTGCAATTTCCTCTTTATACATAAGAATAAATCATGGGGATCTTTACGTATAACACTACCAGATTCTATTTTATTTTTTGTTGTTAGGTTTTCCTTTTTATTTTTAAATATTATTTAAAATTAACAGTTGCTACCTTTTTCAAACTTAGAGAAAAATAAAGATGAGCCCATAATCTTACTACCCAGCTACCATCTGTTGATATTTTTAAAAGAATAAAAGTAATAAATATTCATAACCAGAAAATTAAAACAGTTCAGAAAAACACAAAATAGAAAAATGATAGCTTGTGATTACTTCCAGAAAAAAAAAAAAAGGTTTATAATTCGCATATATTATCTGTATAACTGTTTCTTTTGTTTTAAAAATTAACACAAATGCTTGCTTCGGCAGCACATATACTGGAATTGGAGCGATGCAGAGAAGATTAGCATGGACCGTGAGCAAGGATAATACGCAAATCCGTGACGCGTTCCATATTTAAAATAAAATAAAAAAAAAAATTAACACAAAAGGAATCATTATAACATTGTTCCACCCATCGTTTTTTCACTAAATAATATACCTTGGAGATCTTTCTGTATTAATTCATACAAAGCTATAGTATCTTTGCTTTTTAATCCATGATATTCCATAATATGTACTGCATTGTATATAAGTACAGTCATTTACTATTTTTGGAATAATATCC
Source organism: Tolypeutes matacus (assembly GCA_026826555.1). Taxonomy (NCBI): domain Eukaryota; kingdom Metazoa; phylum Chordata; class Mammalia; order Cingulata; family Chlamyphoridae; genus Tolypeutes; species Tolypeutes matacus. The sequence continues at coordinate 4,575,117 of JAKSZT010054401.1, read as the reverse complement.
TTTAATATTCCTCTAATAACAAACATTTTAGTTGTTTCCAATATTTTGCTTATGTAAGCATTGCCTACACTAAACATCCTTGTTCTTATAACTTTGTGCATATGGGTGGATATTTATGTTGAACAGGATTTCTAAATTTGAAATCCAAGTTAAGGCACATGGGCACTGAAAATTTTGATGACCTTTCCAATTCCCTCCCAAAAAGCTGTACCCCAATTTAAATTTCTTTTAACAAAGTAATTGAGTGCTTTTTTCTCCACCTCTCACCGATACTGAATACTGTACAATTTTTTAAATGTTTGCTTGCATGGATGGCTAAAAATGATATCTTACTATTTTAAATTGCATTTTCCTAATTATTCATGAGAAGGACAGGTTTCATAGATTTCACGATTGTTTCTTTTTCTGAGATTTGTCCCCTTCATATCCTAAAACCATTTTTGGTTAGTTGTGTGTGTGTGTGTGTGTGTGTGTTTTAAATGTCTGGTGCTTGTCTTTTTTTTTTTTTAAACAATTTATTGAAGTATATCATTCATACATAAACATAAACTATAACTGTTCAGTAAACATCGTGAACTTACAAAACAAACACACATAACATCATACAGGGCTCCCACACATCCCCCCCCCCCCCAACAAACACCCTGCATTGTTGTGAAACATTTGCTAACAAATCATGAAAGAACATCGTCAATGTATTACTAGTAACTATAGTTTGGATCTTCCTCCCCTATACATTTTTTAAAGGATTTATTCATTTATTTTATATACTTCTATCCATTTTTACTCCCCCCCCCCGTTTTTGCTGTTTCTGTGTCCATTCGCTGAGTGACTCTGTTTCCATTTCCTGCCCTCTCTTCTCAGCCTTCTCCTCCTGTCTTCACTGGGATTTGATCCTTGGAACCTCCGATGTGGGAGAGAGGTGTCCTACTGCCTGCATCACCTTAGTTTCTGGTTTTTCGGTGCGTCTCGTCCTGGCTTTCCCTTGTATCACTCTCCAGTTACGTCATCTTGCTGCGTGGCTCGTGGGGCTTGGCGGTGCACCTGCGGATGGGGCCTGGTGGCCCACGTGCCTTCTATATTATTCTTTTTTTAATTTTTACTGGGAGGTCCCGGGGGTCAAACCCAGGTCCCTCCATATGGGAGATGGATGCCCAACCACCCAAGCCACATCCGTCCCCCTGTTATATCTCTTAAGGTTAACCAAAGATACCCAAAGTCACAGTCTTTTCTCATACAGGATGGTCATATAATAAATCAGGCTTAGTTTATCACCAGCATTCTAAAAACCAGATCTAGGGAGAAAAACTAGGTCTGAGTATTGGAATTCTGGAACAGGAATTGTGAAGATGGCGCCGCAGATGAAATGAAATGAAACTTATATGAAAGAAAGATGGGGTCAGGGGACCCTCCACCATAAAGGAGAAGAGCCCTGGACTGCTTCCCATCCTGCCTTTTATTGCAGAAAGTTAAACAAAGGATTGCTCATGTGTTTATTTATTACATGATTATATTTTTAGTATAACTATTTATCTTTCCTAAGTAACTATCAAGAACCTGTCGTGGGAACCGATGTGTCTTGTCTGGGTCATCTCCAGTGTTTGCACATACTGTCCTTGGCGGTTTTCTGCTTGGATGCAGGTCATGCATTCTTTTCCTATCAAAACTCACTGCTTCAGAAACTTCTTAGGGACATACTGTTTCTTTCTGTTCTCCATCATTTCCCCCTTTTTTATTTATTACTAAAATAGCTTACTTTGGAATTCTTGTATTTTAAAGATGGCTTGTGACAATACCAGGGTTCTGACAATTGCTGATCTCTGTACAGGATGACTCATGGGAAACAAAGTAGTTATCTCGACAGTTGCCCTCCCGTAGGAGGGGTGAGGATCCTACCACCATAGGCCCTCTGATTTTCCTGATGGTCCCCATCAACCGTGCCTGTCTTAGGTTGTTTCTACCCTGAGGAATCTTACCTGGCGTTGGCTATCCAGTCATCCTCTGGGGCCAATCAGGATTTTTCAAGTGTACTATGTTTCCATGCTTTTGCACCTAACAGGTGCGTTACATTTCCATGTCTTTTGACGAGAGTAGTTATTCAGAGAAAAATCTAAGTTTATCACCATCCTGAATACCCCTCACGGCTGGAAAGATACAAGCATTGCAGAGTATAAGATATATATATAAGACACTGATTAGAGTATATTTCTCTTCTTTAGCATGCTATTCTAGCAAACTATGAAATCTATGTAGAGTAGTAAATGGCTTTGTGAGTTTCCATTGTATTAATTCTCGGAAGATTCACTGTTGGCTTCAGAGGACTATATGAGAAAATACAAAATCAAATTAAAGTTTTCCAGTATTAAGCAGTATAAAACGAAGGGAAAGCTATGCTTATTTTATGCTTTTACTTTTACTATTTGAGTTCTGTGATATTTTCCTTAATATAAAAGTGCTCAACAAACTATTACACTTATTTTTCTTTTGCAAATAATTGAGCAAGAGCTGGCGCATTATACACATTATGATAATGACAACTATCAATACTCTCAACATCATCCAAAAAGACAATTGGATGGACTTCCCCATCCAGCAATGAAATGGATTTATTGTATTCAAATTTTGGGATAGCTCATTCCAAAATTCAGTACCTGGTGTTTTCCTGCAATGCATTTTGAGACATACTTAATGCCTTTTTTTGTAATTCAAGAATATCTAAAGAAATATTATGTTTATATTTTAATAAATGATTTTTTACTTATCCAGAGACTAGATGCTTTTAAAGCATCAAGTTTGGTAAGAATATTATTATCAATGAGTTTGAGTCATAAGTTTGTTGGTAACATTGGCCATAAATTGATTGGACAGATACTGTTAAGGTGACTGCCATAGTGGTGGCAGTGGCAGCCAAGATAATGGCTGAAATAATGAAAGTAGTAAGCGTACAAATGAATCTTTTAGGTTTAATTGTTTAAGACCTCCCCAAGTTACTCCCTGAGTTTGGATAATGTTACGGCATGGTTGTGTCCGGGAATTCCTTTGTTCCTCCACCATTGTCTTCTCCATCCGTGTTGAATGGGTGATATTTCCAGCTCATGGTATAGCTTCACGTTCTCTGCTGGCAGCCACTGGGGGCCTGTTGGAGTAAGCACACAAACATATCCTCTCCCCCACGTTATGAGGTTACAGGGTCCATTTTAAGATCCATCTCTTAACAATTTTTTTGTACAGAATTTTAGCTTGTATTTGATGACTCTCCTGATGAGGGGAGAAATGTTTTTCAGCTGCTAAGAGGCTGTTTTATCACAATTTAGTGCTACAGTTATTTTATTTCTAGAGGAGGTATCCATACTCCCCCCCCTTCTTTTACCCCCCCCCTTTTCTTTTTGTTTGTTTTAGATGATGTAATATATAAACTAGTTTGAGTAAGAGAATTTTGGAGATGTTTATTTTATTTATTTATTTATTTATTTATTTATTTATTTATTTATTTATTTATTTATTTTTAAGATTTTATTTATTTATTCATTTATCCCCCCCTTGCTGCTTGTGCTCGCTGGGTCAGCCAACCACGCCGTGCGGGCGGGCTTGCCTTCACCAGGAGGCCCCGGGAACCGAACCCGGGGCCTCCCATATGGTAAACGGGAGCCCTACTGATTGAGCCACAGCCGCTTCCCATGGAGATGTTTATAGAGTTGTTTTAAAAGTGTCTTTGAGGGGCCTGTAATGAGGATAAACACAAGTTTGTGGAAAGGCATAATGAGCAGGGCATAAAGCCTTAAAGACATAATATTGACACATGATGGGTGTATTGAACATTTCTTGTGGCAGGAACTTTTATTGATATTTAGTTAGTGTATTTTTGTTAATAATTGAAAGGATATAAAATAATTGAAGAATTGTTTATAAACAGGGGTTTAACTGATATATTCCAATCTTTTATGATATGTATACATTCACATGCTTACCAAACCAGGGGACACACTGATATACTTGACTTATTTTTGGCTAGAGTCCTGGATAGATACAACATAAATGTTAATATGTATATTTAGTTTAATAAGCTTATACTGACAATTAGAGAATCATGAATAACATAATCAATTAAAAGATTAAGTTAATATTGAACAAAGTTGCAGAATGACAGATAAATAGAGCAGTTTTATATATAAATTTATTAATATTTAGCTTTTAACTTGGAAGTGTTGAATTACCAACTGATACTAGAGTTTTGGTTAACTTGTTTAGGATTAATGAATTTGATACTATAGATGCCAACTTGTGAGTATTCTGCTAATTCCCGAGGAAGGGGCCAGCCTCCCCAGGAAGGAACACAACACTCCCTGGGCAGTACATTTTAAGGTTTATGCATCAGTCCCTGGGAGAGTGGCCAGCTCCTCCAGGGAGGATCACAACACTTTTTGAAATGTACTTTATTTCTTTTAATTTGTTACAAAACAACTTTGATGTGCTTACTATTTTATTTATTTATTTTTATTTTTATATTTTTTTAATTTTACCTGGAGGTCCCAGGGATCGAACCCAGGTCCCTCCATATGGCAGACGGACACCCAACCATTTGAGCCACATCAGCCCCCATACTATTTTATTTTCCATTATTTTTCTTGAAATATGAAAAATGTTAACTAGCAAGCAAAGCATTTTGCAGAATGTTTTACTTTTAGGTTTGAACAATGTTCACCAAACCTTTTATCAATACATTTGGTTTCAGGACTGTTCAAACTCAAAACAAGAGATTTACATATACATATAATAAAATACATTTATGTGTGTAGCCATTGGGCAATTTGATGTAATTATGAATTCCGAAAATATAATTGGATCATGCTTGTAAACTGATTGGTTCATCTGGGCATGATTAAGTTATAAATAGTGCGTTGACTGGGCCACATCAGTAGGGTGTTGAGCCCCACCCCTTGGTGGGTGGGGGAAGAAAATATAAAAGGCATCACAAAGAACAGAGTTGCAGCAGTTTTTGAGAAGCAGTTTTGATGTTGGAGTTTTGATGTTGGAGAGAAGGCCCCGGGAGAAGAGAAGTGAGCCGTTCGCCTGATAGTCTACAGCTGACCTTGTGGAGAAACCAGAGGAGATAAGCCCGGAGAGAAACGCAGCCCGGGGAAGAGAGGAACCCAAGAAGCCTGAACCCTGGCAAAGGTCGGCAGCTGTCTTGCTCCAACATGTGGCAATGGACTTTGGTGAGAGAAGAAGCTGAAGGCTTTATGGCCTGGTATCTGTGGACTTCTACCCTAAATAAATACCCTTTATAAAGACCAACCCATTTTTGGTATTTCACATTATAGCACCCCTTTGGCTGACTAATACAATGTGTAACATACAAGTTATTAAATTACTTAAGTATGCAATGTATTGCATTAAAGTTTTGATTAGTATTTAAGTATGTTATACATAATTCATAGACTTTTAACTAGCAGACATCCAATGAATAAACTTTTATTTCTTATGCGTTTAAGATACTTAGTAGCATGATTAGAATGACCTTAATTTTTTTATTTTGTATAGTTTGAGGCAAAGGTAAAAACAAATTATTATTTCTTATTTGGGCTGTGGGGCAGTACATTAAGTTGTAATCTTAATACCTGCATTGGTTTTGTTGTAAACACTATAATTGGAATTGGGGCTGTAGCTCACAGTGTTGAATATAAACTTGATTTCTTGTTGGCTATTTTACAAGAAGGGGAATGTGGGCTGGCTTGACTTGTTTAAGAAGATACTAAAGAAAGCCTTAACAAGTTTTAAAACAAAGTGATAGTGACATAACTGGATATTAATTTTTTGCAACAAACTAGTAATATATGGGACTGCTGCATGCTGCAGTGATATTATTTTAATTTACTATAATTTACTGTTATGCACTACCCCTGGCAGCCCCTAATGGCTGCTTTCTTTTTGTAGCTACAGACCTGTTTTTTTTAGCAGAGGTGGGGTAAATTAGATACACTTGAGTTAAAGCAGCTGCCTTTTGATTTTTAGGCAGAGAGGTAGTTTTTGTGACTTATTATTATATTTTAAAATAATTAAAATTATGATTAATAACATACATTTATCTAATATTATACTGAAACATGTTTTTTTAAAAAGTGATAAAACTTGTTTCTTCAAGGAAATGATAAGGTTAAAGTATAAGAAGCTGCTTTGATAAAACAGACTTTCTTTTTTGCATACTGATTATTTAGGAGAAAAACTTTTTGTAAACTTTTACTGAAACAGATGAATGACTTGAGAAACTTTGAAAAAGAATAAAACTTTAACTTTGTATTATTATACTGTATGACATTAAAGCTTTTAAATTTTTATAGATTGACCCATTAAATCTTACTTAACTTTGACCACAAAAATTCCTTTTCCACAAGCTTTCTGTACTTTTTGTATTCATTCAGGTTTTGTCTCACATTTTACTCTTTTTTAATAACCAGTCACTTTATCTTAGGAAAAATTACTTTCTTTTTCCTTAATAATAAAAGCATATTCTATATACCTTCCATACTTGTTACCAAAATGATTTTAGAAACTGTTTCCAAGCAAACTTCTGACAACATACAATTACTATCAACATTAAACAAACTTATCAGAATAATGATTTAATTTGATTATAACTATTTTTATTTTAAATTAATATCCATATTTATTTATTAATATAAGTGCGTATTTAATCTTTGGCCATTTGAATAGAGCTTTTTTTTTTTTTTTTTTTTTTTTTTTTTTTTTT
>JAKSZT010054401.1:4441429-4568269 GCA_026826555.1 Tolypeutes matacus | reverse complement strand
TTTTTTTTTTTTTTTTTTTTTTTTTTTAGATGATACAGTTTAATAATTTTGATGATATTTACCATGTCCTGTGTCCATTACTGAAAGGTAATGAAAAACCTTCCCCATGACCACCAAACAACCCATTAGATCTTGACTGTTCCCTTCTCCCTGGCCCCCCAGGGCCCATGATACCCCCCTCTCCTAACCCATGGAATGTCAAGATTCACAGTTACATGCCCTGGGGATTTGAACCAGAACTTCCTAATCCACCCCCCCCCCCAGTGCTGTACCACCAAACCCAGGAACACCACCACTCATCTGCCCCATCCCCCAACATGCAACCACACTTTAGAGTGTGGTTGCATGTTGAATAGAGCTTTTATAATAATTTTTATTTATCAATTTAACATTACCATCTGGAGGTATCAAAATATAAACTGACACTGAACAAACACAAAACAAATTACAACACATCAATAGAAACATACATCTTTGATTTTACTGCTTTTTGAGAATTTTTCTGGAAACTGTATTGCCAAGTTTTCTTACCTTTTCAATGGTTTGATTTTATTAGTTTTTATCATCCCACAGCTTTATCATTATGTAGGCAGTAGGAGGTTTACAAAGTTGCTCCTGGAAAGTTTTCCTTATCTTAGTTAACTCTTTGGCAGAATAGTGATGCCCCTGCAACTACTGCTAGATTTTTCCAATATTAATCCCACTAAATCTTCTGGAATAGTTCCTTTCACTCCTGAATTGGCTAGACAGACTTTATTTAATTTTTTAAGTATTACGTTTTTGGTAGTGGCGAAGTCCATGCCGGCACTTCCCTAAGGTGGGGGCCAATCTGAAAACTATGGGGGCGGAATTAACATTAATCCGTTATGAATTTTCAACAGGTGATGATGAAGCCTCTGGATGAGGCTCTGGATGCTCATTTTCAGAACACTCATTTTCATAGGGATGTAAATCGGCCTCAAGCTGATCAGGGACAGAATCCTCTGCCTCTGTATTTTCCGAGGGCTCATTAGTTTCTGTTTGAAGAGGCTCAAGGGGGAGAGTAATAAGATTGAGTGAGACCAGACATGCAAAGGAATGGACTCTCCCTTCTGATATGCTCGCAGCAAGGCTTTTATAACTAATTTCCATTGTTTTAAATTAAGAACATTATGCCCTTTAGGCTGAAACCAGTAACAATGTTTTCTAACTAGATAGAAGAAAGTTTAACTGTAACTCCTGTACTTTTCAAAAGCATAGGCAACACAGAAATGTATTCATCAAAATTCACTGCTGATTCCCCACTACCCTGATGTTCCGGAGGTGAAAGGAAATGAAGCTTACCACTCTCTGATGCGCTTGTGCTCTCCTGCTCTCTGGTCTGCAACACTGATTCTGATTCGGGAGAAGAAGAAAATACGTCTTCAGGTCCCTGCTCGGGAGCCAGTTGTTGGAATTCTGGAACAGGAATTGTGAAGATGGTGCCGCAGATGAAATGAAATGAAACTCATATGAAAGAAAGATGGGGTCAGGGGACCCTCCACCGTAAAGGAGAAGAGCCCTGGACTGCTTCCCATCCTGCCTTTTATTGCAGAAAGTTAAACAAAGGATTCACTACTGGGCATGCATTTATTTATTACATGACTAAATTTTTAGCATAACTATCTTTCCTTAGTAACTATGGAGAACCTGTCGTGGGAACCGATGTGTCTCGTCTGGGTCATCTCCAGTGTTTGCACGTACTGTCCTTGGCGGTTTTCTGCTTGGACGCAGGTCTTGCATTCTTTTCCTATCATAACTCACTGCTTCAGAAAGTTCTTACAGACATACTGTTTCTTTCTGTTCTCCATCATCTGGGGACACATGCATGGTTTCTAATATAGCAAATGTTTAGCCTACCCTGATTATCACAAAATCAGGACAGCGAGAATATTCGTATTGGTGCCTGTCTTTTAATCTGTGATGATATCTTTTACCACACTAAAGCTTGAAATTTTCATAAAATCTAGTGGTCAATTTTTTCCCTTATGGATTTTGGGTTTAGTGATATGCTTATAAAGGCCTTTTACACCACCCGAGATGACAGAAATACTGTTTTACATTTTCTTTCTCCATTTTTTCTAACATTTAGTGTGAGATTGGGATATAAGATTTTGATTTCCAAATCCCTCCACCATTTATTGAATCATCTTTTCCTTCACTGACTTGAAATGTCACATTTATCATGTACTAAATTTTGACATTAACTATATATAAAACCAGCCCTATGTAGAGCTCTCAGCTCTCTTACTACAAGGAGTGTTATTAACCAGTGGCCTCAGCTATTGCCTTCTGAAATCCATCTACATCTTTTGCTCTGACGCTCCCAGTCAGGGATTGAGCCAGGCATAGATCCTAAGGCATGCCCGCTCCTGGGAGACAAGGGATTCCTCCCACAGGCAATGTGGACTCAAGGACTCCCCGTTGGCCTTCCCAAAACTTTCTTAGAATTGCACTGCAGTCTTCCTCCTTCCCTGGGGCCAGAGCTGCATTGTGGTCTGCTGGCTCTCCCATGCCCCTCCCCTTCCCCCATTTCTCCTCCCAGGTGTTCCCCCAGTAAAGCTCATGCACATCTTATCCCACCATGGCATCTGCTCCTCAGAGGATCAAGACTAACATAATATACTGATGTCTCTTTGGTTTTGCTGATCTATTTGTTAGTCCTAGCTATGATATCACAGAGTTCGAATTACTGTACAGCTTTATGGTATAGTTTGAAATGTGGTTAAATCCCTTACCTTGTCTTTTTGTCAGAATATATTTGGATATTCTTGTACATCCGCTCTTCCAGCTGAATTTTTTCATATGAAGTGTTTTCTTTTTAATTAATGCATGCACATGATGGCAAAGAGAACAGAGGATGTTTTAATTTGCTACAAGCTGCCAGAAATATACCAGAAATGGGTTGACTTTTATAATGGGGATTTATTAGGATGCAAGCTTACAGTTCTGAGGCAGGGAAAATGTCCAAATCAGTCTCCTTCTCTTCCAGGTCTCGTCACTTTCAGCTTCCTGGTTTCTGCAGCTTCCTCTCTCAGCTTCCAGGCACCTCTCTCCATGCCTCTGCACTCTGGCCTCTGGGACCTGCTCTATCAGCCTCTGAGGATTTCTCTCTGAGCTCCTGTGCATCTCTGAGGTCTTCTCTCTCCTGGGTTCTGCTAATTTCAGCTTTTGGCTTCTGGGACCTTCTCTCTCAGCTTCCGGGGGTGGGGGTTCTCTCTGTTTCGCTCTCCCAGTTCATCCCGTTTATAAAGGACTCCAGCAAGAAGATTAAGACCCACCCGGGGCTTTGCCTTACTGAAGTAATTTAGCCAAATGGCCCTTAACTGAATCTAATCAAAAGGTCCACATGGGAGTGGATGTAGCTCAAGCAGTTGGGCACCCACCTTCCACATGAGAGGTCCCAGGTTTGGTTCCCGGTGTCTCCTAAAGAAGATGAGCAAGACAGTGAGCTGATGCGAAGGGCTGACGTGGCAAGCTGATGCAAGGAGATGGCACAACAAGATGATGCAACAAGGAGACACAACGAGAGACACAACAAGCAGGGAGCAGATGTGGCTCAAGCAATTGGGCACCTCCCTCCCACATGGGAAGTCTCGGGTTCGGTTCCCAGTGCCTCCTAAAAGAAGACAAGCAGACACAGAGAGCAAACAATGAATAGACACAGAGAGCAGACAGCGATCACAAACAATGAGGAGGGGGGAGAAATAAATAAAATAAATCTTAAAAAAAAAAGGTCCCATCTACTTATTAGGTTCACACCCACAGGAATGGATTAATTTAAGAGCATAATTTTCTGGGATCCATAAAAGCCTCAAACTACCCCAGAAGATATGTGGAAAATGTTTCCCTCCCATCTCTGACTCTCAGTTCCAGAAGTCCAGAATCTTCTCAGAGGAATCCACCTTCATAAGCTTATTCTGTATCATTCCAGAAACATTCTATCTCTATATAAGTATACACATACACACACATATACACACAGATATATATATATATATATATATATATATATATATATATATGCATCCATATAAATATAAATACATCCCTTCCTTCTTGGTTCAAATGGTAGCATACTGTGCACCCTATCCTGTACCTTGTTTTTTTTTTTTTTTTTTTTCACGTAACAATAGATCTTGGAGACCTTTCAATATCAATATTTATAGTTATGCCTCATTCTTTTTTAGTAGCTACACAGTGTTCTATTATTGCTTCCAAATGCACATTTAAGTAGTTCCCAGTCCTTTTTCTATAACAAACAATACTACAGTAAATAAAAGGAACTTCAGAATCATCTTTTCAAGTTCTATTTTCAAAAATCCCATTGGAATTTTGAATGGAGTAGCCTTGAAATTCATAGACTTAAATGGGTAAAATGAACATCATTATATTTGAGTCTTCTTAACCAGGCCATATAGAATGTCTTTCTTTCCATTTAGGAGGACAAACTTTCACATACTTTGGCCAAGTTTTATATACTTTTTTTTTTTAAGATTTATTTTTATTTATTTATTTATCCCCCCCTTGCTGCTTATGCTTGCTGTGTCCATTTGCTTTGCATTTTTCTGTGTCTGCTTGCTTGTCTCCCTTTGTTGCGTCATCTTGCTGCGCCAGCTCACTGCACCGTGCGGGCTGACAGCTCACCGCACCACGCAGGCTGGCTTGCCTTCACCAGGAGGCCCCAGAAATCGAACCTGGGGTCTCCCCTTTGGTAAACAGGAGCCTAACCAACTCACCCACCACCATTTCCCAATATATACTTTTAATATAGCTCTTTTGCTTAAATTTATGGCCAAGATGGTTTTTTTCTTTGTTTGTCTTTGTTCTATTGATATTATAAATGGGAATTTCTTTTTATGTAATATTTTCTTATTAGTTTATGCTGATTTTCAGAAAACCCTTGATTTTATGTGCAATTCCAGTCACATTACTGAGCTTTCTCATTCGTTCCAATACATTTTCAGTTGCTTGTCTTAGGTTAATAGCCTTCTAAGTAGAGAGAACTGCATATGAGAGGGCCAGAGAAGAGCCTCCTTTGACAAACTGAAAGAAGGTTGCATAGTTATGACATTTTGATCACATTGGTGGTAGGGGCAGTGGCAAGCAAGGTATCATTGGCAGTGGCTTTGCTTTTCAGGTGATGGGAGAGGGGAGCAAGCCAGGGGAGTAGAGGGAAGGATTGAAGCCTGGGAAGGTATGTGACATGGAGAGAGAAAAAGGTATGATGGAAGAGCAGAATGTTAACCTAGGTCTTTAAAGAGTAGATGAAGAACGGTGGAAGCAGACTGGAAGCCCGGAGACCTGGGGCTTTTCATGTTTTGCCACCAACCTGCAGTGTGACTTTGGGCATGATATTTGCCTTTTCTGGACCTCAAGCTGCAGAATGATGGAAGAGGACTGGAAGATTTCTCAGTTCCCTTTCAAGTCTGATAATATAGAATTCTGTGGCTCTATAATTTGGTTCAGAAGCCCCTAGCATAAATGAGTCCTCCTGTACCCACAGTCTATCTGGGCCATAGACTGAAGGCAGAGAACTCTCTAGGTTCTTGCTAGGGATAACCTTATCCACCACCTTTTTGCTTAAATGTTCTTTAACTCTCTGGCTTCCCAACTGGGGAAGCTGAGCCTGGAAGACTTGGGTGAACAAGGCTAAAAGGTTTGGAACAGGGGAGGGTAGAGAATTTGGCAAGATGCTGGCTTGGTTACCTGGCAGGCTGGCCCTGAAGAATTCTGCTTTTCAGTACCTGGAGGCCATGCCACAATTAGTTTCTCCAACCTCGGAGTCTGATTTGGCCTTGCTTCTCAGATTTCGAGGCTTTCACCCAATTTGTTTTATCTGCCCTTGGCAGCAAAGGAAGTTTTCATCTGGGTGGGAGTATTGGGGCAATGACTGGGAAGGTCTCCTCCCCCCACTTTCAGTACCTCCCCCTGTGTAGGAGACACTTGGGAAACACTAGGATGAACAATGTTATTGCAATGCCTGCAGAAAGGGGATGAGCAGGTAGAAAGACTATCTAAAATCATGAAGATCCTGCATCTTAAATTCTCAACTGTCTGGTGTTTTGTAAAAGAAAACAAAATAATTGACCTCTCTGGAAAAGAATTGCTCAGGTTACAGCTTAAAGCTGGTGAACATACCTGTAGGCTAAAGTCATCTGTGGTAGATTGAATTATGCATCCCAATTTAGACATGTTCTTAATCTTAATCCACATCTCTGTGGGTGTGAACCCATTGCAAATAGGACCCCTCGCAGATGTTATTTTTAGTTACAGTGTGGCCAGCTGAATGAGGGTGGGTCTTAATCCCAATTACTGGAGGCTTTTAAAAAGAGCCAGAAGCAGGAAACCAGCAGAAACTTGCAAGAGAAATGAGAGGGCATCACCATGTGATGGGCGGCAGAAATACAAGCTGAGGAACCCCAAGGATTGCCAGCAGCTGAGCACTAGAATGCCACAGGCAGTCGGAGAAAGCTTGCTTCTGTGCCACCTTGATGTTGTACTTCTAACTTCTGAAACCATGAAACAATAAATGCTTGTTGTTTAAGCCAACCCAATGTGGGGTATTTATCACAGCAGCCTGGCAAACTATCATCTTTTACTTGTTTGTGTTTTGTTTGTTGCTCAATTTTGTATTTGGAGATAATTGTAAATTCACATGCAGCTGTAAGAAATAAGAGAGTTCCTACACACCCTTCATTCAATTTTCCACAACGCTAACAACTCAAAGAACTGTATTACAATATCACAGCCAGGAATTTGACATTGATACAACCCATCAAACCTATTCAGATTTCACCAGTTCCACATGTATGTAGTTCTATGCAATTTTATCATGTGTAAAATCATGTGACCACAACCATCAAGATACAGAACAGTTCCATCACAAAGTTTCCTCCTCTTATCTTTTTACAGCAACAGCTACCTCCCTCCCAGTTCCCTCCTGGCAAACACAAATAATTCTCCGTCTCTATAATTTTGTAATTTGGAGAGCATCATATAAAGAAAACTACTCAGTATGCAACCTTTTGAGACTTTTTTCCCCCACTCAGCCAAATTCTGTTGAGATCCATCCACATTACTGCATGAATCCACAGTCGGTTATTCTGGCCTGAACCAGGAAACTGGCTCTCCCGGCCTGCCTGCACCTGTGTACTGTGGGCCCCAGGGCCTCCCTGCGGGAAGGAGAGGAGCAGGGAAGATGGCGGCCATGGTGGGAAAAGCCATGAAGCTTCTTGAGGAGCAATACTGCAAAGATGCCATGGAGGACTTCCGGGAAGATGGTGGACTAGTAAGACACGGAAATCTCTTCTCCAGAAAAATAGCTAGAGGACAGGCTGAAACAGCCCCGAGAAAGATATTCTAGGGTATAGGACAGCAGGTGAAGGCTGCACACCACCCAGGGGAGAGAGGGGCAAAAGAGGGAAATCACGACGACAGAACCGTTTGGTCTGCCGTGTCCCGAGAGCTCTTCCAGGCTAAGTGGGGCTGCGCCATTGTTTGCCTTGGAACCTGGAAGGGGCTAAAGATATGCAAACTCCCAATCTCTGCCTCTACTAACAGGGACTGATTGTTGAGGATTGAGAAGGGAGTGGAAATATTTCCTAGCTGGGAAAAGGGAGGGGGCTGCCAGAGAAGACGGGAGAACTGTCTCAGAAAGTTTGAATTACAAGGCTCTCAGCCCCCAGACAGGAAGCTCTATCACATTGTCTGTGTCACAACAAATACACTCTGACTAGGCATTGACTTGAGAGCTGCCAAAGAGCGCCATCTCCTGGCAGACCAAGGAAGTGCACAGAAGAAAATTAAAAATAAGTAGGAGAGGCTTTTCTTGGCCTCTATAGTCTCCCTGCTCAAGGCCCTAGGAAGTGACTCTACAACCAATTATGGGGTCCAGTGCCCAGTTTTGAGCAACCAGCATGACAATCCTAACAATCCAGGTTGAGCCAAAAATCAAAGAGCTGTGGTAACTCACAGCCTCCTGCCACTAAATATCTATAAAAGAGAAAGAGATTGAGCATCTGAGTAAACTACATCCTAACCAGATGGCTAAACACCAGCAAAAAATTATGAGCCATACTAAGAAAATAGAAGACATGGCCCAGGAAAAGGAATACATCAAAGTCCCAGAAGAGATGCAGAATTGGAGAGAACTAATCAGTGAAATGAGCACAAATTTCCAAAATCAAATTAATTAGATGAAAGACAATATAGTTAAAGAGATAAATGACATCAAGAAGACATTGAGCGAATGCAAAGAAGAATTTGAAATCCTGAACAGAAAAGTAATGGAGTTCATGGGAATGAAAGGCACAATAGGGGAGGTCAAAAACACATTTGAAGCATACAACAGCAGACTCGAAATGATAGAAAAAAGAATAAGTGATACTGAAGACAGAGCAGCTAAAATTGAAGAAAGAAAAGAACCGAGAGAAGAGAATGGAAAAAATTGAGCAGGGGCTGAAAGAGTTGGATAACAACACAAAACACAACAACATACATGTCATGGGATTTCCAGAAGGTGAAGATAAGGGAAAAGGGGCAGAAAGAGTATTTGAGGAAATAATAGCTGAAAATTTCCCAACTCTCACAAAAGACATGAACTTACATGTCCAAGAAGCACACCGTACCCCAATCAGAATAAATCCAAATAGACCTACGCCAAGACACATACTACTCAGAATGTCAAATGTCAAAGATAAAGAGAAAATTCTCAGAGCAGCAAGAGAGAAGCAAACGATCAGGTACAAAGGACGTCCAGTAAGACTTTGTGCAGATTTCTCTTCAGAAACCATGGAGGCGAGAAGACAGTGGTATGATACAATTAGGAAACTGAAAGAGAAAAACTGCCAGCTGAGAATTCTTTATCTAGCAAAACTGTCCTTCAAATATGAAGGTGAGTATAAAATATTCACAAAGAAACAGAAACTAAGAGAGCCTTTGCAAAAAAGAATCCACCTTTGCAGGAAATATTAAAAGAAGCCTTAGAACCTGAAAGAAAAAGACAGGAGAGAGAGGCTTGGAGGAGAGTATAGAAGAAAGAAAAGCAGAAAGGATAACCAAAAGAGTAAAAAGAGAGACAAAAACAAGATGACATATGAAAACCAAAGAATAAAATGGAGGAAGTAAATAGTGCATTTTCAGTAATATCATTGAATGTGAATGGATTAAACTCCCCAATCAAAAGATACAGGCTGATAGAATGGATAAAAAAACATGAGCCATCCATATGCTGCTTACAAGAAACTCACCTCAGACCCAGGGATACAAACCAACTGAAAGTGAAAGGTTGGAAAAAGATACTCCGTGCGAATAGTAATCAGAAAAGAGCAGGGGTAGCTATAGTAATATCAGACAAACAGACTTTACATGCAAAAAAGTTATAAGAGATACAGAAGGCCATTATACATTAATAAAAGGGACAATCCTCCAGGAAGATATAACAGTCATAAATATATATGCACCTAACCAGGGTGCCCCAAAATATATGAGACAAACTCTGGCAAAACTGAAGGGAGAAATAGACATTTCTACAATAATCATTGGAGACTTCAACACCCCTCTCACATCATTAGATAGAACAACTAGACAGAAGATCAACAAGGAAACAGAGAACTTGAACAATATGATAAACAAGTTAGACCTAACAGACATATACAGAACACTGCATCCAAACTCAGCGGGTTATATATTCTTCTCAAGTGCCCATGGATCTTTCTCCAGGATAGACCACATGTTAGGTCACAATGAAGCTCTCAATAAATATAAAAAGAGTGAAATTATACAAAGCACCTTCTCAGATCATAATGGAATGAAACTAGAAATCAATAATAGACATAAAAAAGTACATTTGCAAATGTGTGGAGACTGAACAACACACTCCTAAATAATTGTGGGTCAAAGAAGAAATTGTAAGTGAAATTAGTAAATATATTGAGACAAATGAAAATGAGAACACAAGGCATCAAAACTTATGGGATACAGCAAAGGCAGTCTTGAGAGGGAAATTTATAGCCCTAAATGCCTATATTAAAAAACAAGAAAGAGCTAAACTCAAAGATTTAACTGAACAACTACAGAAACTAGAAAAAGAACAGCAAACCAATCCCAAAGCAAGCAGAAGGAAAGAAATAATAAAGATTAGAGCAGAAATAAATGAAAATGAGAACAGAAAAACAATAGAGAAAATCAACAAAACCAAAAGCTGGTTCTTTGAGAAAATCAATAAAATTGACAAACCCCTCCCTAGACTAACAAAGAAAAAAAGAGAGAAGATGCAAATAAATACAATCAGAAATGAAAGGGGGGAAATTACAAATGACCTCACAGAAATAAAAAGAATCATAAGAGGATATTATGAGAAACTATATGCCAACAAACTAGACAACCTGGATGAAATGGACAAATTTCTAGAAACTCATAACCAACCTACACTGACACAACAAGAAATACAAGAACTTAACAAACCAATCACAATTAAGGAGATTGACTCCGTCATCAAAAATCTCCCAGCAAAGAAAAGTCGAGGACCAGAAGGCTTCACAGGTGAATTCTACCAAGCATTTCTAAAAGAATTAACACCAATCCTGTTTAAACTCTTCCAAAAAATCGAAGAGGAGGGAAAATTACCCAACACATTTTATGAAGCCAACATCACCCTAATACCAAAGCCAGAAATAGATTCCACAAGAAAAGAAAATTACAGACCAATCTCTCTCATGAACATAGATGCAAAAATTCTCAACAAAATACTTGCAAATCAAATCCAACAGTATATCAAAAGACTTATACATCACGACCAAGTGGGATTTATTCCTGGTATGCAAGGCTGGTTCAACATAAGAAAATCAATCAATGTAATACACCACATTAACAAAATGAAGGAAAAAAACCACATGATCATCTCAATAGATGCAGAAAAGGCATTCGACAAAATCCAGCATCCTTTTTTGATAAAAATACTTCAAAAGATAGGAATAAAAGGAAATTTCCTCAATCTGATAAAAGGCATATGTGAAAAACTCACAGCCAACATCATATTCAATGGGGAAAGGTTGAAAGCTTTCCCCCTAAGATCAGGAACAAGACAAGGATGCCCACTGTCACCATTGTTATTCAACATTGTACTAGAAGTTCTAGCTAGGGCAATTAGACAAGACAAAGAAATTAAAGGCATCCAAATAGGAAAAGAGGAAGTAAAACTCTCACTGTTTGCGGATGACATGATCCTGTATTTAGAAAATCCTGAAGTATCCACAACAAAGCTACTTGAACTAATAAATGAGTTCAGCAAAGTGGCAGGATATAAGATCAACACGCAAAAATCAGTAATGTTTTTGTACACTAGTACTGAACAATCTGAGGAGGAAATCAGGAGGAAAATTCCATTTTCAATAGCAACAAAAAGACTCAAATACCTAGGAGTTAATTTAACCAAGGAAGTACAGGACCTATATACAGAAAACTACAAAACAATGCTAAAAGAAATTTAAAAAGACCTAAACAAATGGAAAGACATTCCGTGTTCATGGATTGGAAGAATAAATATTGTAAAGATGTCAATCTTGCCCAAACTGATTTATAAATTCAATGCAATACCAAAAAAATCCCAACAGCTTACTTTACAGAATTAGAGAAGGCAATTACCAAATTCATCTCAAAGGGTAAGTGCATCCGAATAGCCAAAAGCATTCTAAAAAAGAAGAGCAATGTGGGAGGAATTTCACTGCCTGACCTTGAAACATATTACAAAGGTACAGTGGTCAAAACAGCATGGTACTGGCATAAATATAGACATATCGATCAGTGGAATAGAATTGAGAATCCAGAAATAAACCCTCACCTATACAGTCAACTGGTTTTTGACAAACCTACCAAGCCCACGCTGATGGGAAAAAACAGTCTCTTCAACAAATGGTGTTGGGAGAACTGGATATCTATAACCAAAAGAATGAAAGAGGACCCCTATCTCACCCCCTATACAAGAATCAACTCAAAATGGATCAAAGATCTAAATATAAAAGCCAGGACCATAAAACTACTAGAAGAAAATGTAGGAAACATCTTCAAGACCTTGTAGTAGGTGGTGGTTTCTTGGACCTCACACCCAAAGCACGTGCAACAAAAGAAAAAGTAGATAAATGGGACCTCCTCAAAATTAAACACTTTTGCACCTCACAGGACTTTGTCAGAAGGGTGAAAAGGCAGCCAACTCAATGGGAAAAAATATTTGGAAATCACATCTCTGATAAGGGTTTAATATCTAGGATATATAAAGAGATGTTACAACTCAACAATAAAAAGACAAATGACCCAATTAAAAAATGGGCAAAAGACTTGAATAGACATTTCTCCAAAGAAGAAATACAAATGACAAAAAAACATATGAAGAAATGCTCCACATCACTCATGATTAGGGAAATGCAAATCAAAACTACGAGATATAATTTCACACCTATCAGAATGGCCACTATTCAAAAGACAGAGAACTACAAGTGTTGAAGAGGATGTGAAGAGATAGGAACACTTCTTCACTGTTGGTGGAAATGCAGAATGGCACAGCCACTGTGGAGGACTGTTTGGCAGTTCCTAAAGAAGTTGAATATAGACTTGCCACGTGACCCTGCAATACCACTACTGGGTATATACCCAGAAGAACTGAGAGCAGTGACACGAACAGACATCTGCACACCAATGTTCACAGCCACATTATTCACCATTGCCAAAAGTTGGAGACAACCCAGGTGTCCATCAACAGATGAATGGATAAACAAACTGTGGTCTATTCACACGATGGAATATTATGCAGCTGTAAGAAGAAATGAAGTCATAAAGCATATGGCAACATGGATGAACCTGGAGGACATTATGTTGAGTGAAGCAAGCCAGACACAAAAGGACAAATACTGTATAAATACATTACTATGAACCAAATATATTGTGTAATATATTGTTTGATTAAAAAAATTTTTTATATGTATCCATTACATTTGAGAAATGTATATATTTATTCATCTGTGTTTACTTTTTAGTTTTTAATTGTTTATATTTTCAATTATTAAATGTACAAAATAAAGTAAAAAAAAAAATTTTTTTTTAAAGATGCCACGTAGCAGTTACGAGGCCCGTCTCCGAGCCGAGCGCAGCGTGGGCCTGCCTTTCTTGGACTCACAGTCTGGAGTAGCCAGAGCAACTGTTACATCTGGATGGAAAAGTGGCCTGGGGCCCAGGACTGGCCTCTGGGCAGCTGTGTTCCTACCCTGCCCAGCAATGGCGGGAAAGGCGGCGGGCACACCCCTCTGAGGATCCATGACTTAACTTCCCGTCCATTAATCCAGACACAGAGCAGACCCTGAAGACGAAGGGGCCGATCTCTTTAGGGGCTCTGCCGCGCACTGACCCTCTGGAGAAACGGGGCGTGTGGGATCCCCGAGTTGATGACCGTAGCTTGGGTGAGTTTCCTGTGACTAACAGTGGAGAATGGAAGCGGATCCTTGGACCTCAGGACTTCCTAGATGATCTCCACGATGAGGACAATGAAGAAGATACCCCAAGTGTCGGGGCAAGGGGAAAGCTAAGGGTAAAAGTGTGAGCAGTACCCATAAGAAGCCGGATGCTTCCCCCACATCGGGACAAGCCCTATGCCTGGGACATTTGTGGAAAACATTACAGGACCCGACCAGGCCTCAGTTACCACTGTGCCCAGTGGCTGAGGAGGAGGGTGAGGACAAGGACGACTCCTGGGCCCCCACCCCTGTTTCCCAGCGGTCCCAGGAGCACAAATCTCCAAGATGGGTTCTCATGGGTTCGTCCTGCCCAACAGCTACTGCAACTTCTGCCTGGGGGACTTGGAGGTCAACAAGAAGATAGGACAACCCGAGGAGCTGGTGTCCTGTTCTAACCGTGGCGGCTCAGTGCACCCATCTTGCCATCAGTTCACCCCCTTGATGATGGCGGCAGTGAAGACCTTCCTCTGGCAGTGCACGGAGTGCAAGTGCTGCAACCTGTGTGGGCACCTGGGAGCATGACGGCCAGCTGCTCTTCTGTGACGCCTGTGACTCGGGCTACCACGTGTCCTGCCTCACCACCTCCTTGCCTGAGTCTCCTGAAGGGAGTTGGAGCTCCCACTCGTGCCTGGACCTGTTGGAGGAGAAAGCTTCCATCTACCAGAACGAGGATTCTTCTGATGTGGCCCCCCCCCCCCCAGCGCCCCTTGCCCCCACCATCTACGGCTGTTTCTTTCCTCCGCTCTTGTTTTCCCTACTACCACCCTCTTTCTCTTCCCTAAGCCCGGGATGGGTGTGCCTTTGGCAGCAGCAAGCTGAGGTGGCGGCTCTCCCTTTCCTCCCTGAGGAGAGGGGCATTCACACTGCTGGCCTGGGGTCATGGGAGTCAAACTGTTCTCCGAGAAAGAGCAGGAAAGCAGCTCACTCCTCTCTCAGCTCTGCCTCCACTCTGGTCCCCAGGGTTTTCCCTTCCCCAGAGGAGAGCCAGGCCAGGGCCTCTTTGCCGGAAGTGGCTGGGAGTGACAAGGTAAGGCAGCACCCACAAGGAGCTTTCCATTCCCTTTGTGCTGCTTGGCCTGGCCGCCTCCTTCCAGCGTGACCCTCTGTGGCCCTCCCTTCCTGCTACAGAGGATCCTTTGGCCCACCAAGACACTCTTGGTCACCCTCCTGGCTCAGCCCCACCCCACCCAAGGGAGAGCACCTTTAACCTGATTTTCCCTTTGGCTCGCCTGGCTCACTCTTATAAGCCATCTCTAGTGACCAAAGCATTCCCAACCCTCGGAATTCCCTAACTTCTACCTCCACTCCTTATTCCCTTTGGTTTTCTGGGGAGAGGGAAGCATCAGGGGCCCAGGTCAGCAGCTTGGGGGCCATAGAGAGATGCTGGATAATGTGCCTGTTTTTCAACTCGACATAAAAGCCTACTTCCAAAAAATAAACATTTTTATCTAAAGTTAAAAAAAAAAAGTAAAAAAAAAAATTTTTTTTTAAAAGCCTACCTCCAAAATCCCCTTTTTGTTCTGCCTGGACCTGAGCATTCAGCCTCCTGCCCTTAACTGAACATAGGAAGCCACATAGATGTCCCTTTATTCCCTTGCACGCTTGCTGGCAGCTGGTAAGGTCTTCTTGCCCTGATTTCTGTTTTCTGCCTGGTGGCACTGACGTGAAGCAGTGGGAGGACAGTCTGTGCCAGGGTGCCCCAGGGTGCCCTGGAGTAGCCTTCCCCTTGGCTGTGGGCAGGCCCTAAATCACTGTTGCTTTGGAGTTGGGTTTTGTTTTGTTTTGTTTAGTTCCTGTATTCTAAATGTTAGGACAAATATTTTCGTAAGAGTTCCCTCTGCTGGATGGATGGTTTATCTCTTACACCTCACAGATGAAGGCCACTTCATCCTAAAACTTTCTTCCTTAGGACAGTGGTTTTTAAACATTTTTAAATAGCTTTTTCCTCCCAAAATTAATTTTTTGAACCCATATGTAAAGTGCATATAAAATTAGTTTTTTTATATTTTAAATTATATTTGCTATGTAAATTCAAGTTTATAACAATTGTTATAAATAACAAACTCTTGACTAATAACAAAATTTGGGTTAAATTTTTTAAAAAACGAGTCCATTCTTTCTATTGCTGAGCAAGATTCCAAGGCATGGATGAAACCATTCCCGTGCTGAAGAACGTTCAGCTTGTTTCCAGTTTGGGGCTACTACAAATAAACGGCTATGAGGGGAGCAGATGTTGCTCAAGTAATTGAGTGCCTGCTTGCTATGTATGAGGTCCCGGGTTTAAGCCCCGGTACCTCCTAAAACAAAAACAAACAAGCAAACAAATGAATAAACCAACTCGGAGGACCCAGTTTAGCTCAGTGGTTGAGCGCCGGCTTCCCACATACGAAGTCCGGTATTCAATCCCCAGTCCCGGGACTGCTAAAAAAATACCCAAAAAAACTGCTTTGAACGTTCATGTTCAGGCTTTTGTGTTACCATAACTTTTCATTTCTCCACGAAAATGAGACTGGTTACTATTTGGTAATCAGAGCCAGATTATGGGGAGGGCCAGCTCAGTTGCCTAGGGCAGCAAGCCATAAGGGGTGCTAAAACTTCTTGGAGAGGTTTGGAGGAAAAACAATTGATTTGACCAAAACTCCTATCTGGAAGAATACTACAGGATAGATGGTTGGAACAGATGTTTGATAAAGGGTTACACTCCTTTCCTAGCACAGTGATCTGATTTACTGCAGGCATTCTGTTCTGCTGAGTAGGGTCTTTCACCCCAAGAAGGGGCAGAGGTTACCAGGCATAGTTATTTGAGGCAGATAGAGAAAATCAGTAACTGGGAGATTTGAAGGCGTTACAAGAAGGGGGTGGAGAGACTTTCCAGGCTAAGAGCTGAGTTTGAAAGGGGACAGCGAACTGAGAAAATATTTTGCTTTGAGAAACTACCGGTTGTTTCACTTGGCTGGAGTGAAGAGAGCGTAGCAAGCAGGATGGAGCAAACTGGCAGATATACATAGAAACTTGCTTACGTAGGGCTACAACAGGAGGGGGATGTTGATTTTTTTTTTCTGTAAAGGGCCAGGTAACATATATTTCAGGCTTTGTGGGCCATACTTTCTCTGCAGCAACTATTCAACTCTCCTTCTGTAGCACAAAAGCAGCCACAGGCAATATGCAAATGAACGGCTGTGGCTGGGAGCCAATAAAACTTTATTTACCTAAACAGGCAGCTGTGGGCTAAAACATGGATATGCCGCTCTCTCCTGAAAGTCATTGAAGGGACTGGCCTTATATTTGCTTGTAGAACACTTACTCTGGCATCTGTTAAACCAGGCTGAAAGCAGGTAAGACCAGTGGTGGGAGGCAAATGCCATGAGCTAGGCAATAAGGCCAAACTAAAGCACCGATAGCAAAAATAGGAGAAGAATAGATATGAGAGGTATGAAGTTGGTGGACTCTACCATCCCGTCCTGGATTGGATGTGGAGGTGAATTAGTGACGTAGAATGTCCTTGGGTTTCTGGTTTGGGCCACCAGCTGAGTGGCAGTGCCACTCAGGGACTACTGGAGGAGACCCAGCTTTGTTTATTTTAAAGAAAACAAATGGAAGACTCATGGTAGAGATGAAGAGATGTGTTGGAAAAGAGGCTGTAGAAAGTGCTAGAAAGGTGAGCTGGAGCAAGACTGTGAAAAGTATTGAGTGCTAAGCTACATAGGTTGGACCTTATTCTCCAGCCAATGGAGATCCATTAAAGAGCAGGGTGAGGAAGCAGGTGTAGCTCAGTTGGTTGAGTGCCTGCTTCCCATGTATGAGGTCCCAGGCTTAATCCCCGGTGCCTCCTTAAACAAAGAAAAGAGCGGGGTGAAAGCAGAGGGAGCCCCGCTTCCTTTGTCAATATGCATTACAGGGAAACGGATGTGGCTCAAGAGGTTCGGCGTCCGTCTACCATATGGAGAGACCGGGGTTCGATCCCCGATACCTCCCGGTAAAAAAAAAAAAAAAAAAAAAATATATATATATATATATATGCATTACAGACTTCTACAGTAACATATTCATGATCAAAACCATCGGCAAAAAAGTATTGCTTGGCCAAAGACCACTAGATGCCAAGCACGAAAGTATTAAACATATTGTTCAGACAGAATAATACAATATGGCTTTTAAAAATAATTTTGTAGAATTATACTTTTTGACATGCAAAGAAAGTTATTATATATGTAGAGACTGCTACCATTCTTAACAAAAATTTGTGATTGTCTATTTAGATATAGAAAAAAGACTAGAATGACGTACATGAAAATGGTAACAGGTTACCTCTTAATGGTGGGGTGATGAGTAATTTCAACGTTCTTTTCACTTATTTGCATTTTTTCTAATTTATCTGTGTTGGGACATGTGTTTGTCATGTAATGCAAAAAAAACAAAAACAAAACAAAAAAAAACAGCTAGAGAATTGGAAATGATGAAAAGCAATAATTCAGAATTTCATGCCGATATTAAAATAGAACTATCCTGTAAAAAGACAGACAACCCAATTTTAAAAATAGGCAAAGGATCCGAATAGACAGTTCTCCCATAAAGATATACAAATGACCAATAAGCACATGAAAAGATGCTCAACATCATTAGTCATCAGGGAAATGCAAATCAAAACCACAGTGAGATACCACTTCACACCCACTGGTATGGTTATAATTAAAAAAAACAACTCAGAAATTAACAACAGTTGGGAAGGTTGTAGAGAAATTGAAACCCTCACACATAGGTGGTAAGAATATAAAATGGTGCAGCCACTTTGAAGAAGTCTGGCAGTCCTTCAAAAACTTAAACGGAGTTATCATTTGCCCCAGCAATGCCAGTCCTAGGTATATACCCCAGAATTGTAAACCTCTATCCACACAAAATCTTCTTCACAAATGCTCATAGCAGCATTATTCATAATAGCCAAAAGGTAGAAACAAACCAAATGTCCATGAAACTCATGAATGGATAAAGAAAATGGTCATATCCATGCATGGATTATTACTTGACCATAAAAAGCTATGAAGTTCTGATACATGCTACAACATGGATGAACCTTGAAAACACTGTGCTACTGTCCTAATACTTTTCCCTAGAAGGAAGACATGTACAACAGTCGGTATGGAGGCGTGACTTGAGTAAGTTATTAAGGATATATTCATGTGTCTTTGTTCTTTCCGCCTTACGCTTCAGTCTGGTTTAAAACTTTTGTACCTTGAGAATGGTGGTATACAGCGTGGGATGGTGTCTTAATCAATTGGATGATTTATCAATCACAAAAGAACAATAAATCTCTATCTTAAACAAACAAACAAAAAATCATTGTGCTAAGTGAAAGAAACCAGCTGGGTCGCAACAGACCACATAGTATATGATTCAATTTATATGAAATGTCCTATATAGGCAAGTCTATTGAGACAAAAGCAGATTAACGAATGGCTGGGGCTGGTGTGTGTGTGGGGGAAGGCAGACAAGAGGATTGAGGGCGATAGCTAGTGGGTATGGAGTTTCATTTTGGGATGATGAAATGTAAATTTACTTGTGATGGTTACACAGGTCTGTGAATAAACTAAAAACCATGAATTGTGCACTTTAAATAGGTGAATTGTATGATATTTGAATTACACTTCAATAAAGCTGTTACAACAAGACAGAAAAGGTAGAATTATCCTTAGAAAAGAGAAAGGCAGTCCATTAAATTGTAAATTGTGGCCACATTTGATAGAAATAATTTGTAAGTTCAGTTTTTTCCTCCTCTTTGCTCTCCCACAAATCTTATACATAATTTGGTTATGGCTTTCTTCTATATTAGCTACTGTTTTAGTTTGCTAAAAGCTGCCAAAAGCAATATACCAGAAATGGGTGGACTTTTACAATGGGGATTTATTAGCTTAAAAGCTTAGAGTTCTGAAGCTGTGAAGATCTCCCAATCAAGGCTCTCTCCCCAAACACCAGCTGTCAGTAATCCTGGACTCCTCGGTCAACTGGGAAGGCACATGGTGGCATCTCCCTTCTCTTCCAGGTCCTGTTGCTTTCAGCTCCCTGGTTTCCATGGCTTCCTCTCTCAGCTTCCATGGGTTTCTCTCTCTGTCCCTTTGTCCGTATTCATCCCATTTATAAAGGACTCAGTAAGAGGATTAAGATGCACCCTGAATCACCTCCTACTAAAGTAATCTAGTCAAAAGGCCCTCAACTGAAGCAACCTAATCAAAAGGTCCCACCTACAAGAAGTTTGCAAGCACAGGAATGGATCAGCCTTAAGAACATAATTTTCTGGGGTGCATCCAGCATCAAACCACCTACCACCTTGTTATTTTTTGTGATAATATCTTGGTTACTGTGTGTGAAGAGTTAGGGTCCATCTTCAGATTTTGAAGGAACAGTCCCCACAAGACAGCCCTCACTTCAGACACCTGCTGCAAGTTTGGTGGTCCCCAGGGCCACCCTCACTTCTGACTAGCTGGTTACAAATTCGAGGTTTCCCACCACCCCCTCAGGTTCAATAATTCACTAGAATGACTCATAGGAAAGCACTATACTTAGGATTACCATTTTATTATAGCAAAAGAATACACATCACAATCAACCAAATGAAGAGATTCATAGGGGGAGATCTGGGGGGACGGGGGTTTCCAAATGCAAAGCTTCCATAGTACTCAGGGAGACATTGCATGTTACCCTCCCAACTTCAAATATGACAATACTCAGAGTATTAACCAGGAAAGCTCAGGGGGTCAGGCTGACAGCACCTGGCTCAGAGCTTAGCCTTCTAATCACACGGCTGGTCTTTCTGGTATGGCCCGCCCCCATCCTAAGTCATCTCATAAACTATCTAGGGGGTTATTCTGAGTCACTTCCTTAGCATAAATGATCAGGTGGGGTCTGAGGGGCTCACCATGAATTCCAAAGATTTGGAGGTTACCACCCCTGAATCTGGACCAATGCCAGGCCTCTTTGGGCTGAGGCCAAATTCTCTATTACACACTGTGAAAAAGGCTAGTGTACTTTTTGAGAGCTTGGGCATGAGTTTGAAACCTGCCTCATATGTTAGGTCTCTAAGCCTCAGTTTCTGCAGCTGCAAAATGGGCTATTACTAAAAGCTCTGTCATACTATATAAATTTTACTTGTTTCATTTTCAGGGAACTATCCATTCAGGGGATGTTCTCTTTCTAAACTTGTTTCTAGTTTCTGGAATTATTTGTTGTCCTACCCTGAGCACCAACTACAACCACAAACAGGAATATATGAAAAAGATACATAGTAGGATGGAAACTAGAATAAAAGAATAATTTTTAAGGGATAGAAAAGCATCATGAAGAATATGTACTTTACCAGACCTGCATCTTTCCTTAGCAGAACTTTGTGGTTTGGAATAGAACTGGAAAGGAGGCTAGTGAGGACGTTCCAGGATCAGAGATTGGCTCCGAGATAAAAGATCAAGAAGCTAAAAGGAACCTTGGATGCTGGAGAAGGCTACACTTGGGGAATTGACATAGAGGCTAATGTGGGACTTGAATCAAATGCAGTCAGCACTGAGCAATCAAATCAAATCAAATGCGAATGTTGCTGGATGGCTTTATATAAGCAGAGAGTCCTTTGTTGGGGGCTGCAAAAAAGAAACAGGTAAGAAAGGTTGTGCTTATAAATTTAAGCAACCTCAGAGGTTGAGAATGCTTGGGGTGGTAATGCATGGTTCTTGTGTAATGGACATTTTGAACTATCCATTTGGGATAAATAGATTCAGTATATTCTTTTTTTTTAGGAGGTACTGGGGATTGAACCCAGGACCTTGTACATGGGAAGCAGGCGCTCAGCCACTGAGCTATATTTGCTCCTCAATGAGAGTTAGTTTTTCATTTGTTTGTTTTGTTTTTAGGAGGTACCAGGGATCAAACCCAGGACCTCATACATGGGAAGCAGGAGCTCAACCACTCGAGCTACATCTGCTCCCCTCAGTATATTCTTGTTTCATTTTACATGGATGTCTTCGTTTGCCTGAACTACTATCACATACACCACACAATGGGTTAGATTAAAAAACATAATATTTTGGCTCACGGGTTCAGAAGGTACATCACTGAGGTGATGCTTTTCCTGCAAAGACTGAAGTATTCTGGTGCTGTATTGCTGGCAATCATTGGGGTTCCTTGAATTCCTACTTCCCATCACATGGTGATGTCCTCTCCTTTGATAAAAGAGTGATTAAGAAACTCACACTATGTGACAGAGTAGAGACTAAACCTGGAATCTTTCCCCCATCCTAGCCATTTTTTTTCTCAAGGAATGACTTGCCTTTCTTTTCCAATGTCCAGTCACTTTATACCATGAATGACTTTCTCCCATTGTGTGTTACTGAAGTAGAGGAGTGGCTCCCAAATTTCAGTTACTCATCTCCCACCTTCCCAACGCAGATCCAGAGGTTATGGAAGAGACTAGTATAAAAGAAGGATGTAAAGAAAGAAGGAAAAGTTTCAACATCTGTGCTGGCAAGGGGAGATAACATCTTCAGCAGGGCTCTGACCTTTTTATTGAGCAAAGGCTCACTGCCCAACACCCCCAGAGGCCAATATTACAACTTTGGGGTTTTGAGGAAAAAAATATATATATATATTGCAAGGTTAACCAGCAAGGAAACAGGAGGCAAGGATCAAATTTCTCTCCCTGATCTAAGAGTTAAATTTTATGGGAATAGGAGGTGAGAGGTGGGGACAGAAGTGGAAAGGTTAATTATAGAATGGTCAATATGTGGTAGAGGGATTGGTTAATTATAGACTTGTCCATATATGGTAGAGGGATTTTAGGCCAGATCTTCTTTACTGAAGGACCTCTCACATTTGATTTACTTCCGATGTCTTCCTGACCTTCTAATCTTGGTTCCAAGAAGGGAACCAAGATTCCTGGTGTCTCAAAGGTCATCTAAAGGAGAAGAGTCTGTTTTCTGCATGTGCCCAGGTTATAGGACCTGTAGTTAAACAAGCTCAGAAGAAAAGTTTACAGGAGCAGATATGGCTCTAGCGGTTGAGTGCCTGCTTCCCACATGGGAGGTCCTGGGTGCCTCTTAAAAACAAAAACAAACAACAAGCAAACAAATGAAAAAACCAGCTCAGGGGAGCTGATGTGACTCAGTGGTTGAGTGCCGGCTTCCCACATACAAGGTCCTGGGTTCAATCTCCAGCCCTGGTACCTCAAAAAAAAAAAAAAAAAAAAAGGAAAGAAAAGTTTACAGGATCAGGGTATATCCCCCCAAGTTTTTGCCTGCCCATAATTTCAACCTAACTCACCATGTCCCAAAGTGTCGGGGTGGCAGAATTATCTTCAAGTTCAGTGGAACCATTGTTGCATCTCCTGGTGGAAGCATTCCTCCTTTTGTAACTAAGACCTGTAGACCAGCAGAGCTTAAGGTCGCAGGGACAGGAAGCAAACAATTTTCCCAGTGGATCTAGTGGTAATAGTGAGCGGTGCCAATCCCATCTCCAACCCTTGATTCCTGGATCCATGAATCCTGGCTAAAGGAGAAATAGGACCATAGAGTAGATGCTGATCTAGAGCATACATAGTCTCCTGCAGAACACTGCACCAAACTGCAAGGTATTGCCACCTAGTTGGTGCCATAATTGAGGCTTCAAAAGGTCACTCCACCATTCTATCAATCCAGCTGTTTCAAGATGATTAGGAACATGCGTGAGCATGTGCCAATTCCTGCATATCATTTGCTGTGAAGTAAGTTCCTTGATCAGAAGCAATGCTGTGTGGAACACCATGATGGTGGATAAGACATTCAGTAAGTCCATGGATGGTAGTTTTGGCAGAAGCATTGCATGCAGGGAAGGCAAACCCATATCTGGAGTATGTATCTATTCCAGTTAGAACAAATTGCCGCCCCTTCCATGATGGAAGGGTCCAACTTATTCAAACTGCCACCAGGTAGCAGGCTGATCACCTCAGGGAATGATGCCATATTGGGGACTGAGTGTGGGTCTCTGCTACTGGCAGATTGGGCACTCAGCAGTGACTGTAGCCAAGTCAGCTTTGGTAATGGAAGTCCATATTGCTGAGCCCATGCATAGCCTCTATCCCTACCTCCATGGCCACTTTGTTCATAAGCCCATTGAACAATGACAGGAGTGGCTAGAGAAAGAGGCTGACTGGTGTCTACAGAATAGGTCATCTTATCCACTTGATTATTAACTTTCTAAGTATTTTTGTAATTTTCTAAGTATTTAATGGATCCAAACTAGCAGAAGATGGTTTCGATCCATCGACCTCTGGGTTATGGGCCCAGCACACTTCCGCTGCGCCACTCTGCTTAACCTCCACTTGATTATTAAAATCTTCCTCTGCTGAAGTCAACTTCTGGTGAGCATTCATGTGGGACACAAATATCTTCATGCTTTTTGCCCACACAGAAAGGTCTATCCATCTATTTCTTCCCCAGACCTCCTTGTCACCCATTTTCCAATCATGTTCCTGACCATCCAGCCAAACTATTGGTGACAGTCCATGAATCAGTGCACAAAGACACCTCTAACCATTTCTCCTTCTAAGCAAAATGGACAGCCAGGTGCACTGCTTGAGTTTCTGGACATCCCAGAAAGGACTGGAGTGCTGCAGCTGTCCACTTTCAGGTGGTACCTGCATATCATTCAGAACCATCTGTAAAACGGGTCTGAGTTTTCTCTTCCTCAATCAATTGATTGTAAGGAACTCCCCAAGAGGCCATAGCTGCGGGCTGGGAAAGAGAACATAATGTGGCAGGAGAGGGGGCCATGGGAAATTGTGCTTTCAGGATGTGTTTTAGCCCTATCTCGGACATACGACTTCCATTTTATTTTTATTTTTATTTTTTTTTAAGATTTTATTTATTTATTCATTTATCCCCCCCTTGCTGCTTGTGCTCGCTGGGTCAGCCAACCACGCCGTGCGGGCGGGCCTGCCCTCACCAGGAGGCCCTGGGAACCGAACCCGGGGCCTCCCACATGATAAACGGGAGCCCTACTGATTGAGCCACAGCCGCCTCCCACCACTTCCATTTTATAATGGAGCGCTGCTGTGCATGCCCAACTTTATGGCTTGGTCGGTCAGACAACATCCAGCTCAGGTCTCATGGTAACTTGGTGGCCCATGTTTAAGCTTTTGGGCTCTCCTGAAGCCCAGAAGCAGGCCAAACGCTGTTTCTCAAAAGGACAGTAGTTATCTGCAGAGGATGGCAAGGCTTTGCAGCAAAATCCTAAGGGTCTGCATTGTGATTCTCCTATAGGGGTCTGTCAAAGCCTCCAGACAGCATCTCAGTTTGCCACTGACACTTTCAGCACCATTGAAAGTTGACCTGTTGTAGAGTGTTCTCTTGTTCTGGTCCCTACTCAAAATAGCAGCTTTTCAGATCACCAGTAAAAGGGCTAGTATTGCACACCCAAATGAGGAGTATATTGTCTCCAAATTCCAAAGACGTCGACTAGGCATTATGCCTCTTTTTTGGTTGTAGTAAGTGCCACATGCAACAGCTTATCCTTTACCTTAGAAGGTATATCTCAACATGCCCCCATTCAACTGAATACCTAGAAATTTCACTGAGGTGGAAGGACCTTGAAATTTTGTTGGATCTATCGCCCACCCTCTAACATGCAAATGCCTTACCAATAAGTCTAGAGTCATAGCTATTTCTTGCTCACTAGGCCCAATCAGCATATCATCAATATAATGGACCAGTGTGATGCCTTGTGGGAGGGAGAGATGATCAAGGTCCCTGCGGACTAGATTATATCATAGGGCTGAAGAGTTGATTTACCCCTGATATAAAACAGTGATGGTTTATTGCTGACCTTGTCAGCTGAAAGCAAACTGTTTCTGGTGGTCTTTTCTAACCGAAATTGAGAACAAATTATCTGCCAGATCAATAGCTGTATACCAGGTACCAGGGGATGTGCTGATTTGCTCAAGCAATGATAACACATTTGGGACAGCAGCTTCAATTGGAGTCACCACTTGGTTAAATTTACCTTAACCCACTGTAATCCTCCAAGATCCATCTGTTTTTTTGCACAAGCCAAATAAAAGAATAGAATGGGGATGTGTTGCGAATCACCACCCTGCATCATTCAAATCCTTCATGGTGGCACTGATCTCTGCGATTCCTCCAGGAATCTGGTATTGTTTTTGCTTTACTATTTTGCTAGGTAGGGACAGTTCTAGTGGCTTCCATTTGTCTTTACTTACCGTAATAACCCTCATTCCACAAGTCAGGGAACCAATCTGGGGATTCTGCCAGTTGCTGAATATGTCTATTTCAATTAGGCATTCCAGAACTAGGGAAATAACCACAGTATGTGTCCACCTGAGCGGTCGGACCTGAGCTAAAACTCCATTGATCACCTGACCTCCATAAGCCCCTATGCTGCCCTATGGACGGACCACAGTGATGTTTTGGGTCTCCTGGAGTTAATGTAATCTGAGCCAGTGTCTAATAATCCCCCAAATGTCTGATCATGTTCTTTTCCCCAATGTATAGTTATTCTGGTAAAAGTCTGTAGGTCTCTTTGGGGGAAGCCTGGGAGAAGATAAACAGTATAAATTTTTGGCAGTGTAACAGGGTCCTTCCCCAAGGGGATCCTGTTTTTCCTTCATTCAAGGGGTTCTGGGTTTGTAAACTGTCTCCAGGCTGGGAATTGATTAATGGGCTGTGACTCTCTGTTTTTGTAATTCAAGTTAGACTTTTGGTCACTTAACTGAGAACACTTCACTTAAACAGATCAAGTAGAAATTAAGTAGACTGCCCATCTACTTTACTTTTAAGTGTCCCATGATCTAATAGCCAACACAACAGGTCTCTGGGTGCCAGAGTAGTTTGACTGCTGCTTTGAGTCTTCTCTCCACAGTGGCAGACACAGCTACCTTATCTGTGGTGATTAAGTACTGCCACTTGGCTTCTGCAAACCCAGGATCCAATCATCCACATTGTATTTGAGGATTCCAGTTCAGTGACAGCAGTTGCCACAGTAGCATCTGACCTACAGTGAAAAGCAACCATAGAGCCCTTCAGGGAAGATGGAGTTAGTATCACAAACTTATTCCTCACAGTCCTGTGGAAAGGTGTGCCCTTTGAACATTCCTAGAGTGGGTAATCAGGTCTTACCTGATTAATCCACTCTAGCATTCCAGGCTATCTAAGTATTTGGATTCCCTCATCTACATTATACCAGGGAAGTCCTGGCATTTTGACCTCAGGTAATGTCAGCCATCTCTTGGTCCATGTTTCAGCCAGCTACCAGAACAAACTGTTAGAGCCCTTTCTAACCCCTCAAGCTACAATGCTGACTCAGAATCTCTGCTTAGTGAGCCTGTGGCAGTTTGAGATTATTTTATGAATCTCAAAAAGAGAAATATACTATGTTTGTAAACTAACCTATTCCTCTGGATGTGATACCCTTTGATTGCATTGGATGCAGCTGAGGGGCCTTTAATTATATTACTTGATAAGATCACTTTAAGGTTTTTGATTGGACTATGTCAGTGAGGCATGACTCAGGTTGAGTCTCTACCCCCTTGCTGGGTCTAATATAAACAAAAACACAGAGAGAGTCTCACTGAGACAAACACAGGAAAAGGAAGCCGCCATGTTTAATCCTGCCATTTAAGAGAGAGGACTACAGGATCATTTAATTGCAAAGGCCCGAGAGGCTGGGCCCACAGAGCAGCTCAAGAAGAGACAGTGAGCCTAGAGGGGAAGGCTGAGACCTTGGCAGAGGTCAGTGGCCATCTTGCTTCACCATGTGGTAACCGGGATCAACAGTAGCTGACTTTGGTGATAAAGCATCTCTGATGGTACCCTGATTGGGACTTTTCAAAGCTTTTACCCAAATAAATACCCTTTATAAAAGCCATCCCATTTCTGATACTTTGCATTGACACCCCTTTGGCAAACTAAAACAGCTTGCATATCAATAAATTCAGCCTTATCCAACTTTATATTCCTTCCACCATTATCCCACACCCTTAATATCCATTCCCACACACATTCCCAGATTTCTATTTATATTAATTGGAAACCTCATGCAGTTCTTTTGGAGTATAGCTTATCTCCTCTTGGGTCACACTTTGTTCTCACCTTTTGGGGCTAGTTGGGACTTCAGGCTAGAAGCAAAGAGGGGTGGTAGGGGTGGATCCTGAGGAGTATTAGAAGTGCCTTGCAAAGAATAAAAGAACAAATAAAAAAAATCAAAAGAAATAAACAAAAATAGAAAGAGGAAAAAAATACTGAAAAAACAACAACAGCAAAACACACACAAGAAGTGCCTTGCATGCCAATTACCTCAGCGCATTCCATTGCAGTTTCATCTGGTGAAACAGGATTAATCTCTTCAGACAGAGGAGTGAGGGCTGTTTCCTCAGGGGAGGTAGTTACAGGTTTATCAGGCACAGTAGGGTTAAGCCCTTCAGGCGGAGGGTGGACGGCAGATTCCTCAAGGCAGGCTAGAGGTTGGGTGGCTGTTTCCTCAGGGCAGCCCATTACAGGTTTATCTGGCAAAAACCCAGCAAAAGCTAGGGTTTCAGTGTCCCCATGGCCATCATTACCCACTTGGAGCAGGCTAGTTTAGGGAAGGAAAAGATGAATCTGGGACCTGGCAGAAGACCATGGCTGTGAAACACACCTGGAAATCCTCTGAGGGAAAAACCCCCACCCCTAGTCCCG
This sequence comes from Tolypeutes matacus, assembly GCA_026826555.1. NCBI lineage: Eukaryota > Metazoa > Chordata > Mammalia > Cingulata > Chlamyphoridae > Tolypeutes > Tolypeutes matacus. The sequence continues at coordinate 4,540,044 of JAKSZT010054401.1, read as the reverse complement.
AGAGCTGCTGGAAGAACCCGCGATAATCCTCCATTTAGAATGGGATTTCGTCCAGGATCAAGGAAAAGCCTCCAATATTCTCAAGGGGCCTTATCATTGGGCCCTCCCCCCAGGGGAACTGATAGCCACAGCCGCTTCCCTATCCTTGCCATCTTGACTATTGGAAATAGTCATTAGTGCCTTTCAATCTAATCAGAGTCAAAAGCCAAAAATCCCAGAACCAATTCAGAAATCTCATTTTAACCCATCAAAACTGCAAACAGCTGGGACTCCGCCTCTAAACATTAACAAGGGGAGGGGTAATCAATGGTTTTGCTTTTTCAAGCAAGCTCATTTGGCCCTGTTTTTGTCCTTTCTCACTCTGCCTGGACTAGTTGGGGATTTGTAATCTGTAATGGGGATTTGTAATCTGTAATGGGGATTTGTAATCAGTAAATCAGCCTTTTTTTTTTTTTTTTTTTTACCATTTTTCGCCCTTTTTCCTCTCTGCCTGGACCAGCCTGCAAGTATATCTGGGACTCATAATCTGTTATTTTCTTTCTCTTCTCTCATTTTCTTAATAAACTACTGGCCTAACTAAATTGGTATGTTCTTAAATTCTTTTTTGTAACATAGCCAAGAACCTAGAGAAAATTCAGCAACACACCCACATATCCCCATTCCAATTTTCAATATCCCATTCCTTTCCAATCAATGCCCTCGCTTTAACCACAGACATCCCTCAATGTTGGGAATTTAGTTTCTGTTGTAATTCTGCTACTCGCACAAAGAGACTTTGGGTCTGTATTTCAGAGATCTCAAGTTTGTGGCTACACGAAATAAGATTCTCTTTGAGGGCATGCATAGAAACTTTCACATCTTTCATGCAATGCTTAAGTTGCAAATTTGAAGCATTCATTTCATCCCTTTCTTTTATAACTGCATCCAGCTTATTTAGGAACAACTAGCCAACTCCACAAAACTCTTAAGGAAAGCAGATGTGGCTCAAGCATTTGGGTGCCTGCCTACCACCTGAGTTCGGTTCCTGGTGCCTCCTTGAGAAGACGAGCAAGACAGCGAGCTGATGCAACAAGATGACGCAACAGGGAGACACAAAGAAGAAACGCAATGAGAGACACAACAAAGCAGGGAGCTTAAGTGGCTCAAATGATTGAGCTCGTCTCTCCCACATGGGAGGTCCCAGGTTCGGTTCTCAGTGCCTCCTAAAGAGAAGACGAGCAGACAGAGAGCAGTAAGTGAGCACAAACAAAGGGTGGGGGGGAGTAAATAAAATAAATCTTAAAAAAGAAAAAACTCTGTTATGGTGTCAAAAACACTCTTACCAGGGAAACGGATGTGGCTCAAGAGGTTCGGCGTCCATCTACCATATGGAGAGACCGGGGTTCGATCCCCGGTACCTCCCGGTAAAAAAAAAAATAAATAAATAAAATAAAAAAAACCACTCTTACCCAGTGCTTTACCTCTTCTAAGCATGGAAGTAGTCATATCTTGTGGTTATATTTTGCATATCTTTACTGCCAACTCATGCCATGGACTATCCTTGCCATCTTTTTTTTTTTTTTAAAGATTTTATTTATTTATTCATTTATCCCCCCCTTGCTGCTTGTGCTCGCTGGGTCAGCTAACCACGCCGTGCAGGCGGGCTTGCCTTCACCAGGAGGCCCCGGGAACCGAACCCGGGGCCTCCCATATGGTAAACGGGAGCCCTACTGATTGAGCCACAGCTGCTTCCCTATCCTTGCCATCTTGACTATTGGAAATAGTCATTAGTGCCTTTCAATCTAATCAGAGTCAAAAGCCAAAAATCCCAGAACCAATTCAGAAATCTCATTTTTAAGATTCTGTTTCTCAAGAACTCTCCTGGTACCAAAGCTGTATTAATCAGGGTTCTCTAGGGAAACAGAACACACAGGAGATATCTGTAAGTATTATGAGATTTTATCAAATTGTCTCATGTGACTGTGGGGATACATAAGTCCAAATTCCACAGGGCAGGCTGCTAGCTGGGAACTTCAATGAAGGTTTTCGATGAATTCTCCAGGCAAAGTTGGCTGGCTTAAGTAGAGACAGAAAGTCTCTCTTCTGACTGCTGAAATCATCACTTCACCTTTTAAGGCCTTCAACTGATTGGATGATGAGACTTCTCTCATTGCTGAAGGCAATCTCTTCAGTTGGTTGTCGATGTGATCATCCGTAGATACAATTAACTTACTGATGATTTAAGTCCAGGAAATGTCCTCCCACTAACAATCAGGCCAGTGCCTGCTTGACCAAACAACTGAGTACCATTACCTGGCCAAACTGACACATGAACTTAACCATCATAAAAGGCATCCCAAGAAAAACATTCTTGTGATGCATAACCGGCTAGGGGCTCATTTAGCTTTTTTTTTTTTATTATTATTGTGTGTAAAAATCAAATTTTTCACAATACATACGAATATTTGTAAAATGATGTATAAATATATATGCATATATGTGCATTTGCTTACATAAATGTTATTTTCTCATTTAGCTTTCAACAAGATTTGTACGCATCTCAAAGAGACTGAGAAAACATTTACAATTTCAAATTTTCTAAAGGAAATGCTAAAAAGGGGGGAGAGGAAGTTCTTTTACTCTTTTGGCAGCAGCAAAATTTTTTATTTAATTTTTTAAAAAATGTGTATTTTCCCTTCATGGGCAGAAGTGCTGTGTGCCTCCTCTAGGCGTGGCACATGAAAATGTCCCACGCGTGATTCTCCATCCTCTTTCTCCCTCTAACATCTTGATACCCAGGAGCTCAGAGCCACATCTGATGATGACTGACTGAGTCAAGAAAGGACTTTAGGTGCCTGAATCATTGCTGGCAGGACAGCGCGGGCTCATCAGGAACACTCATTCCGGGCTTTCTGTAAATGAGCAGCATACACCTATCATGTTTGAGACATTATTAGTGTTAAAAGAAATAAAACAAAATAGAGTTTCTAATGCTAAGGGATTTCTAATGCAGTTGGGAGGCCATTCTGGAGGTTGCGCTTATGCAGGTCTCAGCCAGATGTCACAAACGCCGCAGCCGGCAGCGCCCTAAGCACATCTGGACACCACAAACAAACCACAATATAAAGAACTCAGTTAATTAACGTGAAGGACAACCAGAGTGCCCCAAATATCCACCAACCACAAACAACTTGCACAATCTTCTTCTTTTCCTTAAAAAACCCTTACCTGGAAATGGCAAGTCGGGACACGATTTGGGTTGTTGCTTGAATCTCTGCTCTCGGAATGGCAATTCTAAGATCCCAAATAAATGCCTTTATTGCCTCACAGCTTAGCTTGTTATTTCTAAGCATCCTCATTTGTGGCAGTTTGATATTATTTATGAATTCCAAAAAGAGATATAGATTAGGTTTGTAAATTGTCCTGTTCCTCTGGGTGTGATAGCCTTTGATTGTATTAGATTCAGTTGAGATGCCTTTGATTAAATTATGTTAAGATCAGGGTTTTGATTTGACCAGGTCATTAGGGCGACTCCGTTTGAGTCCCCACCCCCTCTGTGGGCTATATGGATAGACGCTCAATCAAGGACACACACAGAAGTAGATACGCGGGAAGAGAGATGAGCAATTCCCCTCATAGTTTGCAGCTGAAGAGACCAGAGCCCCGAGCAACGCTTAGAAAGATCCTGGAAGAGAAACGAGCCCTTCAGCCTGCAGCAGAGATTGGAAGAAGCTGGGCACACAGAGCTTTAAAAGAAAGAGGAAGGCTGAACACTTGCAGACATCACCTGCCATCCTGCTTCAACACGTGGCAGCAGACTTTGGTGAAAAGTCTTGAGTTGGACTCTTTAGGACCTTGTCATTGTAAGCTTTTACCTCCAAATAAATACCCTTTATAAAAACCAAGAGATTTGTGATACTTTGCATCAGCACTCCTTTGGCTGACTAATACAATCATTTTCTGGGCCTTTCTTAATTTTTCAGATTTGCCAACTCTTTTGCATTCTAACCACCATCTTTTTTTGAGTTTCCCTGGGTTGTTAAAACAGCAACCAAAACTGAATATAGTACAATAAATTCAGTGATCTGAATTAGTGCAGAATTGAATATAACTATTATTTTCTGTGATTTGAAAAGCAGCCTGAGATTACAGTAGCTATTTTAGAAAGCTCCTTCCAGGTTTGACTCATGGAACTTGAGATCAACAAAAACACTCCTGGGCCATGCATTTGCATGCCCTCCCTTCCACGCACCCGCATAATCAGGTGAATTTTCAAAATCCAAAGTCAACATTTCAAATTCTGGTTTTTGAATCCTCATAGAGATTTTGGGAGAATTCAATTGATCCATGTAACCTCTTAGATGACTGTTAAGCTTTTATTTTCCTTTATTCATTTCAAAGTAGTAGAATCTTGATCAGTGAATGATTATTCTTTATTTAAAACATGTTTATTTTTATTATGTAACTGTTTATCCATAATCCATGCTAATTTAAGAAAAAATATTTTTTAAATGCTCTAGAATTGTAACTTCTAGGCAAAGACATACAACTATTTCTTACACTTTTAAATGAATAAATTGTTTAATAAGGCTGGTAACTCACCTTATTATCTGCTATTAGTCAGGTTAAGGTTGGCGGTTTAATTCCTTCTGCCAATTACAAATGCTAATTGTTTTAGGGAAGGCAGTAAAGGAGCAAGTCAAACTGAAAGAGATCTAAAATTGGGATCTGAAGCCCTTAAACACCTTGAATAGAAAAGGGAACTTTTTAGCAGAGGTTCTTTTTCCACCTTTGGAAATTATTTTGAGTGCTGATTTACTCAATTAACTATTTTTGATTCCTATTTGAGCATATCTACTCATTCAACATTTTTCTAAATGCCTTCCCACCACATACGATTTTTATGAAGATCAAAAGTACATAATTTTAAAATAGACTTGCTGTTCACTTTTTAAAAAAACAATTTGGGGGGCAGATGCGGCTCAAATGGTTGGGCGTCCATCTGCCATATGGAGGGACCTGGGTTCGATCCCCGGGACCTCCCAGTAAAAAAATAAAAATAAAAAAAATAAAAATAAAAAATAAAAAACAATTTGTTGAAGTACATCATTCATACATGAACATACATAAACAACAAGTGTTTAGTAAACATTGTGAACTTACAAAACAAACATGCATAACATCATACAGGGCTCCCACACATCACCCCACCACAAACACCCTGCATTGTTGTGAAACATTTGTTAACAAATCATGAAAGAGCATCATTGAAGTATTACTACTATCTATAATCCGATCTTACTTCCCTATACTTTTTTTCCAAGGATTTATTTACGTTTATCCATTTTTAACACACACCCCCCCCACTGCTGGTTTTGCTGTTTCTGTGTCCATTCGCTGGGCAACTCTCTGTGTCCGTTTCCTGCCCTCCCTTCTCATCCTTCTCCTCCTGTCTAACCTGGGATTCGATCCCTGGAAACTCCAATGTGGGAGAGAGGCGTCCTACGGCCTGCGCCACCTTCATTCCTGGTTTTTTTTTTTTTTTTAGATTTTATTTATTTATTCATTTATCCCCCCCTTGCTGCTTGTGCTCGCTGGGTCAGCCAACCACGCCATGCGGGCGGGCCCGCCCCCACCAGGAGGCCCCGGGAACCGAACCCGGGGCCTCCCATATGGTAAACGGGAGCCCCACTGATTGAGCCAAGCCGCTTCCCTATTCCTGGTTTTTTGATGCGTCTCATCTTGGGTCTACCTTGTGTCACTCTCCTGTTGGGTCATCATCTTGCTGCGTGGCTCATGGGGCCTCACAGCGCACGGTGCACCTGTGCACGAGGCCTGGTGGTGCATCCTCGCACAGGGTCTGGCGGACCGCACACCTTCTATAGTTTTCTTTTTTTTAATTTTTACCAGGAGGTCCTGGGGATTGACCCAGGTCCCTCCATATGGGAGACAGACACCCAACCATTTGAGCCACGTCCGTCCCCCTTCTGTGTCTCTTAAGGTTGACCAAAGATACCTAGAGTTACAGTCATTTCCCATAGAGGATGGTCATATAATAAATCAGGCTTAGTTTATCACCAGCATTCTAAAAGCCAGACCTAGGGAGAAAAACTAGGTCTGGGGACACATGCATGGTTTCTAATAGAGAGAATGTTTAGCCTACCCTGATTATCACAAAATCAGGACAGCAAAAATATTCACAGTGCTCTGTTCACTTTGTGAACATGTTTGTACAATGTGCAAGGGGACTTGAAGTAATGCTGGTAATGTAAAAATACTATAATATCGTTGGGCTAATGGGGTTTTTTAGAGAAAAATTAAATTGAGTGGTTCCCAAGAGAAACCAGAATGAACTTGGGCTGCTACAGCTGCCTTAGGGATGTGCTAATGTAACTTTTATGGGTCTGAAGAGGGAGGTACTGGAATATTATCACATGAATAGTTTACATTTCACAGTGGGTTTTTTCAAGCTACTTTTTAAATTCCATTATGCGGGATATTTAATTGTAAGAAAAAACAGACTGCATTTTCATCAGCCTACCTCAGTTAGCACCTAGTTGGCACATAAATTTTATAGAAAGGCAATATTCCTACTTCATTAACATACTTTCCACAAGAATCCTGTGAAGAAATAATTAAACAAATTTAAAATAATAACTAATGCAAAAGTTTATTGTGTTGGGGAGGGTCGTAGGTTCAGGAAACTGTCACAATGTGTTTTAAATTATTTCTGCTCTAATCACCATTTATTTTTATGTGAGCCATAATTGGCTCAGAGATGAATATGAATGCTTTCTTCCTTACCTGGAGATGGTTTAAATAGTCTTTTATATTGATTGAGTTACAAGATCTGTAAAGTCATAGTAACTGGTTAAATATTACAAGATTGATGCAGAAATTTAAGTTCAAGTTCCTCTAATAAACATACAATGAATGCATAAAATTTCCTACACCAAACATGGAAACAAGCATCACAATCTTCAGGTTAAGAGGTGCGTAACAAATAATTATTGAAATTAAAATTGACTCTCATAGGAGAAACTTAAGCCCCAACCTCCATCCTTCCCATCTAGTCATGCTAGCCTTCAACATCCTAATGATAAGGTTTTTTGTTAGGTTGGTTGGTTCCGAAAACCCATTTTTCACTCTTGTTTCACTAAATTCTCCAAAGGAAGATTTGGGAGAGAGAGCTGGGAGCCCACACTAGTACACTCTCTTGTCAGGAAGCTTTTTCTATTAGTCAGGGTTCCAGCAGCAAGCAGAAGACACACTCAAATGAGAATGTGTGGAGGACAATTTAAGAGAATAAGCATAGGGAAGTGGATGTGGCTCAAGTGGTTGGGCATCCGTCTACCATATGGAAGGACCTGGGTTCGATTCCCGGGACCTCTTGGTAAAAAAAAAAAAAAGGTGAGCAGGCGAGCCACGCAGCAAGAAAAGAAAGACGCAGCGGAGAGCCAAGGCGAGATGCGCCAGAAACCGGGAACTGAGGTGGCACAAGTGACAGGGTGCCTCTCTCCCACATCAGAGGTCCCTAGGACTGAATCGCGGTGAAGCCTGGAGGAGAAAAATGAGAAGAGAAGTCAAGAAACAGACACACAAGATCACTCAGCAAATGGACACAGCAAGAGGGGGGTGGGAGGGAGAACTCATAGAACTGCACACCAAAAAGAAAAAAATAAAGTCAATTAAAAAAAATTAATATGTTAAAAAAAAAAAAGAGAGAATAAGCATAAAGTTGTGGGCAGGACGTAGGACACCACAAAGCAAAGGGCATGAGGCTGGGGCTAGCAGTAGTGTGGCTGGCACCAGGCCGAGGTCCCAAGGGGAAGGGATCAGAGCTTTGCAATTCATTTTTTAAAATATATTTTTTAAATTAGAGAAGTGGCAGGTTTACAGAAAAATCATGCAGAAAACACAGAGTTCCTCCATACCGCCACCACCACCACCATCCCTTGCATTGGTGTGGGAACTTTGTTGCAATTGATGAAAGAAAATTATTATAATTATACTATTAATTACAGTCCATAGTTTATATTAGGATCCACTGTTGGCATTGTGCAGGTGACCAGAAGGGGAGAGTTGTATAATAAAAGAGCTGCCTTGGGAAGAGCTAATTCAAAAATGGTAACCTTTGAGAGGAGGACAAAGCCAGCCTGAGGCGACCTTTGCAGGCAGGGAACCTGGAAAATAAATACCTCAACCGCACTCTCTTCTCTTCCACTCCAATCTCCTGCTGAGATCCCGAGTGGACATACAGAACTGGAAGCCTGAGGGCAATGAGGCCAATGATTGTACAGGTGTTCCTCCCGGGGCAAAGAACCCAGTAGAGAGGGCATTGGGGAGGCAAACTGAAATATCAGCACACCATTTATTTACTGTCTGTACACCTGGGGTTTGTCTTTTTCTCTGCTTGTATCCTTCATTCTAGAACAGTGCCTGGCACATAAGTAAGGACTGACTACATGAATAAATGAATGAAAGAATCTTTTTTAAAAAAATTGATTTAAGGGAGTGGATGTGGCTCAAATGGATGGGCGTCTGTCTCCCATATGGAGGGACCTGGGTTCGATCCTTGGGACCTCCTGGTAAAATAAAGAAAAATACAGAAGGTGTGCGGGTGTGCCCCCAGGCCCAGCGTGCGGGTGTGCCAGGCCCTGCTTAGCCACGCAGCAAGATGATGACGTAACAGAAGAGTGACACAAAGAGAGACCCAAGACAAGACACGCTGAAAAACCAGGAAGTAAGGTGGCACAGGTGGTAGGACGCCTCTCTCCCACATGGGAGGTTCCCAGGATCATATCCTGGTGAAGACAGGAGGAGAAGGATGGGAAGACAGGGCAGGAAACAGACACAGAGAATTGCCCAGTGAATGGATACAGGAACAGAGCAAAAAACCGGGGGAAGGGAGGGTTAAAAGTAGATAAAAGCACAAATAAATAAATCTTTAAAAAAAAATTTTTTTTTAATTTATTTACTTATTTTTATTTTTTATTTAACCCCATCCCCAAAGGTTCTCTTGTCTGCCTGCTCATTGTTTGCTCTCCTTCTCCAGGAGGCACCGGGACCCGAAGCCGGGACCTTCCATATGGTAGGGGGGCACCCAACTGGCTGAGCCACATCTGTTTCCTGAAAGAATCTTATTTGAGTCACTGTTCATTTTGAATTTTCCATTATGTGCAGGTGAACCTGATCCCAATGGAACGAGCCGTTCTTCTTAAATTCACTTCAGTCCATCAGAGGTTCTCGGGGGGACGTCGTCGAGCCTGCCCTTGTCTTAGATGGGCCAGTACTCCTCACAGATGATGCTTGTTGCCCACTTTGTGGTGGTGAAACGCGGGCTTTGAAATCCAATAGCTCTACCTTCAAACCCTTTCCCACTTACCAGCTGTGTTCCTGGGATTGAGTCTTAATATCTCTGAGACTCATTTTCGTCAACTGCAAAACAGGGATCCCACAGGGTTCTTACGGGTAGGAAACCAAACGGAATTATAGATGTCAAAGCTTAGCATGGAGTTTGGTGCCAAGTGAGCTCTCGGCAAGTATCGATTTCCTTCCTCTCCTCCTCGCTCCTCTCTGTTAGGTTGAATTCTCTTCTGAAATTTGGTCTATTTTTGGTCTATCTAAAGAAGCAACATTTCAGCAAGTGTGTAGCACCCCACGTGACAACCACGCAGCCTCCCAACCCTGTGGGTGACCCAGGCTGCCTGGGAAGGGTGGCGAAGGGGCTGGAGCAGAAGAGGTGCAGGCCGCAGGTTTCAGCCAAGCCACAGGCAAACCGCAAGCAGAGGCAAAGGCGTAGCCGTAGCTGAGATTTGATTATTGAATGATCTCTTTTGCCTGGTTTACCGTGATCCTAATAACAATTGAGTACCCTTGGGCTAGAGTATGTAAAAAATCTAGTACATGCACTTGGTGCATCCATTAGTTTTTTCTTGTAGTCATTCTTTTTTGTTATTCACAGTGAAAGCTTAGAATTTCCAAAACATTGCGTAATTTCATAACTAAACATCTACTGTTTACAGGGAAGAAAGTAGAGTGTCTACTCAGAAGAGGCTTAACATAAGTTAATACAAAAACAGGAAAAAGTATTCAGAATTATTTATCCAAAAGATCACTGATTAAGTGCAAAAAGAGAAAGTATATAAAAGACACAGCTGTCTTGGGCAGGGAAGGTTTCCCACAAGGCTAGATGTGAGCCATTTTCTTACGTATTCACACTTCTTTAATGAATTCCTCTGTGTGTTTTTTTTTTTTTTTTCTCATTTCACTCACTACATGTTAGTTAAGAAAAAATAGAAAATACATCTTAATAAAAATGAATAAAAGAAAACCATGCTTAAACCCCACAAGCACAGGTAATTACTGTCAAAGAAAAAACCTGCAACATACAACGTGAAACCGGTAAAGACGACGTGATTCAGAGGCTGCTACAGTAGTGGAGAGAGAGTAGAACTCACTTTTGTTGAAACAAAAAGCCAGCCAGCTTTTTAAGGCCTGGGAGTGGGCTGCTGGCAAAGCACTGGAAGACAAGAACAGGGGTTAATCGCCGGGTGGGCGAGGGATTTACTGAGCTGGCAATGAAGACTCCTTGGTTGGGAAGGTGTGCCTCGGCAGAAGTTAGACCCCCTGGCTTCTGTTAGGCTGGGCGAGGGGAAGGAGGAGATTAGGGGCCTCTCAGTTAGGAGCCTCTAGGCACCTGGGAAGAGGAAGTGAGCTGATGGGAAGGGCAGGGACACTGCAGGAGCAAGGCTGGCAGCTTTGTCAAAGAAGGGAAAACAGGTGGGGTCACTGTCTCTAACATTTTAGTGAGATTTCATCCAGACTATTTTCTATATATCCATGAGAATGCAGAAGGATGGGAACATATTATACATATTGTGTTCTAACATTTTTTTTTTTTAACTTATACCCAACACTTTCAATTTAATAAGTATTTTGAACATTACGGTTCATTACAATTTGTAATGACTGCAGAATATTTCCTTTTATGGATTTACTATAATTGATTTAACCAAACCCGTCTTGCTGAGCATTTAGCTTGTTTTAAAATTTGGGCTATTAAAAAAACACATACCTCTTTTCTCTTTAGGGATGGGAAACAACCTTTTTTTAAAAAATAACAAATGCCCACTGCCCCCCCCCCAAGAAAAATCACCACCTTCCATATATGGACTACATTATATCAATGCTAAAATTTTTAACTTGATGACTGGATTTAAGGTAGTTGCCTAAGTGAATATCCTTGTTCTTAGGAAATGTATATGGAAGTTGTATGTGTTTATACCCCTTGGGGCTGTGCTCTAGCAACTGGGTTCTGCCCCACTAGTATTCTCCACCTGTGAGTGGATGTGAGAGTGACCCTGGCAGTGGGAGATGGGCCCTCTGGGCTTCAGCAGCAGCACGTCTGAGCTTAGGTGCCAGCTGTTCATGTGGATTCAGGGAAATACTAACTGCCCAGTCACCAGTCCCATAGGAAGTTGAGTTCAGGCATAGCCCCTTCCAAACGGGGGGAGGAGGGTGATCCCAGTTCCAATTACTCATAGCTGCAACCTGGAGAACGTTCTCAGGCCATTTATTAGACAATCCTGCTTATCCAGAGTCCACCCTTTACTTACAGAAAACTCGTTTCTCATCATTGCAAATGCCCTGCTCATATCTAGACGAGGAAGAGAGACATGGGTGCCCTCCTATCTCCCACCCACTTCCTGGGTTGGGTATGTTCGTAGCAAACTAACTGGTATCTGCTCTTCCCCAGGGGATGGGCCACCCTCTGCTCAGATGAAGAGTGAACGAGATCACCAAGCCTAGATAAAAAAGAACAAGCTTAAGGATAGGCCCTTGAAGAACACCCATGGCTTAGAAGGAACTGGAATTAAGAACGAGTGAGTGAAAAGGACAGAGAAAGAGTGGGAGGTAGGAGAGTCAGTATGTACAGGAGTGATGGTCAGCAGTGTCACAGGCTATAGAGAGGGCAGAACTATCAAGACTGCAAAAAGGCTGTTGGATTTGTTGTTTTTAGGTCTCTAATAAATTTTGAAAGAAAAATTTTAGCTGACTGGAGGGAATAAAAGTCTCCTGGCAGGGGGTCAAATAGTGGACTAAAGAAGAAGTAGCAGCATTTTAAGAAATTTGAAGGTCAAGCAATTACTTGGTGATATTGAGTGTATTTTTATAAATATCTCCATTAATATCTTTACTTATCTCCCAATCTCATCACAGGCACTCATCATCTCTAACCATTTTCTGGTGTCACTTGCTAGCTCCCACCCTATATTAATAAGGATGGCTCTACTGACAGAGAAAAAATCCTCCAAAATTCAATGGCTTAAAGAACATAGAGGTCAGCAGGCAGCTTTCCTCTATGCAATGATTCAAGGATCCAAGGTCCTTCCATCTTGTGCCTCTGGCATCTGCTAGGACCTCCTCATGTACAGACTTGCATGGCTGAGGCCGGGTCCTTGTGTACAGATTTCAGCTGGTGGAAAGGGAAAGAGACAAGCAGAGCAGGTACAGCCTGGTCTTAAGGTGATGGTGCGGAAGTGGCACACATCAGGTTATTCCTCTCCCCCCAAAAAATATTTAGTGGCTTGTTGTCATTCAAAAACAAATGTTTTTATTCAACAAATACTTATTGAGCATCCACTGTGTGCTGAGCACTGTAGAAACAATGGTGAAGAAAATAAAGAGTCTGTGTTTGTCTTCCTGGACCTTATAGAGGAGCTAGAATCCTGGGGATTATATGTGATTTCTCCTCTTTCACCCTTACACCCAATCCATTATGAAGACCATTGTGTTGGGGTTGAATCATGTCCCCCAACCCCTGGTCCTGTAGGTGCAAACCCATTTGTAAATAAGACCTTTGAAGTTGATATTAGTTAAGGTATACACAAACGGAATTAGGGCAGGCTTTAACCAACATGGCTAATGTCTTTATAAACAAAGGAAATTGGATAGGAAGGGAAAGCTATGAGTGGCAGCCAGAAGCTGGAAGTGAATAGAACCCAGAAGAAAAAGGAGAAGACATTACCATGTACATTGGCTTGAGACAGAAAAGCCAAGGACGAAGGATTGCAGGCAGCCAGCCCCAGAATGCTACAGTCTTCAGGGAGAAAGCATCCTTGCTGACACCTAGCTTCAAAACCATGGCACAATAAATTCCCATTGTTTAAGCCAACCCATTGTATGGTATTTGTTTTAGCTCCTGGGGAAATTAAAAAACTGTGAGTTCTCCCTTCCAAAGTACTACTCTGCATTCCTCTTCTGTTTCCCACCAGTATCACTGCTGTAGATGTTTTTTTTAAAAAAATCCTAAATTGCATATCTCTCACATTACCAGATTTATAGAGGGTTTTAGCAAATGAGTCATAAATGTGCAGAGTGTGGGGGGAAATGGAGCATTTAATTTTAACTAATTTGCTGGCACTATCTATTTCTATGTTTATTCTCACTCTGTTCTTGCTTAAAACTATGAGGGAAGTCTTTTCCAGGAAATGGATCTGATCCCTTTCCCTTGTGGGATGACTTGGTTCATTATCTGAACTTGGTGGTCCATGAAATTTCCTCTTGTATTCTTATAACAAAGTCCCTTTAATTTAAATTGCTTGGATGGGTTTCTGCTCCTAGCCACCAAAAGATATTTCACTAACACATTAATTTCATTTTTTGAAAAGTGTATTTAACATCAAACGTGGGCACTGCGTGTACTAGAAGCTTGGAGGTTACAAGAGCATCCTTTGTGAAAAGTGTCTTGACAATGGCCAGTGCCCAGTCTGAAAAGAACAGCAACTCACTTGTATTAGTTTTCTAATGCTGCTGTAAAAAATTATACAAACTTCATAGCTTAAAACACCAGTTTATTATCTCACAGTTCTATAGGTCAGAAGTATGAAATTGGAGAAGCGGCTGTGGCTCAATCAGTAGGGCTCCCGTTTACCATATGGGAGGCCCCGGGTTCGGTTCCCGGGGCCTCCTGGTGAAGGCAAACCTGCCCGCACAGCGTGGTTAGCTGACCCAGCGAGCACAAGCAGCAAGGGGGGGATAAATGAATAAATAAATAAAAATCTTTAAAAAAAAAAAAAAAAGTATGAAATTGTATCCAAATTAAAAAGAACTTTAAAGTTCATATAATAGTGAATTCCAATTAAACATGATTTGTTCTAGTGATGGAATTGAGTTGTGAGTTCAGCCTGAAGGAAGGAAGACAGGATAACAATGTGATAAGACCTCAAATCCCAGCGATATCACTGGGATATCACTGATTGTGGGTTAAGTTAGTTAACCTCTCCTAGTAATATATACTGTAGAATAATAATACATCCATCATAGAATTACTATAAGAATATATGAGATCATGCATGTAACAAAGTGTATATAAAACTGCTTGTCAGCCAAGATAGTCACATGAGATGCTCCAGAGTGCCATTTCCCCACAGAATCTTTGATCAACTAGCAAACCCTGGCAAAGCCATCATCTTCCTCAAAACTCCAGAAAACAGATAAAAGGTTGCAGTAACTGGGTGAGTATGAAGTCAAGAAAATGTAGCTTTAAAACAATAGGTGGGGGCGGATGTGGCTCAAATGGTTGGGCGTCCGTCTGCCATATGGAGGGACCTGGGTTCGATACCCGGGACCTCCCGGTAAAATAAAAATAAATAAATTAATTAATTAAAAAAATAAATAAAATAAAATAAAACAATAGGAAAAGGGAGTGGATGTGGCTCAAGCTGTTGAGTACCTGCTTCCCACATGGGAGGTCCCAGGTTCGGTTCTCAGTGCCTTCTAAAAAGAAACAAACAAACAACAAGCAAACAAACAAAAAAACCAACTCTGGGGAGCCAATGTGGCTCAGTGGTTGAGGGCTGGTTTGATCCACGACCCTGGTACCTAAAAAAAATAGGAGAAGCTCATGCCACCCTTGGTGACCCCTCTGCTGTGCAGTGTGGAGCCAGCCTGCACTCCCATTCTGAGTCCTGGCTCTTTTTTTTTTTTTTTTTTTTAAAGATTTTTATTTATTTATTCATTTATTCCCCCCTTGCTGCTTGTGCTCGCTGGGTCAGCCAACCACGCCGTGCGGGCGGGCTTGCCTTCACCAGGAGGCCCCGGGAACCGAACCCGGGGCCTCCCATATGGAGCCCTACTGATTGAGCCACAGCCGCTTCCCTCCTGGCTCTTTTTTGGAGGAAGCAGAGTAATCCCTCTGTGCATACTGGGGTGCCTGTATGTCAGTGCCAGTAGAGCAGGTGGCAGCCTGAAAAACTGAACCAGGAAACTCATCAGGCTAGTCCTCCCAGAATTTGCCCTGTAGTCAGAAGCATCTTGTAGAGAGCTGTGGCTTAAAGCAGTCTAAGAAATTACTAAATCAAAGCGGCCAGGGGCAAAGGATTACCAGCTTTAGGACATACAATAGAACACCTGGGAAGGAAGGGGATCTAATTCATAGAGAGTGGAGGGGACATTCTAATTCCTGTAAATGGGGGAATTCCTAAGGCCATGAGTGAACCTGGGACAAGATGCAGGCTTTGAAAAGGCGGAGAGAACCCTCCACTTCACTTTTGCCTCAGGCTGATCTTGATAGGAGGCCTAAACACTGAAGGAGAGCACCAGCCAATGCAGAGCCAATTTGCTGTTTTTTGCATTGGTTTCTTGTGTTGTTAGCCTCTGACACTTAAGGAAATCTCTATCATATCACTAGCTATATATAAACTTAAGGACTAAATACCTGAGTTAATACTTTAAAATATTAAAATGTACACTGTGCAGCAAAAGGTTAAAAGACAAAGAAAGAAACAGGAAATGATGACCTATCGAAAGGAACAGGATAAGAATCCAAAACCATTGATTAAAAAAACTATTTTTTGGACATACTGCACAAAGACTTAGGGGAAAAAAAGATCCTCAATATACTCAAGGACATAAAGAAAAACACAGAGAAAGAACTAAAGGTTATCAGGAAAACAATGAATTAACAATATAAGAATCTCAATAAAGAGACAGAGATTTTAAAAAGGAATGAACCAGAAATACTGGAGTTGAAGACCACAATAACTGAAATGGAAAATTCCCTTTATGACTTCAACAGCAGAAAAAGGAATCAGTGACCTAAAAGACAAGACAATTGAAATTATTCAGGGTGAAATATATATCTCTAAATGCTTAAAATGAAGAAAGATCCCAAATCAGAGACCTAACCTCACAACTGGAGGATCTAGAAAAAGAAGAGAACCTAAACCCAAGTGAGCAGAAGGAATAAAATAAAGATTAGAGTGGAGACAAATGACACAGAGTAAAGAAAAATAATAGAGAGAATCAATGAAACAAAAAATTGGGTCTTTGGAAAGATTAATAAAATTGGCAAAACTTTATCTAGACCAGGGGTTCTTAACTTTTTTGTTCCACGGACCCCTTTGCCAGTCAGGTGAAAACCACAGATCCCTTACTAAGTCCATACTACACTGTGTATTATTTAATAAATATATCACACCTGCACCAACACATCCCCACAAGAATGTTTTTTTTTTTTTTTGAATTTCAACTCAAGCTCACAAACCCCTTGTTAAGAACCCCTGATCAACACTGACAAAGAAAAGAGAGAAAGGATGCAAATAACTTTCATTTCAGAAATGAAAGAGAGTATTATTACTAACTTTACAGAAATAGAAAGAGTTATAAGAGGATGCTGTATACCAGTTTGGATGAAATGGATAAATTCCTAGTAACACACAAACTACCTATACTTACTCAAGAAGAAAACAAGTAATTGAATGTGATGAATTTGATGAATCAAACCTCAAAAACCTTCCTAATAAAAGGAAGCCCAAGAATAAGTAGCTTCACTGATGAGTTTTACCAAATATGCCAAAAAGAATTAACGCCAATCCTGATCAAAGTCTTCCAAAAAGTTGAAAAGGAGGAGATACTTCTTAACTCATTCTATGATGCAAAAATCACCCTAATACCAAAGTGAAGTGTGGTGGTTTGAGGCTGTATGTACCCCAGAAAAACATGTTCTTAAACTTAATCCATTCCTGTGGGTGTGAACCCATTGTAAGTAGGACCTTGGGATGAGGTTACTTCAGTTAAGACATGGCCCACCTTACTCAGGATGGGTCTTAATCCTATTACTAGATAACTTTATAAGCAGAATAAAATTCAGACAGAGAGATTGAGAGATTGAGAGATTGAGAGAGATTGAGAGAGAGAGAGAGAGAGAGAGAGAGAGAGCCCAAGGGTACAGCCAGAAGCTGAAATTCACTGAAATGTGGAAGGGAATGGAGAGGCCAGGAGAGGCTGCCACGGGCATTGCCATTTGACAGAGAATACAACAACCAAGGATCACCAGCAGCCAGCCCCAGGAAGCCCCAGGCTTCAGGAAGAAAGCATTGCCTTGATGACGCCTTGGTTTGGACTTTCTTTTAGTCTCAAAACCATAAACTAATAAATTCCCATTGTTTAAGCAAAGCCATTGCATTGGTATTTGCTTAAGCAGCCTAGAAAACTAAAATACCAAATAAAGATATCACAAGAAAGAAAGTTACAGATCAATATCTTTCATGAATATAGATGCAAAAAGTCTTCCTCAACAAAATACTAGCAAACTGAATTCAATGATACATTTAAAGAATTATACACCATGATCAAGTGGGATTTATACTAGGAATGCAAGGATGGTTTAGCATAAGAAATTAAATTAATGTAATACATCATATTAATAAAACAAAGGGAAAAAACACAAGATCAGGGAAGCGGCTGTGGCTCAATCAGTAGGGCTCCCGTTTACCATATGGGAGGCCCCGGGTTCGGTTCCCGGGGCCTCCTGCTGAAGGCAGGCCCGCCCGCACGGCGTGGTTAGCTGACCCAGCGAGCACAAGCAGCAAGGGGGGGATAAATGAATAAATAAATAAAATCTTTAAAAAAAAAACACAAGATCATCTCAATTGATGCAGAAAAGGCATTTGATGAATTTTAGCATTCCTTTTTGGAAAAAAAAGAAACTTAGAAAACTAGGAATTGAAGGAAATTTCCTCAACATGATAATAGGGATACATTAAAACCAAAAGCTAACATCACTCTCAATGTTGAAAGACTAAATGCTTTTCCCCTAAGGTAGGTACAAGACAAGGACGCCCCACTGTCACCACTGTTAGTCAACACTGTATTGGAAGTTCTAGCCAGTGCAGTTAGGCAAGATAAAGAAGTAAAAGGCATCAAAATTGTAAAGGAAGATGTAAAAAAAGTTTCCCTATTTGCAGATGACATGAGCCTATCTACAAAACACCCTGGAAAATCCACAACAAAGCTAATAAATAGAATTCACGAAAGTGGCAGGGTGCAAGATCAATATTCAAAAATCAGCAGTGTTTCTATATACTAGTAATGAACACTCTGACGAGGAAATCAAGATAAAAATTCAATTTAAAATAGCAATTAAAAGAATAAAATATTTTGTAATAAATTTAACCAAGGAGGTAAAGGCCTTTTACCCCTCAAAACTACAAAACATTGCTGAGAGAAATTAAAGAAGACCTATATAAATGGAAAGACATTTTGTGTTCATGGATTGGAAGACTAAATATTGTTAAGATGTTAATACTATCCAAAGTGATTTACAGATTCAATGCAATCCCAATCAAAATTCCAACAGCCTTCTTTGCAGAAATGAGAAAGCCAATCAAATTTATATGGAAGGGTAAGGGACCCTGAATAGCCAAAGCCATCTTGAAAAAAACAACAAAGTTGGAGGACTCATACTTCCCAATTTGTTTTAAAATAAGTTTTATTATTGCAAAACTATAGCAATGCAAACAGCATTGTACTGGCACATGGAGAGACATTTAGACCAATGGAATCAAATTGATAATTCAGAAATAAGCTCTCACATATATGGCCTATTAGTTTTTGACAAGGATGCTAAGTCCACTCAATGGCGGAAAGAACAGTCTCTTCAACAAATGGTGCTGGGAAAACTGGATAACCATAAGCAAAAAAAATGAAGGCATGTTCCTACCTTACATCATATACAAAAATTGGCACAAATGCATCAAAACCTTAATATAAGAACTCAAACTATAAAACTCCTGGAAGAGGGGAGCGGATGTGGCTCAAACAGTTGAGTGCTCACCTCCCACATGGGAGGTCCCAGGTTCGGCTCCCAGTGCCTCCTAAAGAAAACAAAGAAACAACGAGCAAAAACAATGAGCAAAAATGAGCAAAAACAATGATCAGACAACGAGCAAAAAACAATGAGCAAACAGTGAGCAAAAACAGGCAGGGAGTGGATGTGGCTCAAGCAGTTGAGTGCCCACCTCCCACATAGGAGGTCTCAGGTTCGGTTTCCGGTGTCTCCCAAAGAAAATGAGCAGACAACGAGCAAAAACAAAAAACAAACAAACAAACAAACAAATCTCCTAGACAAAAACATAGAGAAGCATTTCAGGACCTTGCATTAGGCAATGGATTCTTTGACTTTACACCAAAAGCATGTGCAAGAAAAGAAAAATATAGATAAATTGGACTTTATCAAAATTAAAAACGTTTGTGCCTCAAAGAACTAGACAACCTACAGAATGGGAGAAATTGGAAACCATATATCTGATTAGAGTTGAATATGCATTATATAAAAAGAATCCTACAAGTCAACAACAAAAAGACAAACCACCAAATTAATGAATGGAGAAAAGACTTGACTAGACATTTCGCCAAAGAAGATCTACAAATGGTCCATAAGCACATCAGAAGATGTGAAACATCATTAGCTATTAGGGAAATGCAAACAGTTAAATGCACAGATGTTAAGAATACAGTTCGATGAGCTTTGACAAATATATGTCCCTGTGTAACCCATACCACACTCAAGATATAGATCATCTCTGTCATCCCAGCAAGTTCCCTTGTGCTCCTTTCTAGCCACTCCCTCCTATCCTATGAAGGGTAACCACTGTTCAGTCTTTAAAAATTTGTTTTATTTGCTAATCTCGAAATTCACATAACTGGAACCATACAGCCTGTACTCTTTAGTATCTGACTTCTTTTGCTCAAAATAATGTCTGTGAGATTTATGCACTTTGTTGTGTATTGCAATTGTTTATTTCTTTACTTTGCTGAGTAGTATTCCATTGTATGGACATTTGGAATTTTTGTATTCATATGCTGTTGACAGACATTTGGGTTGTTTCCAGTTATGAATAAAGCTGCTATGAGCATTCTTGAATAAAATTTCTTGTCAACACGTATTCATTTCTCTTGGGAATACCTAGGAGTGGAACTGCTGCATCATATGGAAAGTATAAGTTCAACTTTATAGGAAACTGAAGAACAATTTCCAAATGTGAGCGCACCATTTTATTCTCCTACCACCAAAGTATAAGAGTTTCTGTTACTCTACTTGCTTGCCACCGTTTGGTGTTATCACCAAAGATTGTGCCCAATTCTTCCTTCCTCCCTTCCTCCCTTCCTCCCCCCTTCCCTTCCTCTTTCCCTCCCTCCCTCCTTCTTTCCTTCATTTATCTTTCTTTCTATCTACTTACCTACCTACCTACCTACCTACCTCTATTCAGACACACATATATATACATATATACTCACATACATATTCATTTCATCATCACAATCACCCAAAAAAGTATGTACTATTCTGGCCCAAATTTTCCACATGAGGAAACTGAAGTACAGAACTATAAAATATCTTGTTCAAGGTCACACAACTTTCAAATTGTGGTGCAGGGAATTTTATCCAACAGCCTGCCTCCAGCACTGCTCTTACACATTTTATTCTGCCTTTCTGAGTATAGCATATATACTAACATATTTCATATCATATGTTATATATATTTTATGTAATCCAGTGACTTCACTCTAGTGAGTTACAAATGAAAAGAGTTGCCCCAAATGGTTGATTGTGTGAATCTGGGACCTCTGCCCCGTGCTCTTGCTAAAACCCTGGTTATGTTTCAAGGCTTTGGGTACTTACATGTATTCTTCTATCCTGGGTTGTGGGGTTGATTCCAAAGGAGGAAGGAGGACTGAAGGCAGAGTGACAACACTCTCACATCTCTCAACTCCAAACATCTTATTTACTGCTTTAAAAATAAAGTAGCTGCTCCGTAAACAGGAAACAACAAAAAAATTGTCTAAAATTATTTGTGATAGAAAGACAGTATTTGGGGAAGCGGCTGTGGCTCAATCAGTAGGGCTCCCGTTTACCATATAGGAGGCCCCGGGTTCGGTTCCCGGGGCCTCCTGGTGAAGGCAAGCCCACCCGCACGGCGTGGTTAGCTGACCCAGCGAGCACAAGCAGCAAGGGGGGGATAAATGAATAAATAAATAAAATCTTTAAAAAAAAAAAAAAAAAAAGAAAGAAAGACAGTATTTGCTAGGATACAAATTTGCTCTCTCATTTTGCAATTATTACTCCCTTAGTTTTCCAGGACTGCTATGACAAGTACCACACAGTGGGTTGGCTTAAGCAACAAGGACTTATTGTCTCGTGGTTTTGGAGTCTGGAAGTCCAAAATCAAGGCGTCGACAGATCATGCTTTCTCTGAAGCATGCAGTATTCTGTGCTGGCTTTCCGGCCATCTCCCATCTCATTCTGGCTTGTTCTGACTTCTGGTTTCTACTGACTGACTGCTTCCAAATTTCTTCTTTCTATAAGGCCTCCAGTCATATGGATTAGAGCTCTCTGATGGTTTGGAATTGTGTATATCCCAGAAAACCAAGTTCTTAAAGTTAATCGATTCCTGTAGGTGTAAACCTATTGTATGTAGGACCTTTTTTTTTTTTAAAAAAAAAACAATTTATTGAAGTATATCATTCATACATGAACATACATAAACTATAAGGATTCAGTAAACATTGTGATCTTTTTTTTTTTTTTAACATTTTTTTTTTTTTTACCGGGAGGTCCCAGGGATCGAACCCGGGTCCCTCCATATGGGAGACGGACGCCCAACCATTTGAGCCACATCTGCCCCCCGATTGTGATCTTTTGATGAGGCTTCTTCAGTTAAGGTGTGACCCACCTCATTCAGGATGGGTCTTAAACCTATTACTTGAGTCCTTTATAATGAACGAAATTCAGACAGAGAGAGAGTCACAGGAATCAAGAAGCTGAAATGGAGCCCAGAAGAGAAGGCAGAGACCAGGAGTCCCCACCCTTTGTCCTGCCACGTGGCAAGCTACGGAACAAGGGTTGCCAGCGGCCAGCTGAGACAGCATCGCCTTGCCGATGCCTTGATTTGGATACTTTTCTGGTCTCAAAACTGTAAGCTAATAAATTCCCATTGTTTAAGCCGAACCGTTTCATGGTATTTGGGGAAGCACCCAAATAGTATTTGGGGAACAACCCGTGGATTTAATTTGGTCCTATCTAGAAAGAATTTTTGAAGATCCTCTTCACAAATAAGTCCACACCTTAACTAATAATATCTTCCAAGATCCCACACGACTGCAGGTTGAGACTTGGAACATGTCTTTTATGTGGGACATGATTCAGTCCCCAACCATAACTATAATCATATTTCACACAAAAAGAATAAGTGGTGCAGAAAGAGAAAATGATGAGTTTGAAATGTTTTCTTCTGATTTTAGATCAAAACCGATATAAATATAAGTATATATACACTTGTGTGTGTATGTGTGTGTATCTATACATATTTTAACTTAAAAATATATTTTGTAAGAAGATTCTTTTGTCTTTGCCTCTATCTTGTGAAGACAAATGAGAGCATTTGTATTTTCTTTTATCTGAGGTGCACACGGAAAAAACATAATCAAAATTTAGAATTTAGGCTTAGTGATAGTGATATAAAAATCTACTAAGATTCAAAAAAAAAATCTAGGGGGTCGGATGTAGCTCAACTGGTTGGGCGTCCGTCTCCCATATGGAGGGACCCGGGTTCGATTCCCGGGACCTCCCGGTAAAAAAATAAAAATAAAAAAAAATAAAAAATAAAACAAAAAAAAAATCTATTAAGATTCAGAAATTACAAAGAGGGTGTTCTAGCTGAGGTACTTATCTCTGAGTAAAATCAAATTGTTTTGTATGAGCATTCAAACGGCAACTTTATTCCCAAATCTGTTTCTGTACAACTGTGTAATTAATGGGGATCGTATTGGAGGGGAGTTTATATGTGTGAGTTTGTGGTGATGGGGAGGCCCAAATGGAATGAGAAATGAGGGAAATAAAATTGTTTTTAAGAGTTAAAGTAAAAACAGAAAAAAAAACCTTAATGATTTTAAGTGGGAAACGTCACTTAAGAAAGACAGGTTTCCAGGGCTACAAGACAGCAGCTAAATTGAATTTACTTTTGTAGCTAAAGGAAGACTGTGTCAGTCAGAAGAGGACTTCATCAGCCTTTTAAACAAAGGAAAAGAGAAATCTCTGGAGAAAATTTTGGTTGTGCTCCTTCAAGCACTGCTCTGGGCAGAAGCCTTATTCGGAAAACTGCGGAAACCACTTCTCCAACGGCAAAGTGAACCCACTTTCCACGTGGGTGCATCATTCAGTCGTCAGCTTGTTCTGCTTCGGTGCCCACTCGTCAGCCTTGGCGGTGGTCATGCTTCTTTCTTCAAAAGGAGTTCTGCCCACAGGGAGAGAGCGAGCTAAGCTGGGCTTCTGGGGTCGTTATGAATCCAAACGCTGACAGTCTCCATGGCCTAGCGCCTCTGGGCTGGTTAAGATGAGCCTACCTTAAGCTCACCATTAGGGCTTCGGGGGCACGTGGGAGCTTGAACGCTTTAGGAAAGTTATCAAGGTAAGAGCACAAATCACCAGCACCTTCACCACCAGGACCTCGGCATCATGGAGCACGTTTTCTTTCAAAACATCAACAGGCCATTGCTGCTCATCCCAAGACGCTTTTGAGGTCTTGTGAAATAATATATATTTATATATATATATTTTTAAAGATTTTATTTATTTATTCATTTATCCCCCCCTTGCTGCTTGTGCTCGCCGGGTCAGCCAACCACGCCGTGCGGGCGGGCCTGCCCTCACCAGGAGGCCCCGGGAACCGAACCCAGGGCCTCCCACATGGCAAACAGGAGCCCTACTGATTGAGCCACAGCCGCTTCCCAATAATATTTTTAGAGAGCACTGCTCTCCTAGGAAATAAAAAAAGAGATTGTAATTTGTTTATTTAAAGAAACGAATTAATAAAATAATATGAATAATGTATTGTGAGAATTTTGATTTTTACCCATAATAAAAAAAATAAAAATAAAAATAAAATAATATGAATAGGCCTTGATCTAGGAAAGCAAATGCTTTTTGTTCTGCTCATATAAAATATCTTTCTATTTCGTAGATAAAAACCTCCAGTGTTGAAAAGGAAAAAAAAAAAAAAAGCTCTAAAATGGTTTTAAAAATTAGATGAAGATGAAATTAATAATAAGTATTCAAACTCTTGGAAACAATAAAAAACACAAAAGGAGCCAATTATTTTAGAGACAGCTTTTGAAAACCATTTAAAACTTTTGAAATGAACAGATAAGAAATATAAAAATCAAACTACTTTGCTGTTGCTATGTAGAGATATTATTTTAAACAGTATATATGTGTGTTACATATATATATGTTGTCTATATCGACTCAACAGTGTATATGTGTAGATGTGTGCATGTCTACATATGTATGTAAGTGTGTGTATGTGTGTGTGTAAGGGTAAAATCAAAATCTGAATCTTGTATCATAAATCATAGTCCGTATGAGAACCCACTATAGGTTTGTTCAATGGGAAGAAAGTACATTTATCAGAAGCTACTTGAAAGTTACCCGAAAGAGGTAGTAATTTTGATGGATAAAACATTAAAATTAACGGTGCCTTTGTGTCTTAGACATTTGGTCTTCCCAGCTGTCCTTTTTTAAAGATGAGAAACCTGTGGCCTGGAGACGTTAAGGAATTCACCCAGCCTCCCGGTATCCCTCCCTGATAGCAAGGGATGTTTCATGTGCAGCTCTGCAGAGACATTTTCTGGCACAAGGGAAAATGTACAACATCACTCCTCCCCTTTACACAAACTCCTGCCTTATGGAAGGCAGTAAAATCCTTAGAAGGATAATTTTAAAAAGAAGGGAGCGGATGTAGCTCAAGTGGTTGAGTGCCTGATTCCCATGTACGAAGTCCTCAGTTTGTACCTCCTAAAAAAACAAAAGTCAGTACTCTTAAGTTTTTCTGACTCTGTTGACAGCCACATCAATAGTATGAAAATCTAATCTCTATTATTTGAGCCGATTTTATAGCCCAAGATCTTCCTCCAAACCTAAATGGTTTCAGGATTGATTTGTACTGTTGTCTAATCACCTTTCACTGCCAATTCCCATTTTACTTGAGGGATTTTTCGATGGAAAAATGTCTGGTGACCTCCAAAATAGGAACTTACCACCTTTTCCTAAATGACTGTGTGTTAAACCTTTTTCCCTCGCGTCTGCTACTGCTGCTTGCCAAACACTGGAGGAGGAGGACTTAGTTGTCTTTTCAAGCAATTTGGTAATCTGCACTGACTAAAAAAGGGATTACTGTAAACCAGTTTTTTCTTTCAAATTAAATTGTTCTTATCTTGACTGAGAAGTTATTCACCATTTGCCTCTTGACAGGGACTGTGTCACCAACACCTAACATATTATGGGCTTAATATAATGTACATTTGAATGAAAGAATAAGCAAATTTAACTACCCTTCTAGTGAAGTGAAACTAATCCAGAAAATCCCTGCATTTTTCCTCCTGGATTTAAGTTGCTTGGGGTAAAGATTCTAGAGGACTGAAAGAAATAAGGATTTTCATCTACTACCTGGGGCAAACCCTTGCATTGCTCTTATTATTTAATACTCTGGACTAGGAACTGCTGGGCTTCAAGGCCAGTGATTTAAGGAAGATTTGCCCCCTATCCTGAGCATGACAGCCTCTGAGGCCTTGGCAATGAAGACCCAGATGCACAGATGGGTATTTTTATTTGAATATGGGCAAGATTGTTATCTTTTCTAAATTCAAATTTAGGATGTATAACCTGAAAAGGATTTTTTTCCCCTGATATATGAATTTGTTCATATTAAAACTTACCATGGCATATGAATAATATGAACTATTTATATTTTGTTTATTCATTACAGGGTATAAAAAATATGATCCAGGTCATCTGTTCATTCTCTCATGAGTTCAGTTGCTTTTTTAAAAAATATCATATTATAGAACACTTCACACACAAAAATAGAGAATGAATCCACAAATTCCAACCATTCAGCTTCAACAATTATCAACTCATAGACAACTTGTTTTACCTCCATCTGTTCTCCCTCCCCACAGGACTTTTGAAACAAATCCCATTATCATCACTTCATTTCTCATTTTATCCATAAATATTTCAGTATGTCTTTCTAAAAGATAAGAACTCTTTTAAAACATAACTGCGGGGGAGTGGATGTAGTTCTGTTTCCCAAGTTCGAGGTCCTGGGTTCGATATCCAGCACCTCCTGAAAACAAACAAACAAACAAACAAATAAAAATAAAAAAACCCAACTCTCATTGGGGAGCGGATGTAGCTCAGTGGCTGAGCACCTGCTTCCCATGTATGAGGTCCTGGGTTCAATCCCCAGTACCTCCTGAATAAAACAACAACAACAATAAAGTACTTTAATGATTACCTATCATTTCTTAATATTATCAAATATCTAGTGTTCACATTTTCCTGAGTCCCATATATATGTATATAAAACAGTTTCACTGTTTGAATCAGGATCCTTAAAAATTCCACATATTACCATTGGCTGATATATCTATATTTTCTTACTCTAGGTTCCTCCTCAATATCATTTTTTCCTTCAAAACTTTTTTTTTTTAAGAAAAAAATTTTTTGTCTTACAGTTTCCTGCATCCAGATTTCGCTGATTGGGTTGCCATGGTGTAGTTTAATACGTTCCTCTATAAACTGGAAGTCAGAGCCAAGCTTGATCAGATTCAGTTTGGTTTTTTTTTTTTTTTTTTGGCAAGACTTTTTAAAAGGTAATATCGTGTACGTGAATAAGAAGGCAAATAATATCTGTTTGACTCTGATTTAAGCAACCCTTGATGATCAAAGTTTAGATCCATTTACTTACCAAGGGTTGCAAAATGATGTTCTAGTTCTATCATTCCTTCTTCATTTATTAGCTGGAGTAGTTCTAGAAAGAACAATTTCCCCTCATCAATTTTTAGGTCCTATTTTTCCACTTAAGGTTTCCCCTCATCCTTAACTATCTTTAAAAAAAAAAAACCTGTTTTTAAAGGCTCTGCTGTATTCCATCTTAAGGATGCACTAGACTTTATACCCATTTCCTAGTGGGTGGACATTTAGACTGTTTCTGATTTTTCACTCTACAAACATTGATGAGATTAACATTCTTGTACATTTCTTATGCATAAAGCCTTATCCGCATATCTGGTCATCCCTTTAGGATAGAGTGCTAGCAGTGGAAGTCCAAGGGCTTCTTAATGCATATTGTAAAGTGCCTTCCTGCAAAGCACCAGTTTACTCCCTCCATCAATGAGAGTGCACGTTTCCTTATGTCCTTGCCATTCTTTCCTATTTAAAGTGATTGTATTTCATGTTTTATATTAAACGTAAATAGTAACATGTGAGCTAGGAATGCATTTACTATAATACAGTGAGAAACTTCAAAGCTTGCAATTTTATTCTATAGACTGCATAGAAATAAGAAAAAACTGCTCTTATGTAAGAAAATTAAAATGTAATGAAAAAATAGCTGTGTGTGTGTGTGTGTGGAACTTATTGTGCTAAATTGTTAAAAGATGTTGAAAAGCCAATTCCTGACAACACAGGTATTGTGCTAATTATAAAATGCTGATCTCAGAGATAGTATTTTGGAAATAATGCTCCAGGCTCTGCAACTGCCATTTTGTAATTTTAATGTTTTCTTTAGTTAACTATGATAAGGACGTTTGTCTTACTTCTTTCCCTGTAAAGCACTAGAACAGCTCTTTGGATGGTTTAAAGCTGGCACCTGTGCTGACTGGCTGGCGCCCAGCTGTACAACTTGCTAAACCTTTTGAGCATCGTCCTTGGGAATGTGATTATCAACCTGGCAGTTGTAGCTTCTGGCTTTCACTGTGGGGTCAAGGATGCCCACCTGGATCCTAATAGAGAATCACATCCCATTCACTCTCCAGCTGTGGAAGTTATCAACCTTTTTCTGTTTATCAGAATTGGTGAGAGGGGCAAAGTGACTCCCAGGTGTGGGAAAACACTTGCAGAAGCTGTGAAGATGTCGAGGGGCCGATGGAGCTCAGTGGTTGAGCACTGGCTTCACGCAGATGAGGTCCCGAGTTCAATCCCTCATCCCAGTACCTCAAAAAAAAAAGATGTGTAGGATCTTCAGGGTGACAATTTAACCTCTGTTAGGATGACATGACTTTTACCAAAAGATTTGTAAAAGGACATGCTTTCTTACTTAAATGATATGTTTGCTCTTTAACTATTTAGAAAACTAAATGGAAAAGTTTACTACTGTGACAGTTTGAAGTTTTGTAAAACCCAGAAAAGATCACGTTCTTGGAACTAATCCATTCCTGTGGGTGTGGGACCCTTTGATTGCCTTAGATTTAGTTAAGGGACTCTTTGATTAGATTGCTTTAGGGCTTTGATTGGACTATGTCAGTGAGGTGTGACCCAGGTTGGTCTCTGCCCTCTTGCTGAAGTCTTATATAAACCGAGAACTGAAAGAAGAAACACAGAGAAAGACAGCTGCCATAATACCCTGCCACGTAAGAAAGGACTCCAGGATTGCCTGCAGTCACAGACAGACAAAGAAGCCTCCAGAGGCTTAGAGAGAGGTACCAGAGGCTGGAATCAGCAGAGCACAGAGGCATGGAAAGAGGTCCCGGAGAGGCTAGGCTCATGGGGGAACTCAAAACAGAAGAGACAAGCTCTGCCACGTGCTTGATTGCTGAGCTCGGGGAGAAAGCTGCCTGGAGGAAAAGGCAGAGACCCAGATGGAAAGCCACCATTTTGCCTTGCCACATGGCAGGAGTCCAGGATTTGCTAGCAGATGACCTTGGTGAGACAGCATCTCTGATGATGCCTTGATTTGGACATTTTCACAGATTCAGATCTGTAAGCTTTTACCCTAATAAATTCCTATTATAAGAGCCAACCCATTTCTGGTATTTTGCTCCCAGCAGCTTTAGCAAACTAAAACAACTACTTAAAAATTGGTCTTCCTCAGAACTTCCTAATGGGACTTATGGGTATGTTCTTACAGCAGTACCTATTGTGGCAAGTTCAGGGCAACTGTTAAGGATGCATTTAAAAATCAATGCTTGGGAAGCAGATGTGGTTCAAGAGATTGGGCTCCAAATGAGAAGTCCTGGGTTCGATTCCTGGGGCCTCCTGGTGAAGGTAAATGGGCCCGCGTGGTGAGCTGGCCCATGCAGAGAGCTGGCCCGCACGGAGAGCTGATGCAATAAGATGATGCAACAAAAAAGAGATACAGAGGAAAAAGACAATGAGAAACACAGCAAACCAGGGAGCTGAGGTGACTCAATTGAGTGCCTCTCTCCCACATTGGAAGTTCCCAGAATCGGTTCTTGGTGCCTCCTAAAGAGAAGATGAGAAGACAAGCAGACGTAGAACGCGTGGCGAATGGACACAGAGAACAGACAGTGAGCACAAGTGGCAAGGGGGGCGGGGAATAGACAAAAGAAAATAAATCTTTAAAAAAAAAAAATCAATGCTTGTTGTAAAAACTGGTGAAATCCAAATGTGGTCTGTACCCGAGTTAATAATATACCAACATCAATCTCCTGGTTTTGACAACGTGCTATGATTATGCAAGATATCATTTTGAGAAGTTGGGTGAAGAGCACAAGGCAACACTTTACTAGTTTTGCAAATTCTTGTGATTGAAACTATTTCAAAATAAAAAATTATAGTAAAAGATTAATGCTTGACATTTGGGTTTTAAAAATTATTTTATTTTACATTTTGGTCATCATCCTTTCAAGCATCTCTTTATGCTTTTTACATACCCCTCTTCCCTTCTTGACGTCATAGGTAACTAATTAATTTTCTGACATTATTTTTTTTACACCTTTCTCCATGTTTATATGATTATGTACAAATACATGCATATAGATTTACATTTTTGCTTTATTTCATATCCATGTGATTAGATTATATGTATTTCCCTGAAGGTTGTTTGTCCTACTTGAAAATAAATGGTGAAAAATTCTTTTGCGTTAACTGGTATAGATGAAACTCAATTATTTTAAAGCGCCATAATAGTCAATGAATTACAGTTTACTCAACTCTTCCCCTATTCACTTACATTCATTTTTTCCCAGTGTTTCACATCTCAAATATTGTTGCAATAAGCACCTTGAGAATATATACTTCGGATTGATGCTTTTATATGTATGGGATAGATTCTCAGAGGGTGAGATTACTAGATTGAAAGAACATTGTATTAGTCAGCCAAAGGGGAGCTAATGTAAAAGTGGGTTGGTCTTTATAAAGGGTATTTATTTGGGGTAGAAGTCCACAGTTACCAGGCCATAAAGCATAAGTTTCTTCTCTCACCAAAGTCCACTGCCACGTCTTGGGGCAAGACAGCTGCCGACATTTGCCAGGTTTCAGGCTTCTTGGGTTCCTCTCTTCCCGGGACTGCGTTTCTCTCCAGGCTTAGCTACTCTGGTTCCTCCTCAAGGTCAGCTGTAGACTATCAGGCTCTCTAGGCTTTGCTTCTCTCCACAAGGCCAGCTGTGAACTCTCAGCAAATGGCTTGTCTCTATCCCGGGGCCTTCTCTCCAACATCAAGACTCCAACATCAACTGCTTCTCAGGGAAGCGGCTGTGGCTCAATCAGTAGGGCTCCCATTTGCCATATGGTGAGGCCCGGGGTTTGGTTCCTGGGGCCTCCTGGTGAAGGCTAAGCCCGCCCGCACGGCGTGGTTGGCTGACCCAGCGAGCACAAGCAGCAAGGGGGGGATAAATGAATAAATAAATAAAATCTTTAAAACAAAAACAAAAAAACTGCTTCTCAAAAACTGCTGCAACTCTATTCTTTGTGATGCCTTTTATATTTTCTTCCCCCACCCACCAAGGGGTGGGGCTCAATGCCCTACTGACGTGGCCCAGTCAACGCCCTAATCATAACTTAGTCATGTCCATATTAACAGATCAGTTTACAAGCATGACCCAATTATATTTTTGGAATTCATAATTACATCAAATTGCCAAATGGCTACAAATACGCACTTAAATTTTTAAAAATGTCCAGAATTCTTTCCAAAAAACGGCCGCAATATTCCACATTTCTAACAGCAAAGTCTAAAATACACTTTCCTCTGTATCCCTACCAGCTATTAGTGTTATATCAGTTTATAATTTTTGTGAGTCTGCTAAGTGAGGATTTATATCCCACTGATATGCCCTATCTATTAGACTGAGCAGCCTTGCATGTTTATTAATCATTTGTATTTGTTGATTTGTTACTTATTAGTCATACTTTTTGCCCATTTTTCTTTTGGATTGTTTTGTCATTTTCTCTTTAATTTGTAAGATTTCTTTGTATATTGCAGATGTTTATCATTTATCTTTCATATGCATTGCAAATATTTTCCTGATGCTATTTTTTTGCCTTTAGTCCATGTTTATAGTATCTTTTGCCATACCACATTAAAATTAAAAAAAAAAAATTTGTTGGAGAAGTTGCAGTTTTACAGAAATATCATGCATAAAATACATAAAATATAGATGTCTCATATACTACCCTACTATTAACATGTTGCATTAATGTGGTACATTTGTTATAATTCATGAAAGGACATTTTCATAACTGTAACTGCATTATTAACCATAGTCCACCATTTATTTGGGTCTATTTCTGGACTCTGTGTTTTGTTCCATTGGCTTATCTATTCATAGGCCAATACCATATTTTTAATTATTGGGGTTTTATGTTTCCGTATCTGATAGAGCTGGTCCCCCCTCATTGCTATTTCTTTCCAAAGTTTTCCTGGCTGTACTGCTTGTTAAATTTTTCATATATTTGAGTCACCTTGTGTAGGTTTAGAAAAAACTCGAGATTTTTATTAGGATCTCATTCAATTTGCTAATTAATTTAGAGAGAATTGATGCTGAATATTCTGTGGCAGTTTGATATTATTTATGAATTCCAAAAAGAGATATTATGTTTGTAATATCTGTTCCTCTGGGTATGATACCCTTTTGAATTGTATTAAATTTAGAGGTTTCACTTTTACTTTATTGAATCAAGGTTAGGGCTTTAATTCGACCACATCATTAGGGTGTGCAGAGTTGAGTCCCTGTCCCCTTGGTGGGCTATATAACCCGATGCTCAATCAAGAATCGGGAAGAAGATACAGAGAAGAACACAGAGGAAGAGAACTCCATAGACATGGCAGAGGCCCTGGGAAGAGAGATGAGCCTGATAGTTTGCAGCTGAAGTGAACAGAGCAGTTGAGAATCCCTGAGAGATGAGCCTTTTCCCAGCCTATAGCTAAGATGGGAAGAAGCTGGGACCACGGAGCCTTAAGAGGAAGAAGGAAGGCTGAACCCTCACAGACATCGCCTGCCATCTTGCTTCAACATATACCAACAGACTTTGGGTGAGAAAGTACCTCTATGGTACCTTGAGTTGGACTTCTTAGGGCCTTGTGACTGTAAGCTTCTACCCCAAATAAATACTGCTTATAAAAACCAACAGATTTCTGGTACTTTGTATCAGCACCCCTTTTGGCTGAGTAATACATCTTCTAATCCAACTTTTTGTTCAGTCCTAGGAGTTTCTCTGTTTTGGTTGTGATTGTAAATGGTAGTCTTCTCCTCCATCCTATCTTCTAACTGAATGTTTGCATATGTGAAGGCTATTGATTTCTGAATGTTCATTTTATATCCCTTACTTTTTACTGAATTCTATTATTGTTTGTAAGTAGTTTTCAGTTGATTTTTATTTTTATTTTTCAAGCATATAATCACATGTTTTCAGGTATACAATCAAGTGGGGAGAATTTTACTTCCTCATTTTCACATGATTGCACTCCTGGCCCAGGCCTCGTCTCCTTCTTTTCTGTCTCTTTTCCAAGCCTGGAAGCCATCCTTCCCGGGCATTCTGTGTGTTACCAAATATCCTCTCAATAAATTCCATTTCATTTAAAGCCAGAACTGGTTTCCTGTTAGTTTAAATTAAGAACCCTAAAAAATTGTTCAATTCGCATAAATAGGGTCCAATGATATGTCATCAGTAATAATAAACACTGCTATGACTGACGGCTTCAGTGTGCCAGTGTGCTGACTAATTTGCATATATCACACCAATCGATTCCTAAAGAATGTGCTCTCAATTTTTGTCCCTGATTATAGTATACCATTTGAACTCATTGTTTTCAGCTTTCTTCAGTCTCTTTGCTTTTTTTTTCATAGTCAGAACAGTTACAAAAAATACAAATTTCATATAGAGAATGCCAATATACCCCTACCCCCGCCCCCAGATACTAAGATCCACCAATTTTAATATTTTGCCACATTTGCCATATCAACCAATCAATCTATCCATCAATCAACTTTCTGAACACTGAATGTAGGTTTTATACATCATGCTCCTTGAACATTTAATACTGCTATGTATATTTTCTAAGAACAAGGATATTCACTTCTGTCATCACCTTAAGTGCTGTTATCAAGTTCAAGAAATTTAACATTGATATAGTCTATATTCTAATTTTTTCATATGTCCCAATAATGTTCCTCTGAGACTTTTCTCTTACCTTGCTAGAATCATGCATTGCATCCAGAATCATGCATTGCATCCAGTTGCCATTGCTTCTTTAGTTGTTCTTTCTTCTTTTTTTAAAATTATGAGAACACATATTTAACATAAACTTTTTAAAAATTATGGGAACATAAACAAACTTTTTAAAAATTATGGGAACATATATTTAACATAAACTGTCCCATCTCAACCCATATCATTCAATGGAATGAATCATATTCACAATATTGAAGTTCCCTCACCACTATCCATTACTAAAACTTTCCCATCTCTGAAACAGGAACCCTACACCAATTATGCACTAGCTCCCCATTCCTCCTGCCACTCATCTCGCACAACCTGTATTCTAATTTCTGTCTCTGTGAGTTTGCATATTCTCCAGTATTTTCTTTGTGCTTACCATGGAGTTTAAATTTAGCATCCTGACTGTATAACAATCTCATTTGCTCTGATACCAACTTAACTTCAGTAATACCCACCAACTATGTTCCTGTACCTCTCTGTGCCCCCATCTTTTTCTAGTTCTTGTCATAAATCACATGTTTATACATTGAGTCCCCAAACCACTGATTTCTCAGTATAGTATCTGCATTTGCCTTTTAGGTCCTGCAGAAAGTAAAAAGTGAAGTTACAAACCAAAATACAATAGTACTGGCATTTATATTTACCCATGATATAGTCTTACCTGAGATCTTTATTTCCTCAGAAGGCTTCAAAGTCTTTTCCTTTCACCCTGCAGAACTCTCTTTAGCATCTCTTGTAGAGCTGGTCTAGTGGTGATGAACTTCCTCAGCTTTTGTTGACCTGGGAATGTCTTAATTTCTCCCTCATTTCTGAAAGACTGTTTTGCCAGATATAGAATTCTTAGTTGGCTACACACACACACACACACACACACACACACACATATATATTTGAGCTATACCTGCTCCCCAGTTGGCAATATTTTTGCTTTATCCTGTTTGGAGTTTGTTGAGCATCTTGAATGAGTATAGTCATGTCTTCCTTGGAAATTGGGTAGTTTTCAGCAATTATTTCCTTGAATATTCTCTCTTTCGCCTTCTCTCTTTCTTCTCTTCTGGGACTCCCTCAAAGCATAAATTTGTATGCTTGATGATGACTCACAGGTTCCTCAGGCTCTGTTCACTTTTCTTCACTCTTTCTTCTTTCTGCCTCATAGACCAAATAACTTCAATTGTCTTAAGTTCCCTGATTCTTTCTTCCGTCAGCTCCAATCTGCTTCTGAACCACTAGGGCATTTTTAATTTCTGTTACTGTGGTCTTCAGTCTTGTTTATCTCCTTTTCATAATTATCATCTCTATATTGATATTCTCTTTGTGTTCATCTATTGTTTTCTTGATTTCCTTTGGTTCTTTGTCCATGTTTGCCTTCACCTCTTTAAGCATCTTTAGGGCAATTTTTTTTGAGTCTTTGGTATGGCTCACGTCTCGTCCTCCTTATTGATTGTTTCTAATGCTTTACTCTTCTTTGCCTGGATTGTCACTTCCTGTTTCTTAGTATATTTTGTAGCCATTTGTTAAAACCTGAATATTTTGATACTTCAATTTTTAAAAATATTTAATGTGTTATCAGCGGAATTTAGATTCTGAGGCATCTGTTCCTTAAGCTTGTATTCAGTTAGTGCTATTATAGAGCTTTCCTTGAATGTGGGTGGGGGTGGGGGTGGGGGTGAGGGGAAAAAAAAGAAAACACTATCCCAGTCCTTGCAGACTGACCTGTGCAAGTGCTATCCTCAGGGCTAAAGGTAAGAACCAGTTTAATATGTTTATGCTTTTATTATTTGCCTTGATTGTATGAAATCAAGTCTCTTATATTAACTGGTTTTATATTTTTTTAGCCGTAGTACCCCACATTCAAAGCAAATGTTTTATACTACTAACCCAGTATACAAAACATGTTGAAAAGAGGCTGCACAGGTTGAGTAAATTGTTTGGACTAAGTTACTTAGAATTTTGTGATGCTTTTGAATATAGAAGAAAAGGAGAGGTTGACTAGATGATGAAATATAGACATTTCTGGGCACAGATCCTGGGCTCCTACATGGCCACCTGGACATGGTTTTGGGAATGGAATGTCCTATAAATTCCTGAATGTATGCTCATAATGTCTTCTGTTATGAGTCAGGGACCTTGGTTAGTTATATGGTTGTTATTTATCTGATCTAGTTTGGCTTAGCAGCAAATGCTTATCTTATACATACACATTTTTCATGTCTTAAACCAGAGTTGTAAACTGGCAACCTGTTCAGAGTATTTATTTGCCACCCCGCCCCTACAGTTTAAAAAATAGGAAAAAAATATGTATTTGCTTACCCATGTTTACAGGTGAGATTTCTTGTATAAGTTTCTGGATTTCTGTTGTCTTTCTTTCTTTTCTTTCCTTCCTTCCTTCCTTCCTCCTTCCCTCCCTCCCTCCCTTCCTTCCTTCCTTTCTTTCTTTCTCCCCCCCTTGCTGCTTGTGCTCGCTGGGTCAGCTAACCACGCCCCGTGCAGGCGGGCCTGCCTTCACCAGGAGGCCCCGGGAACCGAACCCGGGGCCTCCCATATGGTAAACGGGAGCCCTACTGATTGAGCCACAGCCGCTTCCCTGTGGTTATTCTTGACAACGGGAAGATCTGCATTATCTTGTGGCAACAGTTGGCTGTTGCTAAGAACCAGGTGCTTCTTTAGATGGGCCTGAGCCTTTGGGCCAGCCACCACGGCCACCAGGTCCACTTAGACATCTGAGTCTGCAACTCCTATCTTATCGCAAAGAAAGGCAATAATAGGAGGTACTGTTTGCTGAGCACCACTATGTAGCAGGTGTTTCTTAGACATTCACTCAACAAATATTTATTGAGGGCCTACTATGTGCCAGGAACTGCTCTAGGTACATGGGATCCATCAGCTAACAAAAGAAAGGTTTCATGGGGATTTCTATTCTAGTGGTGGATGGAGGACAGAATCACATAGTATGATAATAAATAAATCAGGTAGTATGTTAGAAGGTGATGAGTTCTAAAAATGTATCTAAAGTATAGTAGAGAAGGGAATTTCAATTCATCGCAGTAGGCAGGTTGTGAAGTTAGAGGAGGTGGGCAGGGCAGGCCTCCCTGAAAAGATATCTGAGCAGAGTCAAGGAGGGGATGGAGTTAGCATATGCCTGTGGCTGGAACAGAGTACCAAAGGGGAGCATGGTAGGGGGTTACAGGGCAAAATCAGGTGTTCAGTTTTGGACATGCCTACCTTGAGGTGTCTATTAGATATCCAAAGGAGATGTTGAATAAGCTGTTATGAGTCTGGAGTTTTGGGGACAAGTCTGGCTGGCAATAAAGATTTCCTCTTTTGATCCAGTCCCATATCTTTAAATACCATCCAATGCCATCCAAGGCAGGTGACCCCCAAATGTTTATGTTAAGGTGGATTCAAGTCTGATGGTTGTGGTAAGGCGGTGTTGACCGGCAAGGGAGTGTGGATTTTTGGGACTGCCTTTTTATTTCTGATTATGGAGTCGGCCAGGTCCTGACCCAATGCCTGAGTCCCCCAGATCTCAGTCATCATTGCTCTGGATCCCTACCGTGTAAACGGAGGCTCCACACCGTTGCCAGCTTTACTACGTCTTAGACCTGTTAAATGTAAGAGACTAATTTGAGTCAGGGTCTCATCTCCATATTTGGAGCTCTTATCTCCATGCCACTCTGCCCAAGGGTCTATTCTTCTTGCTTTCTCATCCCCCTTCTAGGCATTTTAAGTTCTCCCCTAGCTCCCCAGGGCGCACCTAATCCCAGTAGCAGGAATCTTAGTGCTGAGACACTGTGTTATTAGGGGCAATCCTAGTCTAAGACTTCTCGAGTGCTGCGACTAGCTGTATTTTGCCTTAAGTAATTCTTGTTTGCTCCAACTTAGTTCAAGTCGGAGGCCCCAGGGATGCCAAACTTTCTGATCTAGCGGGGAAGCGCAGGGATGCTCGCAATCCGCGGGAGTTAGGCGAGCACCCCTCCGCGCCTCGCAGAAGCTGGCCGGCACACGCGTGGGCGCGGGGTTGGGGACCCAGCCTTACCCGCGGACCTCCGTGGTCACGTGGGCGCGGCCCCCTCCTCCAGGGGGCGGGGCCTGCCGCGGCCAGCCCCGCCCTCCCGGCTGCGCGCGGCGGCGGGCCGCGGTCACGTGGGCGCGGCGCGGCGGGGGAGGGGCCCTGATTTCCGGGCGGCGGAAGGAGACGCGGCCGCGTGAGGACGAGGCGATTTGAAAACACTCTCGGGGCGCGGGAGGCTGAGGCGCGCGGCGCACGCTGTCCCCGCGCGCGGTCCCGCTCGCACGCGCTACCTCGCGGCCTCCGCGGCCCGGCCTAGGCCGGGCCTTCAGGTGAGCGGCCGCCGCCCCCTGGCCGGGCCCTCCCCGGGCGCGGAGCAGCGTGCGGGGGCGTTGCCCGCGGGTCCGCGGCCCGGGCGGGCAGGGCCGGCTCCGGCCTGTGTGCGGCCCCCGGCGCGCCTTGCGGGCGGGGCCTGGGCGGGCGGCGCGCGGGCGTGGGCTGTGCCTCCAGCCGCCCGGTGGGTTCGCGGCGTTTCGGGTCTGGGCCACTTCTAGGCCGGCGTGTGTCGAGGAGGGGCCCGCTTCCCTGCGGTGGTCCCCGCCGGCCTCCGGGGGGGTGGGAGGGAGAGGCTCCTGAAGTCCCCAGGGGCTTCACTTGGGGGGCAGGAGGGGTCTGTGGCGGGCAGAGTGGGACCCTTAGTTCCCGAGTCGCCGCTGTCTGGGGGGGAAGCTGCTGCCTGCGCTGCGTCCCCTCGGTGGAGTTACGAGGAGCTCGTGTGCGTGTGGAAGGCTGCAGAGTAAACTACCAGAGGCCGCGTGCGGCGTGCTCGCGCCTTGATTTTGGGGGGAGGAAAGTTGGAGAGATTCGGGAGGGTGAGGAGGTGGCGGGCAAAGGAGTTGAAATTCGGTTGAAATCCTAAGACGCTAGGATCTGCATTTTGCTGGCAGAAGCTCGTGCCAGGGAGGAATACATGGAGTTCAGCTCTGAGGCTCCTGTGGCTCCGGGACGTAGAGCAGGAGGACCAGGGCGACGAGAGCCAGTCCCTGAACTGGAGCTCTTCGCTTCTCCTCAGGACCGGCTGCTCTAGAAGTGGCTTGGACTATTGGATTTGGCTTGCTGTGAGAATATTAATTTCTAGTGAAAAACAGGAGAGTTTTCTAATGAACCTTAACAGTTTCCAGTATAAAAATGTTCTCTTTCTACTGTAAAAATAATCTTAGCTTTAAAAGTCGAGGACACTCAAGCCCTCTTATTTTTCCTAACGGAGGGAAAGCATCAGTGTGACTAATACAAATTGAGAGAACATGGCATGAGTTTGACGGAAAGCTGTCTCGGAGAAATATCAAAAAGGAGCCCAGAGGATTTGAAGAAGGGGCTTAATTCGTTCGATTTTTCCGAATGTCCTTTGCCATATTTATTCTCTTCTCTAGTACCAAGCCAGTACTGAATTTGTAGGAAAAGCCCACCAAGTGCACTTATTGAAAACCACTTTTGTATTAAAAGAGGCCAGGTGAGTATGACCTTGTTAGGCTTTACTACTTTGCCCTTTACTTTAGTCGAGGATAACTAGAGGTGTGGGTGGGATGGAAACTTGGTGAGCCATTTTGCCATTCAGTCCCCCTACAAGGTAGAGTAGATTTGTGACCTCAGTTCTGTTAGGAATCCATCTCCCGACTTCTTAGTAAAGGAGCCATATCTTTAAAATAGGTTTATTACCCCTTTCCTCACATGGTATTGCGAGAATTGAAGCTAAGATACTAATGGTTGTTATGTTGTGCTCCGTGTAATGTCAGTAGCTGTTTAAATATCTTCTTTGCCAGTTACTTTGTCTGGTCCTGAGACTTTTAAAAGATTTGTTTAGAATACACACGTTTGTGCTTATAACATACTTAACGTTGCAGCACAGCAGGCATATCTCAGAGCGTTTTACAAATGTGAACTCATTTACTCCTCCTTCAGTCTGCCTCAGAACATCTGTAAGAGGTAGTTATGGTTATCCTAAAAATTGAGGCATGGAGGTTCTTTTTTTTTTTTTTTTACTTTATTTTGTACATTTAATAATTGAAAATATAAACAATTAAAAACTAAAAAGTAAACACAGATTAATAAATATATACATTTCTCAATTAAATGTAATGGATACATGTAAATTTTTTTTTTTTTTTTTGAATCAAACATTATATTACACAATATATTTGGTTCATAGTAATGCATTCATACAGTATTTGTCCTTTTGTGTCTGGCTTGCTTTCACTCAACATAATGTCCTCCAGGTTCATCCATGTTGTCATATGCTTTATGACTTCATTTCTTCTTACAGCTGCATAATATTCCATCGTGTGAATAGACCACAGTTTGTTTATCCATTCATCTGTTGATGGACACCTGGGTTGTTTCCAGCTTTTGGCAATGGTGAATAATGTGGCTATGAACATCGCTGTGCAGATGTCTGTTCGTGTCACTGTTCTCAGTTCTTCTGGGTATATACCCAGTAGTGGTATTGCAGGGTCACATGGCAAGTCTATATTCAACTTCTTTAGGAACTGCCAAACAGTCCTCCACAGTGGTTGTACCATCCTGCATTCCCACCAACAGTGACGAAGTGTTCCTATCTCTCCACATCCTCTCCAACACTTGTAGTGAGGCACAGAGGTTCTTTGCTCTTGGTTATGCAGCTAGAAAAATCTGGAAAAGAACGGAGTCTGACTTTTAGAATCTGCTCTTATGTAACCAAATCGGAATCCAGTATAGTAAAACCCTGCAATGATGTGAATTTGGATGCGATGTCATAGGTGATTGGCTTCTGGAGTTCTGGAACTTGAGGATCAGCTGCCCAGTCTTGTGCCCACTATTTCATTAATCTGACAGGAAAAACTGTATTTTTCTTGAATAAAATTTTTGGACCCCATGTATACTGCTGTAGTTTTTTAAAAATAAATATATATAGCTGGACATAGAATAATTACGATGTATCAGGAGTTTTATCCCAGATACTCTTCTCCTCCAGTGGCTGTACAATGGAAGGCAGAATTCATTCTTTTTACAGGGGTTGGAAAAGGCTTCATGAAGAGCTGAGCTGGTCCCAGGCAGAGGAGGCTATTTTTCAGGTTGAGGTTGGATTGTAAGAAGATAAACCTGGGGAGGAAGGATGGGTCACATGGGAAGTAGGAAACAACTGAAAACTCCTGAGCCTCGGTCAGAATCGTGTTTATAAAAAGCTCTCTGAGGTCTCTGTGGCAAATTATACTTGGGAGTAGACACTCTAGATAGGGCAAGAATACCTGTGGAGAAGCTATTGAATAGTGTAGGTTAGAAATAAAGAGGGGGTGGATGTGGCTCAAATGGTTAGGTGTCTGTCTCCCATATGGAGGGACCTGGGTTCGATCCCTGGGATCTCCCGGTAAAATTAAAAAAAAATAAATAAATTTTAAAATAGTGGCACTGGGAATTGGGTAGGAGGGCACAGATCAGAGATTTTGTGTGCAAATAGGAAGATCTGAATGTAGTTGAAAGGACATGGTGAAGAGAGGGAGGTGCAAATGACATGGTTATGCCCGTCACCTAGCTGGTCTTTGTTCCTTATCCCTCTGTTGCTCTCTATTTCCTCATATGCTTTTTTAAATCATACTTTTTGGATACTGTTTCATTTTTATATCTAATCTGAACTCTTCTTGGTGTTCAAAACACCAGCATCTACATTTTTGCCTATACCATGCCTATCCCCTACTCCTGATCTTTAGGTTGTTTTCACTGTCTGTGAAATGCCTGTTGTTCTCCTTGTTGCATAATTTGAATCTTGAACATTTTTCAGGCTCCCTGATTAGGTTTATGAAATTTTGCCTAATAATTCCAGGATGTTTTAAATGCATTGGTTTTCAAATTTTGCCCTTTTATTGCTAGAGGTTCCTCAGGGACCTTTAGGGGCCATGATGTTTGTGTGGGATGTGGTGGGAGGTGTGGGAGGTGGGCAACATGGGAATCCCAGTGGGTTCCGTGTAATATTTTAGGTAATCTAAGCACCTCTTAAAATATATATGTATATATATATATATAAATAACATTTTTGTAAGCAAATACACATATATGCATATATATTTATATATCATTTTGCAAATGTTTGTATGTATTGTGAGAATTTTGATTTTTACCCATAATAAAAAAAAAAAGGTGTGTCTCTAGCAAGTTTGTGCTACCCTCCTCCTCCGATGTCTGCACACAAAAAAGAGAAAACACTTCCAAAGGCTGTATTTTTGTTTCATATTTTACGATTTCATATAGCACTTTGCTTGACAAAAGGTTCCAATTGCTAAATAAAAGTACTTGAAACCAGTGACAAGACTGTTGCCAAATTGTTAATAACTCCCTTTACAATATTTGTTGACTAAACTGAATTTTTGTTTGCATTTCTTAAAGGTATTTTCCATTTAATATTTTGATCCTTAGGCATAGTCATTGTTGGCTTTCATTCTTGATTATGTTTAAAATAAATGTGATAGTATGTATTAAAGTGACTCTTATCATTGTAGCATTCAAGAATGACCAAAAAAAGAAAACGCCAAGATGATTTTCAAAAAATAAAACTAAAAGTTGGTAAAAAGAAACCCAAGCTAGAAAATGCTACTAATACAAACTTTAAAACGAAGACTATCCATCTGCCTGAGCAACTCAAAGAAGATGGGACACTTCCAACAAACAATAGAAAACTTAACATAAAGGTAAATCCTAAATCTTGTTTTGTTTGGATAAAATAAGATTTTCTTTGAAATCATCTAGAACATTGTTTTTGTGAAAAGTTTTTTTTTTTTATTTTAACTCTTAGAGTGAATGGTTTGCCTAGGGTCTGAAGTTTGGAGTTCATCCACTTCCCAAATCTGTTGTTGCTACTGCATCTTTACTGCCTTTTCCAGAAACTCTTGCTAGACTAACCCCCACAGTGGTTTCCCAAGAATACTTATTTGATGATTTAGTATATTATCTGGAAATAATTCTTGTGTTTGACTTTTTGATGTGTATATTTCAGTTTTCCAGATGTTTTTGATAGCTTTTTATGAGCTGGTACCCTTTGCAAAAGCAAGATAAGATCCTGTCTTACTCATTTTTGAATCTTCATAGCACTTAGCTTATTGTAGGCTTATAGTAAGTGCATGAAGTTAATTGAAGTTTAAGCAATAGTATTGCTTTAAAAAAATTAATAGCTTTATAGATAGAGATTTAAACATAAAACTCACCCATTTAAAGTGTACAATTTAGTGTTTTTTAGTATATTTTCAGAGTTGTGCTGCCATCACCATAATCTAATTTTAGAACATTTTTATCATTCTAAAAGAAACCCTGCACCCGCTAGGGGTCACTCCTCATTTTCTTCCCCCCAGCCCTAGGGAACCACTAATCTACTTTTTATCTCTCTGGATTTGCTTATACTAGGCTTTTCATGTTTCCTGTAAGTGAAATCATACAATATGTGGTCTTTTGTTACTGTTCTTTCACTTAGCCTAATGTTTTTGAGGTTCATTCATGTTGGAGCATGTATTAGAACAGTATTTTGTTTCTTTTTATTATTGAATAGTATTCCATTATATTGTTATGCCACATTTTGTTTATCCTTTTGTGGGTTGACACACATTTGGGTTTCCACACATATTGAAATAAAACACATACACATGCACACATTCCAAAAGACCACTAAAATTAAGCTGAAAAGGTCTGTTAAATTAAGGGTATATAAAAGTACCTACTATAATGTTTGATACCTATTAGGTATTCAATAAATGGTGGTGATGATTGCTGTCATTTTAAATTATAGAGTGCCTAAGCATGCATGCAGGTTAATTTAAAAGAAATTCTTACTGGCAATTATGTAATTATTTTATTAAGGTGAAACTCTTTTAAAGAGAAAACAATGTTTCTGATCTTAATGAGAGTTAAATAACACTTTTTAAGTACTTAAGCAGTTTCCCTAAGGAGTATCAGTTTATTAGCATAATTTTAGTTAGTGTGTATTTGAAAGTGACATAATGTGTTACATGTGTATATGCCCATAAACCTGTATTTTATTTTTAATTATAGGATTTGCTGTCACAGATGCATCACTACAATGCTGGGGTTAAACAAAGTGCTCTTCTTGGACTTAAAGACCTTTTGTCTCAATACCCATTTATAATTGATGCACACCTTTCAAACATATTAAGTGAAGTGACTGCTGTGTTTACAGATAAAGATGCTAATGTACGATTAGCAGCAGTTCAACTTCTTCAATTCCTGGCCCCCAAAATACGAGCTGAACAAATTTCTCCATTTTTTCCTTTGGTAAGTGCCCATCTCTCTAGCGCCATGACTCACATTACTGAAGGAATTCAGGAGGACTCTTTAAAAGTTTTGGACGTTCTGCTGGAACAGTACCCAGCTCTAATTACTGGCCGTAGCAGTATATTGCTT
Source organism: Tolypeutes matacus (assembly GCA_026826555.1). NCBI lineage: Eukaryota > Metazoa > Chordata > Mammalia > Cingulata > Chlamyphoridae > Tolypeutes > Tolypeutes matacus. The sequence continues at coordinate 4,495,816 of JAKSZT010054401.1, read as the reverse complement.
AAGAATTTTGTAGAACTTATTTCTCATCAGCAGCTGGCCAAAGGACTGATAAATAGAGACAGATCCCAGTCCTGGATACTTTCTGTAAACCCTAATCGGAGACTCACTTCTCAGCAGTGGAGGCTGAAAGTTTTAGTGAGACTCAGTAAATTCCTTCAGGCCTTGGCAGATGGATCCAGTAGGTTGAGAGAAAGTGAAGGACTTCAGGAACAAAAAGAAAATCCCCAGGCCACTAGCAACTCCATTTTTATCAACTGGAAGGAACATGCCAACGACCAGCAACACATCCAGGTTTATGAAAATGGGGGTTCACAGCCAAATGTCAGTTCACAGTTCAGGCTACGGTAAGAAGGATTTCAGTTATGTCCACACTCAGTTTTCCTATGTTGAATTATAACTGCTGACCATTGATGGCTAATGGTGGAAAGACAAGCAGTTGTCTTTCATACAGTTTTCATATAGTTACTCATAATTTGATTTCATTATTTACTGATGGGAGGAGTCATTTGAAAGTATATTAATTTATACATTTCTAGCAGAGCCTAATGAGAAGTAAAACTTGATAAATCTCTGTGGGCTTTGTTATCTTCAAATTTCATTTTTCTTACTAGTCTTGATCAATGTAATAATCAGTTTCTGGTGCTTCATTTTATGTGTATTTTATATTTTAAGTTTTAAATTAAGAAAGGAATAATAATTTTTGATCACTGAATTTTTTTTCATTCTTACCCTTCCTTATTAGGTACCTGGTTGGAGGACTAGGTGGTGTGGATGAAGGTCTGTCATCTACTGAAAACCTGAAAGGATTTATTGAGATAATAATTCCATTGCTAATTGAGTGCTGGATTGAAGCTGTGCCTCCACAACTAGCTGCTTCTGTTGGAAATGGTATAGAACGAGAATCTCTGCAGGTTATGCAGCAGGTTCTTAATATTATTTCCCTTCTGTGGAAACTCTCTAAACAACATGACGAAACCCACAAATTGGTGAGAACTAATGGGTTCTTTATTTTCTTAGTCATGCCTTTCATAAATGGGAAGATTAGAAACCAGCATATTATTCCTTATTAGTTATGGATTTTCCAAAAGTATCCTAGGGTTTAGCTGTAAACTTGTTTTCTATTTTTAACCAAAATTACAAATAAAAAAATGGTTTTGTGAGGTTATCTGTGAATATATTTAAGCAGTTTTTTAAGTGAAATGCATAGCTTAATGTACTTGATTTCATTTGTTGTAAATAGTTATGATTTACAGTGTTAGAATGGATGGTTTGTGGCAGATTATATAGGAACATTCTAGTTTCCGAGGTCTTTTACAGGATTAAAAAAGTTGCCTGTTAAATAGTCTGTTTGAGTTTGTGTCACACTGCCAAGTTTAATGAAAATCAACCAAACTGAAGACCTCATAATCAGCCCTGAGTTGTTTTTAATCTAGTATGTTTTAGAGAAAATGCTATAAAAAAGCTTAGTGGGAACACTTTTGTTTTTTTTCTTGACAAAGGATTCAAAATTGGAAAATACTTCTAAAAGCTCTCTTTGATAGAGATGAGCTGTAGTCATTGGTTGGGTGTGAGTGAAGTTAAGTAAATTCAAAGTTATATAGCACTTTTTTGCTAGAAAGCTGAGAGTAAAGACATGTCTTGATGAGTATATATATCTTCTGTTTGAGGGAGACTTGAGTGTTGGTTGCTTTTTTTAAGTGTGGTGCAATCATCCATAGTTTGCCCTGTTTTTGCTGTGCAACTAAGAAAGAACAAGCTCTGAGATTAGATGATTCTAAATTAATTTGGTAGCTGGTTTAAAAGGGCAGCTGCAGGAACAAGACTTCAAAGCTAAAGTGCCTGGTTTACAGGAGATTTCCTGCAAGGACTTGGCATGAATGAATCCTTGGAGTTACCTACATGCATAAAAACTGAGAAGATAGGTTTATTTTTTATTATTATTTTTCTCATTTTATTTCAAGCTGAAATTTAAAATGAGTTAGTATGCCCTACAAGATAACGCTAGGGACAAATTAAATTGTATTTGATTACTTTTTAATCTTGAAAAGTATTATGGAATTATACTTATGTATTTCTTTGAGCTTGTGCTAGTGCTACTTAACCATTACCCATTATTTGTAGGAAGTTTTATGAATTGCTTTTTCAAATAGGATGACATTTTATTGATTGCAGTTTTGAGCCCTTTTGTCTTATGATTCATTGCCCTCATTGGCAAAGTAAGCCTTCCTGTCCTGTATGGCCATTAATCTGTGATGTAGGCTTAGTGACAGTAATAATGAATATAGCTTCTTAGAAAAATTTTATTATTTGTGTTCTCGAGTGGTTCTCTTTTCATATGCGAGGTTAAGATAAAAGTGATGATATTCAGCATGGACCTTAAGTACCAGTCTTTCCTTCATTTTTAGAGAGCTAAGAAATAAAAATTACAAGCTGTCGTGGTGGTTGGTTACACATAAACACTGGTAAACTTTTCTTATTATTTTTGTAATAGTATTTGTACTTAGCTAGAAAAGCCAGGCCAAAATGCAAAATCTGTAAATTCATTAATTGTGCTAGTTTAGGATAATCGACACTCATTTGGTTAACACTGACAAAGGGATCTAAACACTACTTTAATTTTATGGTTATTTAAAATAGTATGCTTTAGAACTATTCTGTGCTATAATTACATGGTTACTTTTTATTAGCAGTTCATTATCATAGGATACTAAGTTTAAAAAACTGTTGTTTTGCATGAACTGTTGAAGGCCAGAATACTAAATTGGGGTACTGTATAAAATTGAAGTAAACTGAGGGGGATTTAATTTAAATAGGAATAGTATTTAAAAGCATCTATTGGTAGACTTCTCTGATTTACCTTAGCAGATTTGTTGTGCTGAACTGTAATAACTTGAAAGGATGAGAACCATTATCTTAGAGAAAAAGTGTAAATATGTATGTTTGCTGTACTAGAAATGCATTTTAGTGGAGTGGGTGTAGCTCAGTGCTTGAGCATGCGCTTCACATGTACGAGGTTCTGGGTTCAATCCCTGGTACCTCCTGAAAAAAAAAAAAAAAGCCTTTTAATTGAGTTTTACTTTCCTATTAGTACCATTTTCCCATTCACCTTCTATAGTAGCTTCCTGTAGTTAAGATATTGGGAGGAAATAATGACATTCCTTGGCCTTAACTCAAGTTATATAGGGCAGTTGAATTGTAGCTCTTATCTTGCAATTTTAGAACCATTGACTACTTTTAGGTTTTGGTGCCTCTTAAGACATTTAGTTTGTTAGTATTTGCAACACAGTTGGGAAATTTCACTTACATCCAAATAGGTTTTTTTTTTTTTTTTTTTTTTTTTTTTTAGCATTTCGGTAATCTAAAATCTTTGATTCTTTGAAAATCTTATTTGCATTGGTTGAGTACTCATGCTTACTCTGGTTGCTTATTTCTAATATACTATATAACTAGTTTTTAAAAATGAAATTACAATTTAATGTTAATTTTTAAAATTTACTTTGTTTTTTTAGGGCTGCATTAATAGCCTCAGGGTCAGTATTATAATTATGCTTTATAGAGCTTTTCTGAGGTTTTATCTTTTTTTGCATTTTCATGCCTGGCTTATTTGCTACTTTTGTTTATATGCCACTAATGTTATCTTTTCCCCATGGGAATTAGAATTTGAGACCAAACATGGTTAGATGCAATTATGCTTTTTAAGGCATTTACACAAAAATTTTTTGAGCATCTGTAAATGTGGCCATTTAAATTTCAGTGACTTAAAATGGAATAAAATTTAAAATTCAGTTTCTCAGTTATACTAGCCACAGTTCAAGTGCTTAGTAGCTACATGTGGCTAATGGCTACTCTTTTGGACAGTGCAACTATAGCACAATTCTTTCATTGTAGAAAGTTCTATTGAGCATTGCTACTCTGCAGTATTTCAAGTACTGCTCTAGGCCCAGGGATTACAAAGATTAACATGGCTGGATAAGGTGCTCGCCATCATGGTGCTTACCTTTTGGTGACGGTAAATCAATGTGTAATGTCAGTACTAGGAAGGAAGATGAAAGAAAAGCAGGGTAAAGAGAAATTGTGTGCTAGAACATAGTGATTTTGTTTTAGATAATTTACATAGGTAGTCAGGAAATGCCTCTCTGAGGATGTGACATTTGAGAAGAAACCAGAATGAAGGTGCAAGTCTATAAAGATCTGTGGGAAGAACATTCTAGGCATAGAGAATGGCCTTGAGTTTTGAGAACAAGCTTGAGCACTGGCAGGGAGGCCTGTGCAAGTGAGGGTAGTGGGAGGAAAGGTGGGAGATGAGGGAGAAAGAGCTGCAGGGACCATGTCATGGGGGTTCTCTGTGGTCTATAGTAAAGGGTTTGGATTTTAACCAGTGTATGGTGAAAAGACATTGGAGGAATGGTGATGTGAACTATGTTTGTTTAACTTCAGTGTGGCAAAGTCTAAACATTTATAGGAATAGAACACTAATGAAATCCCATGTAACAATCACCCCATGGTCAGTCCTGACCTAAACATAGATGGAGCCTTTCTCCCTTCCTGTATCATTCTAGAGCATGATTTATGTTTTAAAAGTTCACCTTGGGGGGCGGGGGGGCGAGTTCACCTTGTCTGTGTGGAGAGTTGACTTTTGAGGGGTAAGAGGAGAAGCAGGGGGTCCAGTTAGGAAACTATTGGAGTTATCTGGGTAAGAGATGGTGGCGGCTTAGAGTAGAGTGGGAATTAGTGGGTGAAGTGATGAGAAGTAGTTAATTCTGGTGAAGCCAGCAGGATTGCTGGTGTGCCTAATAAAGAAAATAGAAGTCAAGGCTGGTACTTGTGTTATGGTCCAAAAGACAAGGTGACTTCTGGTGGGGAGAATTCAGTTTTATTTATGTTAAGCTTAAGATGCCTGTTAGAAGTCTTAAGAGGAGATATCACTATTCATTTGTACATAGACTCTGGTGCTTAGGAAGAAACGGTCCATAGACTGATCTTTGGGTAAATCCAGATGTTTAGAGGTGAAGAAGAGAAGGATCTGGTGAAGAATACTAAAGAGGAATAGTGATTCAGTGGTTAGAGCGACCAGTCATTCTCGTTTTTAACACTGGGAGTCCTACAGGAAACAACTCGGTCCGGAGCAAATCAGGATGGTTGATTACCTTGGTTGGAGGAAAATAAGAGTGTTGTAATCTGGAATTAGAAAGACAGTGTTTTAAGGAGGAAGGCGTGATATGTTCACCAATATCATGGAAGCAGCTTTGTGAAAGCATTGTAATACATTTAACAGAAAATAGTGGCATTGTAATAGATTTAAGGTATAAATAGAGTAGGTAGAAGACTTTCTTGTGCATTTCATAAACATTGCATTATTATTATTATTATTATTTTTTTAAGATTTTATTATTTTTAGTTATTCATTTATCCCCCCCTTGCTGCTTGTGCTCGCTGGGTCAGCCAACCACGCCGTGCGGGCGAGCCTGCCCCCACCAGGAGGCCCCGGGAACCGAACCCGGGGCCTCCCATATGGTAAACGGGAGCCCCACTGATTGAGCCACAGCCGCCTCCCAAACATTGCATTATTTGTTCAAATTCTTTTCTTAAATTTACTCTCTTCATTTCTCCTCTCAACAGCAGATAAATTGCAAGTAAAAGTAACTGTAAGCACCAGGGAGATCTGTGGTGAAAATTGAATGCTCTAACTGTTCATTCTGATTTTAAAGTTTACATAGTCAGGGGCACAATGTGTATTATAATGAGACATTTTATAGTTGATTATTGATAAGTTGTCCAATTTCTGCTTAAAGCTTTGATTATTTTAGATAACTTTCTTGTATATTTTCTGATCTTTGCTTATTTTATAGGAGTCTTGGCTTCGAAAGAATTACCTTATTGATTTTCAGCACCATTTTATGAGTCATTTTCCTTATGCCTTACAAGAAATAACTAAGCACAGAAGGAAAGAGGCAAATAAAAGGTATTGATTCTTTTCCACTATATAGATTTGAAAAGTACATAAACTGTTTAACAGAAAACAATCATAATCTGGAATTTTTCATGCTTTGAGGTGTTTCTATTTAGTTTTTGGGAAATAAAAAGTTATGGTATTGCTGATTTTGAGCAAGTTGCTTAAGCCTTGGGACTTCAGTTTTTTGTATTTGTCTAATCTGTAAAGTGAATGTATTATGCTAGATGACTGTAAAGTATCAAATTAATATGAATTTAGTAAAATTGAGGTGGGGTAGTTTACTTGGATGAGATAGTAGGTAATTATGGAATCTCTGAACTACATAGTCTTTTGAAGATCATCTAGTTCTGCTATCATTAATGTATAAAGAAACTGGTGATGAAATTAATAGCAATTTTCTGAAGGAAGAGGAATAATTGGAAAAAAGCAGTTCTCTTTCTAAAGTTGTAGGAAGGGAGGGTGATGAATTAGAAGAGGGAGTTAAAAAAAAATTGTTAGCCTTGAAACAATTTAAAATGTGTACCTCAAGTGAGAGGGAGATAAACATGAGAACTAGTTATCTTATGATATTTGACAAGTCAGGTACAAGCTAGAATGCTAAAACTGTAGTTCTCCCAAATGAGCAACATTTGCAAGGTCTTACAATACGTCAAAAGATTCTTAAATATAGCAAAGGGAAGGAACTAGGTAGAGAACCATTGAGACTCTCTGAGCAGTGTCCAAAGGATATGCTTAGAAATGATAAAGATATAGTAGGCAGATGAGTTTTTCTTTCATTCATTCAATGTTTATTTTGGTTGCTTACTGTGAAGAAAGTATCATGGGAGAGATAATGAGGTGTTTTAAGGTATATTCTTTGCTCTGCTAGGCAGTTTAATTCTGGTGAAAATGTTTCAGGGTCCAGATAGGAGACAGAAACTAATTCGGTGGTTTTAACAGTACTTAAAGAATTGTTAACTAGGTATTGAAGAATGGTAAAGACAGAAGTGTACAGTAAGGTTTTATGGAGGCGGGAACCGCAGGAATAGCTACTATCTCTAGGATTGGGGGAACAGAGCAGACGGGAAGGAGCTTACAAGAAGCTCCAAGTGGAGATAAAACCCAGATCTCTGAGGAGAGGGTGCTGTTCAGCTGGTGTGACTGCCTCTGAGCCAAGAGGAGGAGGGGCCCTGTGGTTCTGGCTGGCTGGTGTTTGAGAGGCATGATGTATTGGTTCTGTATCAGAAAAACTAAACTGAAAGCAACTGTGGTGACTAGAATGAGCTGCTTCTGGCCTGAGGAGAATTGTTTGACACTGGCAGTGATAGGAAGCAAAAACAGGACTAGGAAACAGTCGGGAGAGTTGTGCCCTCTTGGTAGTTATGAGCACAGATACCTTCTGAGCACTATGATTTGAGCATAGGAGGCATTGAGTAGATATTTGTTGGATGAATGAAGAAATGAAAGAATTTTTTTTTTTTTTTTTTTTTTTTTTTTTTAAAAGCAAACCTGGAGATTGTCTAGACATGTAAAGGGACCCAGGTACTAATGAGATTGGCTTGTGATGGCAGGTAATGGAGTTGACATTTGTAAAATAATGATTAATCTGCAGAGCGGTCGCTTAACTAGGGACATGTGGCTTTTTGGTGGTTGGACATGAGCACATCTGTTGCTGTGGATTGTAGGGTTTGGTGCTACTTGATCATCCTGTCCAGATGAGGTTTTCCTAGCAAATCTTGTCAGCATTCTAGTGGAAAACTTAACTGTAGAAGTCAGGGCTCAATGCAGAATGAAGATTGGACATTGGATCAGGTAATTGATGAGGATGCTCTTTAGCCCCTGAAGAAAGATTTGTAATGTTAGCATTAATAATGGGAGACCCTTGTAAGAAGAGCTTTGATGACCGTGTTCACATCTTTGCACCAAAAGATATCCTAGATTTGAGAAAATAGCTTGCTTATGAATAATTATTTCACCCTCACACTTGACAGAATACTAGCTCTATTTTGGGCCTACTTGGACTTAAACATTTTAAGGTAGTCCAAGTGTTACTGAAATTATATGAATTTATGAATAAATCAAATATAGTTTCCCTGACATAATTTTCTTCATTACACAGATCAGAATAGATTAAGTAAATCCTGTAATAATATATATTCTTTATGTTCCTAGAAAAGCTGATTCGTATTCTGTACCTCTGACATCTTGGGCAGCTTTTTTCTTTTTTTTCTTTTCCTTTTTAAATATAATTGATGCAGTGCTATCAATTTGAAACAGATTGTTAGGTTGTAGAGTGAATTGGTTTCTGAAAGAAAAGTTGTGTGGAAGAGGTTAATGAGCATTTTCTGTTTAAAAAGTAACTGAAGTGGTGTTACCCATGAGTGAAAGGTTTGGATGTTTTTGTTCTTGTTGCTCTTCTCGGAAGGACTTTCTTAGCGCTCTCACTGGTGAGCCTGATAATAAAGGGAACAGGGCGTTCAGCCTTTCACCTCCCAGCTTTTGATTCTATACTTGACAGTAGAAATTCACTTTATTCCCTTTTCAGGGATGAAGTGTTAACTTCTGCTCTTGACCCCTTCCTTGTCCTGGACCTTGATTGATCCATCATCCTTGATTCTCTATTCATGTGCTGCCTTAAGTCTCTCCCTGCCTTGAAAACATTGATCCAGACGACATTTTCTCTGTTCTCTCAATCAGATCTACAAAACTTGCCAAAATAGCTCAGACTGTCAGAATTGTACACACTTTGTCTATTGGTCACCTCTGCCTGGATTTACACCAGAGATGCTTTCAGCTCAATATATATCAAGGAGAGAGAATTTATTTTTTGGATCTCTGCTCCTTTCCCCCCATCATCTCTATTATTAATACCACCATCTACTCAGTCACTAGTGCTAGAACCCTTGACTCCTCCCATCCCCAGCATCCTCAGAGTCACATGTATAATGTATAAATGTAAGCAAACATCAAATCCATCTCATTTTTATTCTCCCTAAATCTCCCCCTCCTGCAGTCCACAGTAACACTGACTGTGGTTCCTATGCTTATCTCATTCCTGTATTGCTACAGTAGCCACTGTTTATAGTGCTTGTTTATAGTTTTGCAACTCTCACTTTTCTTTTTGCATCCACAGAATCATCCACTATGTTATTCCCTTGCTTAAATTATTCTTTTTAGTGTCCTTAGCCTCCGACTCTTAAAATCTGGACCCATTTTCCCTTTCCATACTTATTTCTAGTCCTACATTTGGTGTTCAGGTGGCATCAAACTTCTAGTTCCCTTGTATTTGTGGTCCCTCACTACTATATCCTTGTAAGCTTAATCTAGGACTAACCATTTTCCTTACATTTTCCTAAACATGAAAGAAGTACCTCTGCTGTTAATTGTAGCATAGTCTGAAACAAAAGTATGTTCTAAGTTTCAAAGTGTTTGTTATTAAAATATTCCATTTAGGTTTTTTTGAAACTTCTTTCAAGCTTTGAAAGAAATTTTTTTTGGTCTGGCTAGAAGAAACTGATTTTGATGTACAGTCATTGTGTGCAGGAGAAATGAGTGATTCTTTTAAGCATAACCAAAATCTTCTGTGCTCTTCATCCAAATATAAGTATCTTCTCGTGGTGTTGGGATTTTCAAGTCTTCTTATCTCCATGTTATTTTTAAGATTACAAGGCAAGATTAGAAGAGCTCTTACCTTTTGTATAAGGAGCAACTTGGGTAGTGAACTTAACAGTATACACTAATTCATGCCTCCTTAACCCTGATTCTATAATGAGTGATTTATTTACAGAACCATGGCCAAACCTTGCCTAAACACCTGTCTTCGTGGAAATTTATTGATTCTAAAAGGAAATATGTTGTATTGATTAATTGTTGGATTATTTTAAGGATTCTAAGTGAAGCCACTGTGGTAGATGTAACAGTTTATAGATATATTTGTTTTTTTTCCCCCCAGCATCAAGCATTGCACGATTCTCTCAAATAATGTAGATCATCTCTTACTGAACTTAACACTGTCTGATATCATGGTCTCCCTGGCAAATGCTTCAACTTTGCAGAAGGATTCCAACTGGATAGAAATGATAAGAAAATTTGTGACAGAGACCCTTGAAGATGGCTTTAAGCTAAATAGCAAGCAGCTGAACAGATTGCTTGGGGTGTCCTGGAGGTTAATGCAGATACAACCAAACAGAGGTAGGTGATGCTGCTTTGGCCTTCTTTAAAAATAAGCTCTTTGATTTTTACCCATAATAAAAAAAAAAATAAAAATAAAAATAAAAATAAGCTCTTATCAATGCTGTTTAAGGTCTGGCTTTGAAATAATGACTTTCAAACTCTCCATGTAATCAAGTTAATTACATTTGAGGTAAAAAGATATGGCTAGCCTAATGATTTACAAAGGACTCTGTATTACGAGGTTATGCTATTGAGCCTAATGGTGAAGAAATACCCTTTCTGCTGTAATTTGATTAGAAACTGGGAACTTTTCCCTACAACATACATAAAATGAATCACGACTATCGCTTCTTTTGACTTTACTTTCTTCTAGCTTGAAGTTTTGTTACATTAAGTCAGTTTGTAGTGTGACTTACTAATTCTTTCCTCACTAAATAGTTTAACTTCATTCTAAAACAAGGTTTCTTTTGGTCACCATCTAATATACTTTTCTCATATCTTGGATTTTGTCATCTCTACTTGGGTTTGTTTTCCCTGAGGAAAATTTATACTATCCTTTCTGGTTGGTTTGACTTTTGCATTTGTGAGTCAGGCCATTGCATTAGGATTTTGATGGTAGTCATTAGTTTGTGGCTAAGGTATGTTCTGCCATGGAAACAAGATAAATTACTTCTGTGCTTTCAAGGGAATTAAGGGGTGAGTGAATGCATTTTTGAGCCAATTTAACAGTTGTTTTCCCTCTGTTTAGAGGTTACAGAGACACTCATCAAGGCAGTTTATACTTTGTATCAGCAGAGGGGCCTTCTCTTTCCAGTTCGGACTTTGTTACTTAAGTTTTTCAGTAAAATCTATCAAAAAGAAGAGCTGACATCTTACAGAGTCAGGTAAAGTTTCATTTGTTATTTTTCCTTTTTCTTTTGCTGAGTTGTTTTGCAGTCTATTTAAATTAAAAAAAAAAAATTTACTCCAAAATAATTTCAAACTTACAGCACAGTTGCAAGATTAATATAAAAGCCATAGAGAAAGCTCCAACATATTTTCCACCCAGATCCAGTAACCTGGAACATTTTGCCACATTTGCCATATCACTCTATTGACCTGGCTATCTATCTAACTACCTACATATATCTGTTTTCTAAACATTTGAGAGTAGATTGTATACATTGTGCTTCTTAAACGCTTATTATTTCCATATACATTCCCAGAGAACAAAGATATTCATCTATGTAAACCACCTTAAGTATAGTTATCAAGTTCAAGCAATTTAACATGGAATATAGACTGTAAGCTTTATATCAAAATTTTTCATAGGTCCCAGTATTGTCCTTTCAGACCTTTTTTACTCCATAATTTCTTCCAGTCAAGGATCATGAATTGCATTTGTCATTGTCTCTTTAGTTGCCCTTTTTTGTTTTGTTTTACTTGTGGAAACATATATACAATGTAAACTTTCCCATCTCACCTTCCCCCTATTATACCATTCAGCGGAATTAATCATATACACAAATAATATTGTGGTGCCCTCACCACCATCCATTATCAGGACCTTCCCGTCACCTCAGACGGAACCCAACACCTGATATGCAGTAACTCCCTCTGCTTCCCCCCCACCTGTAATGTGTACTGTACTTTCTGCCTCTATAAATTTGCATATTCTAATTATTTCATATTTCATATACTAGGTATTTCATATAAGTGAGATCAAACAATATTTGTCCTTTTGTGTTTGACTTCAAGGTTTATCCATATTGTAGCACCTATCAGAACTTCACTCTTTTCGTTTGGCCATTTGTATATCTATTTTTTTTTTTTTTTTTAAAGGAGGTACCTGGGATTGAACCCGGCACCTTGTACAGAGGAAACAGGCACTCACACCACTGAGCTACATCGCTCCCCAATGGGAGTTGTTTTTTTTTTTTTTTTTTTGGTTGGTTGGTTTTAGGAGGTACCGGGGATCGAACCTGGGACCATGTACATGGGAAGTAGACGCTCAACCACTTGAGCTACATCCGCTCCCCCACTTGTATATCTTCTTTGGAGAAATGTCTGTTCAAATCCTTGCTGCATCTTTTAACTGGGTTGTCTTTTTGGTTTTGAGTTATAGTAATTCTTTACATATTCTGGATATTATACCATTATCAGATAAATGGTTTCCAAATATTTTCTCCCATTTTGTTGGTTGTCTTTTCATTTTCTTGATAATGTCCTTTAATGCACAAAAGTTTCTGATTTTGATGAAGCCCAGTTTATCTATTTTTTCTTTTGCTTATGCTTTTGGTATAAAGTCTAAGAATCCACTACCTAATACAAGGTCCTGTAGATATTTTCTTAGGTTTTCTTCTAAGAGTTTTATAGTTTTAGTTCTTACCTTTAGGTAGTTGATCCATTTTTGTGTTAATTTTTGTATGTGATGTGGGGTAGAAATCCACTTTTATTCTTCTGCATGTGGTTATCCAGTTTTTCCAGCACCATTTGTTGAACAGATTATTTTTTCCCTATTAAGTAGATTTGGTTCCCTTGTCAAAAATCAATTAGCCAGGGGGTCGGATGTGGCTCAACTGGCTGGGCGTCTGTCTCCCATATGGAGGGACCCGGTTCGATCCCCGGGACCTCCCGGTAAAAAAAAAAAAAAAAAAAAAAATCAATTAGCCAAAGATTTGTGGGTTTTATTTAAATATTTGAGTAGGTGATAGTGATTCAATCTTTTGAAAAGTTCACTCTTTTCATCCTATTTGGATGGATTTAAAAAAATATGTAAACCTTATAAAGACGCGCATAAGAAGAATAGTGCTACTAAACTTTATATGCATACCTAAACAGATAAAAATACCTCTTTAAACATTTATTTCCACTTGTATGTATGTAGCTAAAGGACAATAGGAACTACCCTATAACAGCTGTAACCTTTTATTTTGCTTATTGTGCAAATATTATAGATATAGAATCACTAGTCCTTTGTGACATATTGGAGCATGAGGATAAGAATGAGGGCAACAAAAGATGAGAAGGTTTCTATCTAGTTTGGACCTTTCAGCTAGACAACAAACAGTAGAACTAAGGAATTAATTGACTTGGTGAATTTGAGGTTTATTTGGGACAACCAAGAAGAGATATTTTAGTGAAAAGGTAGATTTGGGATACCTTAGCATAAGTAGATAGTTATTGGAAAGTATTTGAATCTTTACTATGAGTCAGGTGCTTTTCATAATTTGTCTCAATAATTCTCTTGACAGTACTGTAAGGTCAGTACTAGTACTTGCATTATATAGAAGGAAAGTGAAGTTTGGTTTAAATACGTTAGCTAGTGTTATGTAGCTAATAGCAAAGGTGGGACTTGGGTTCAGATCTCTCTGATACAAAAATTGCTCGAATTTCTAAGTGCTCCAGGGACAGCAGAAGTGATAGCTGTTACCAGACATAGTCTTGCCAGAGCTTTAGCAAGTATTCTAAAGAACTAAAATAGGGAAGTGGATGTGGCTGAAGTAATTGGGCATCCATCTACCATATGGAAGGACCCGGGGACTTCCGGGAAGATGGCGGACTAGTAAGAAACGGGAATCTCTTCTCCAGAAAAATAGCTAGAGGACAAGCTGAAACAGCCCCGAAAAAGATCTTCTAGGGTTTAGGACAGCAGGTGAAGGCTCCACTCCACCCAGAGGAGAGAGGGACAGAGGAGGGAAATCGCGACTACAGAACTGTGAGTTGCAAGTAGCAGCTTCTGCTGCTGCTGGCACCCTCCCCCACACTCTTCAGAATTCTCGGGCCCCTGGGCCTGCGACCACAGATAAAGGGGGCTCCAGGGATCTGCCACTCCAGGAAAGGGGAGAGAGAGGGACACAGCCTTAGGCTGACTCAGGTTCTGACATGATATTTGGGCTGCAGAGCCCCATGGACCCTTCCACACGGCGGTTTGCCCTGGGAGCCTAGAAAGGACTGGAGAAATCCTACCCTCGCAACCTCCCTCTCTTCTATCCTGGACTAATTGTTGAGGACACCACGGGAGAGGGGAGAGAGAGCCTGGGGCTGACCCTGCTTTGGACTCCCAGGTTTGGTCTGCCCTGTCCCGAGAGCCCTTCCAGGCCGGGTGGGGCTGTGCCATTGTTTGCCTTGGAGCCTGCAAGGGGCTAAAGATATACAAACCTCCCAATCTCCTCCTCTACTAACAGGGACTGATTGTTGAGGATTCAGAAAGGATTGGAAATATTTCCTAGCTGGGTAAAGGGGGGCGCTACGAGAGAAGTCTGGAGAACTGTCTCAGAAAGTTTGAATCACAGGGCTCCTAGCCCCCAGACAGGAAGCTCTATCACATTGATCTGGTCTGTGTCACAACAAATACACTCTGCCCAGGCATTGAATTGAGAGCTGCCAACAAGCGCCATCTCCTGGCAGACCAAGGAAGTGCACATAAGAAAATATATGAGAGGCTTTTCCTGGCCTCTATAGCCTCCCTGCACAAGGCCCCAGGAAACGACTCTACAACCAATTACTGGGTCCAGTGCCCAGTTTTGAGCAACCAGCAGAACAATCCTAACAATCAAGGTTGAGCCCAAAATCAAAAAGTGGTGGTAACTCACAGCCTCCTGCCACTAAAACCCCATAGAAGAGAAAGAGATAGAGCACCTAAGTAAAATACAAACTAACCAGATGCCTAAGCACCAACAAAAAATTACGGGCCATACTAAGAAAATAGAAGACATGGCTCAAGAAAAGGAATACAGCAAAGTCCCAGAAGAGATGCAGAATTGGAGAGAACTAATCAGTGAGATGAGCACACGTTTCCAAAATCAAATTAATGAGATGAAAGAGAATATAGTTAAAGAGATCAATGACATCAAGAAGTCATTGCGGGGGGCGGATATGGCTCAACTGGTTGGGCGTCCATCTCCCATATGGAGGGACCTGGGTTCGATCCCCGGGACCTCCCGGTAAAATAAAAAAATTTAAAACAAACAAACAAACAAAAGTCATTGCGCGAACGTAAAGAAGAATTTGAAATCATGAACAGAGAAGTAACGGAGTTCATGGGAATGAAAGACACAGTAGGTGAAGTCAAAAATACATTTGAAGCATACAACAGCAGACTTGAAATGATAGAAGAAAGAATAAGTGATACTGAAGACAGAGCAGCTAAAATTGAAGAGAGAAAAGAACAGAGAGAGAAAAGAATGGAAAAAAATGAGCAGGGGCTCAGAGAGTTGAATGACAACACAGAACGCAAGAACATACGTGTCATGGAAGTTCCAGAAGGAGAAGAGAAAGGAAAAGGGGCAGAAAGAGTATTTGAGGAAATAATAGCTGAAAATTTCCCAACTCTCATGAAAGAAATGAACTTACATGTCCAAGAAGCACACCGTACCCCAATAAGAATAAATCCAAATAGACGTATGCCAAGACACATATTATTCAGAATGTCAAATGTAAAAGAAAAAGAGAAAATGCTCAGATCAGCAAGAGAGAAGCAAACGATCACGTACAAAGGACGTCCAGTAAGACTTTGTGCAGATTTCTCTTCAGAAACCATGGAGGTGAGAAGACAGTGGTATGATACAATTAGGAAAGTGAAAGAGAAAAGCTGCCAGCCGAGAATTCTTTATCCAGCTAAACTGTCCTTCAAATATGAAGGTGAATATAAAGTATTCACAAACAAACAGAAACTAAGAGAGTTTGCAAAAAAAAAAAATCCACCTTTGTAGGAAATATTAAAGGAAGCCTTAGAACCTGAAAGAAAAAGACAGGACAGAGAGTCTTGGAGGAGAGTATAGAAGAAAGAAAAGCAGAAAGGATAACCAAAAGAGTAAAAAGAAAGACAAAAATAAGATGACATATGAAAACCAAAGAATAAAATGGAGGAAATAAATACTGCATTTTCAGTAATATCATGGAATGTGAATGAATTAAATTCCCCAATCAAAAGATACAGGCTGACAGAATGGATAAAAAAAACATGAGCCACCCATATGCTGCTTACAAGAAACGCACCTCAGACCCAAGGATACAAGCCGGCTGAAAGTAAAAGGTTGGAAAAAGATACTCCATGCGAATAGTAAACAGAAAAGAGCAGGGGTAGCTATGCTAATATCAGACAAAACAGACTTCAAATGCAAAAAAGTGATAAGAGATGCGGAAGGCCATTATATATTAATAAAAGGGACGATCCTCCAGGAAGATATAACAGTCATAAATATCTACGCACCTAACCATGGTGCCCCAAAATATATGAGACAAACTCTGGCAAAACTGAAGGGAGAAATAGACATTTCTACAATAATCGTCGGAGACTTCAACACCCCTCTCACATCATTAGATAGAACAACTAGACAGAAGATCAACAAGGAAACAGAGAACTTGAACAATATGATAAGTTAGACCTAACCGACATATACAGAACACTGCATCCAAACTCAGCGGGTTATACATTCTTCTCAAGTGGAAGGACCCGGGTTCAATCCCAGGGGCCTCCTGGTAAAAAGGCAATCAGGTGAGCTGGGCCCACGTGGGCGAACCATGCAGCAAGATGATGGTGGAACAAAAGAGAGGCACAGGGGCAAGTCAAAGTGAGATGCTCCAGAACTAGGAACTGAGGTGGTGCAGGTGACAGGTGCCTCTCTCCCACATCAGAGGTCCCTAGGATCAAATTCCGGTAAAGCCTGGAGGAGCAAAATGAGAAGAGAAGGCAAGAAACAGATACACAAGATCACCCAGCAAATGGACACAAACAGCAGGGAGGGGAGGAAAAAAAAAACAACTAAAATAACACAAATTGAAGCTATTTAGTGTAGGCCAGCCTCCACTGAATGTATCAATGTGTTATGGTATAGCAATTAACCTTCAGTAGGGGGAGGTGGATGTGGCTCGAGCAGTTGGGCATCTGCCTACCACATGGGAGGTTCTGGGTTCAGTTCCCAGTGCCTCCTAAAGAAGATGAGCAAGACAGCGAGCTGACATGAGGGGCTGGCACAGCGAGCTGATGCACCACGGAGACACAATGAGATATGCAGGGAGTGGACATGGCTCAGGCAATTGGACTTCCTCCCTCCCACATGGGAGGTTCTGGGTTCAGTTTCCGGTGCCTCATAAAAAGAAGATGAGCAGACACAGCACACAGTGAACAGACACACAGAGCAGACAGTGAGCACAAACAACGAGGGTTGGGGGGAGAAATAAGTAGATAAAATAAATCTTTAAAAAAAAAAATTTAGTAGGATAAATAATTCACAGAGTTACATATATATCTGTCCTTCAAGAGAATAATATAATTTATATAGTGCCTCAAGTTTATACGAACTTTTTAATTTAGTAGTAAAACCTTGGAAAATGTTTGTAAATAAGTTCATGACTTTTGATGATGGTGCTGAAAAAATGCTGGCATTTTGTAGGCTCTTAATAAATGTGATGTTACTGGTAGATAATTAGCCAATTTGGGATATATTTAAGTTAAAAAAAAAAAAACCTTTGGCTTAAATTTATTTCCCTTGTCTTTGAAAAATATACTTCATCTGGTTCTTCATTGGTCTTTTGTTAGATATCGTAGTAAAGTGTTATCCCGTTGGCTGGCTGGTTTACCATTACAACTTGCTCATCTTGGCTCCCGAAATCCTGAGCTCTCAACTCAGCTTATTGATATCATTCATACTGCTGCAGCACGAGCAAATAAAGAATTACTAAAAAGTTTACAAGCTACTGCTCTCCGAATCTATGGTAAGAATTTGGTTGTGTACCAGTGTAGGTAGTCATTGGTCTCCCCTGATTCAGCAAAGTTTCTAAGGGGGGAGCTCTTTTATTGTTGACTTTCTCTTAGTTGGAATTTAGTTATACCATGGTTAAATTGCCAAAACAAAACATCAAACAGCGAACTCATTTTCAATTGAAAGTATTAGAATATAGAACTATTAATAGAAGATTAATGGCTCTAGATTATTATCGCATGCTTAAAATTGTCTTTTAAACTACTTGCTGTTCATAAATTCAAAGCTATTTGGGTATTTAAAAAAATTCCTTTGATGCTTTGGTAGCAAGATAATATCTTTGTTATTTAATCATAATGAATGTCTTATATAATTTCCATGTATCAATACTTCTTTATCTCTGGAATTAACTTAATAAAGCAAAAACATCAATAAAAGCATACTAAGTTTTATACATCTGTATATAATTGAGAATATGATTCTCATATCATAAAATTCACCGTTTTAAAATGCACGATTAAGTGATTTTTAATATATTCAAAAGGTTGTGCAGCCATCACCACTTTCTAATTCCAGAAAATTTCATCACCCTGAAAACAACTGTACATTCCATTAGAATCACTCCCCATTTCCTCCTCCTCCCAGCTCCTTGCAACCATGAATCTACTTTCTGTCTCTGTAGATTTGCCTATTGGAGACATTTCATATAAATGGAATCATATAATATGTGGTCTTTTATGATTGACTTCTTTCATAGCAATGTTTTCAAGGTTCATCCATGTTATACCATGTGTCAAAACTTCATATCTTTTGTATGGCTGATTAGTATTCCATGGGATGGATATACCACTTGTATTCATTATCAGTTGATGATAAACATTTGGGTTTCCACCTTTTTTGAGGTATATTTTTAAATCTGTATTTTTCAAGGATAATGTGCGTATACATATATATCAGGGGTTCTTAACTAGGCATCTGTGAGCTTGAATTGAAATTTAAAAAAAACATTCTTGTGGGGCTGTGTTGGTGCAGGTGTGATATATTTATTAAATAATACTCAGTGTAGTGTGGACTTAGTAAGGGGTCTGTGGAACAAAAAAAGATTACGAACCTCTGATATATATGTATACACATTTGTATAGCACATGTGTGTACATATATGTAGAAATACATATATAACAGGTCTTTTGCTTTAAATTAGGTTGATATTGTAATGATCATTGGTTAACAAAATTGATTGCTTTTTGCTGTTGTGCTTTATACCCAGTCCCTCTGCACTCCCACCCAAAGTTCTTATTTCTAACAAGGCATTTGGGTAATAGGGAACTATTACAGTGTTAAATAAATAAATAAATAAATGTGTTCAGTATTTTACTTCAGAAAATAGCTTAAGAAACCATATGTATGTGCTTTCTGTTAAAACTTTTCTGTATAATAAGTAAAATTTGAATTCATATGGCACTATAATTCAATGAGTCATCACTTAATCTGCTTTATTAATTTAATCTCTGGTTTGTATATCTTTTATAGTAGAATTTAATGTCTGCCTATCCCACTAGATCCACAAGAAGGCCCTGTGGTGGTTCTCTCAGCAGATTCTCAGCAACGTTTGGTTCAACTTGTGTATTTTCTACCCAGCCTGCCTGCTGATTTGCTTTCTCGGTTAAGTCGTTGCTGTGTTATGGGAAGACTTAGTTCAAGTTTGGCTGCCATGCTTATTGGGATACTGCACATGAGGTAGCATGCTCAAGTGAGCTGTATTTTGTGTAGTCTTTCCCCCTACCCCTTTTCCTGGTAATTTGTAAAATACAAAAAGCTTTTAACATCACATATTGCTATTACCTTCATTTATTCTTAATGCAGCAATGATAATTCTGTTGATATAGTTGTAAAGTGTATGTTGTCCTTAGTGTCTTATTCAGAAGAATTGCTAAAGCGGTGCTACTTGCAACTGACTAGAATTTGTAATGTTAATGAACAAATATGTCTCATTTATCTACTATTAACCTGTTTAAATTAGAGGTCTTGAAGAGTCATTGTTTGTATATGTAAAGGGAATATAAGAAGACTGGGAGCTATTTTGGACGTATCATTAGTTCTGAAACTTTATGAGTTAGAGCTGATTGTTTATAATTCGTATACCTTTAGTAAGTTTTGAAGTCAATTTAAGGGTCCCGAATAGCTTTTTAAAATATTTTTAATGAAATAAAAGTGTATATCACAATACCTTCTGAGCGTTTTACTTATATAGCAAGTGTTTGTGTAGTAGGTGTGATGTAAAATGTATTTGTGAATCAGAGCCACAGTTTGAAAGCCACTGGATTAGTACAATAGAATTGATTCTTTTTTTTTTTTTTAATTTTTTTAAATTTTTATTTATTTATTCATTTATCCCCCCCTTGCTGCTTGTGCTCGCTGGGTCAGCTAACCACGCCGTGCGGGCGGGCTTGCCTTCACCAGGAGGCCCCGGGAACCGAACCCAGGGCCTCCCATATGGTAAACGGGAGCCCTACTGATTGAGCCACAGCCGCTTCCCGAAAAAAAAGTATTTTAAATTTACCTAAGTAGTTACCTTTATTGGTTCTTTTATTTCTTTATGTGTATTCACATTACTATCCAGTGTACTTCATTTTCAGCCTGAAGCACTCCTTTCAGTATTTCTTGTAGAACAGTTCTACTAGCAAATTCTTTTGATTTTTGTTTATCTAGGAATATCTTATTTTTTCCTTTTTTTTTTTTTTTTTTTTTGCAAGGGAGTTTTTTTTTTTTAAGAAACAAGAAAACTAGAAATAACTATACAAACTGAGACATGGGTTGCAGGTGTGCTACAGGCTGAGATATGCACGTGGGGCCCCTTTGCCTTTATTTTTGAGGAATAGTTTTGCTAGATATAGAATTCTTGCTTGGCATTCTTTTAGCACTTGGAAAGATCATTCTGCTGTCTTGTGGCCTCCATATTTTCTGGTGGAAAATTTTGTTAAACTTATTGAGGATTCCTTGTATGTGAGGTATTGCTTTTCTTTAGCTGCTTTCAAGATCTTTGTCTCTGTCTTTTGATAGTTTAATGACATTGTTTCTAGTTGTGGATTACTTTGAATATATGCTACATGGAGTTTGTTGAGTTTGTTCAAAGTCTAGATTCATGTTTCTCATCGAATTTTAGGGGTTTTCTGCCATTATTTCTTTATATATTTTTTCTCCCCTTTTCTCTCTTTCCTTCCCTTCTAGGACTCTTCATGTGTATGGTGTCCCACAGCTCTTTGAGGCTCTGTTTATTTTACTTCATTCTTTTCTTTCTTTTCCTCAGCCTGTTTAATCTCAGTTGTCCTATCTTTATATTCTCTAGTGTTTTTCTTCTGCCTGTTCAAACCTGCTGTTGAATCAGTGACTATTTCATTTTAGTTGATGTATTTTCAATTACAGAATATGTGGTTAGGGAAGCGGCTGTGGCTCAATCAGTAGGGCTCCCGTTTACCATATGGGAGGCCCCGGGTTCGGTTCCCGGGGCCTCCTGGTGAAGGCAAGCCCGCCCGCATGGCGTGGTTGGCTGACCCAGCGAGCACAAGCAGCAAGGGGGGGATAAATGAATAAATAAATAAAATCTTAAAAAAAAAAAAAAAAAAAGAATATGTGGTTACATTTCATAATTTCTCTTTGTTGCTATTCTCTATTTGGCTATACTTTTCCTTTCAGTCTTGAGATATGGTTTCTTTTTGCTCTTTCAGCAGTTAAAATAGCTGATTTAAAAGTCTTTGTTCAGTAAATTTAGTGTCTGTGCTTCTTCAGGTACAGTTTCTCTTTATTGCTTTTGCCCCCATGTATGGACCATGCATTTTAAATAATGTGACAACTCTAGAAATCAGATTCTCTCCCCTCCTGAGTTTATTGTTGCTGTTACTTGTGGTAGTTGTTATTGTTTCTTTGTTTAGTGATTTTTCTGAACTAATGTTTTATAGTCTGTATTCTTTTTGCGGTGTGTGGCCATTGAAGTCTTTACTCAGTAAGTTTAATGGTTAGTTAATGATTGGACACAGGTTTCTATAACCCCATGGAGAGAATAAATCTCTCCGTCTTTGCTAAGGGGCTTTGTGTGTGCACTGGGCATTCCTTCAGTACACAGCTGACAACTCTTCCTACTTGTTCAGATCCTTAAGGTCATCCAGAGATGATAGCTTTGGGCTTTCTCAGTATTTCTTCTGTATGTGTGAAGCCCTGGGCATATATACAGCCCTACGCATGTGCCTTATTCATGTGCCTGGTCTTCTACATTCCCAGATATGTGGTGGAGCTTTCAGCACTCAATGGAATTCTTATTTAAGATTTGCCCCGGCTGTTTTCCATATCTCAGGCAGATGTGAAGTTTAAACCATTGTCTGTAATTGGTTTCAACAAACAACTCCTGGGGAAAAGGCTTATTGGGTAAGAGGCTCTTTTTTTTTTTTTTTTAAAGATTTTATTTATTTATTCATTTATCCCCCCCTTGCTGCTTGTGCTTGCTGGGTCAGTTAACCACGCCGCGCGGGCGGGCTTGCCTTCACCAGGAGGCCCCGGGAACTGAACCCGGGGCCTCCCACATGGTAAACGGGAGCCCTACTGATTGAGCCACAGCCGCTTCCCGGTAAGAGGCTCTTTGTACTGGAGTCAGGTCAAATACAGATAGCTTTGCAAATGGGACCTCTAGGAAAATGCCTGACAGGTAAGATTATTACATTTCTTTGGGATTGAGGCTTTGAAAGGCACTTCAGTCCTTCTCTTTCAGGCTCTGAACACCAGCAGCTTGGTGGCTGCCAGGCTGCTGATGGTTTTTATCATGAATACAGGCTGTTTTTTTTCCAGGTCTAATGAAGAGCAAGGGTGCGGTGTGAGACTAAGGCAAGTTAAATTGCAGCAAAACGCTCTGTTCCTACCAAGTTTCAGCTGTTTTTTTTTTTTTTTTCCTTGAATAAATGTATCCCAGTTGCTTCAAACCTTTGGTTAATTTCTAGAGTTGTTTTCTCATTGTGTTTATTGAGGAGAGACCTTTCAAAAGTCCTTATTCTGCCATTTTTGCTGACGTCCTAGTATATCTTAGAAATGCTTGTTGTTTGTAGGTTGGAGAGGCCTTGTTTAAACAGTTTTCCAGTTAATCTCTTGATTTTTCCAAAGTTATATGATAAATAATGATAATTTTATCAACTTCCTTTCTAATTCATACTTCTTTCTCTAGTCTAATTAGATTGGCTGTTACTTCTGGAAGACTGTTAAGTAATGGTGGTAACAAATGACAGTCTTACTGTGGTTTTGATATTTTAATGAAATGCTTCTAGGATTCCTCATTCAATGTGCTACTATTCTTTGTGCTAAATAATTAGATAATGTTAGAGAAATATTCATCCATTTCTGTTTTATTAAGATGACTTTTCAGGGTGTTGTGAGGGTGTTATGTTTCTACTTTTGACCTATTGAATTGTATTACTGAATTACCAAGTATTGAATTCTCTCTGCCTGACTGAGGCAAATTCTAATTTAGGCATGTTGATGTTATTTTAATGTGCTGCTGCATTTTGTTGGTGAATATATTTTATTGAGGAATTTTCCAATGCTGTTTAGATTGGTATTCTGTTTGTTCAACTGTTATCAGTGTTTTGGTATCTTCTTCAGAGATTTTGGAACCTTTCCTCCTTTTTCTGTTGCTCTTTAAGCTTAAATATTTTTAGAATTACCTGTGTCTTTTAAGATTTGTTAGACTTTTCTGGGAAATCTTTTGGACCTGTTTGATTGCATTGTGTCCAGTGATTGGTCAGTTTACCTTATCCATATCTCTTGGTCTTGTTTATTTGTTGGTGTTTGTTTGCTTAATTGAGGTAAAATAGCATGCACAGATCTTAAATATTCAGTGTCATGAGTTTTGACAATTGTGTAACCATGTGACTATTTCCTAGAAACAATTGGGGCAGTTTTAATATCTTACTTTTTAAAAAAATTTTCTTTCCTTTTTTGAATTTTCTTTCCTCTGGATCTTTCCCTCATTATCAGTTCCTGGGTATATTTGTGCTTTCTCTCTTTTTTCCCCCAGTTAGATTAGCTGAGTGTTTTTTTTTTTTTTTTTTTTTGCTTCCTTAATTCTACTTAAAAAAAAAAAAGCTTCCTTTTGTTTTCTTTATAAAAATTGTATAAGTATTTTGAGCTATAAATTTTTCTTTGAGCATACTTTAGCAGTATCTCAGGTTTTGATGTGTTTTTATTAAGGCTGTTTTCTGGTTATTCTTTTATTTCAGAGTTGATGTTTCTTTTTTTTTTAAGCACAAGAAGTTTTATTATGAAGAGGAGAAAAAAGTGGGGAGTTGAAAGGTGGGGGGGGAATGCCAAATAGGAGCTTTCTTTTTTTATTATTTTTATTTTTTTATTTATTTTATCTTGTTTTTTAAAATTATTATCTTCAGGGAGCTTTGTTTTTTATTTTTCCCTTCATTAGAGAAGTTGTTAGTTTACAGAACAGTCATGCATAAAATACAGGATTCCCATATACTACCCTATCAACAACTAGCATTGGTATGAAACGTGTTACAATTGATGATAGCACATTTTTATAATTGTACTATTAACTGTAGTCCATGTTTTAACTTGAGGTTCACTGTGTAGTGTAGTTCCACTTTATTTTTTATTTTTATTCCCTTACCATATATATCATCCAATATTTTCCCTTTTAATCCCATTCAGATATATAGTTCAGTGCTGTTAATTATGTTCACAATATTGTACTGTCATCACCACCATCCATTACCAAAATGTTATGGAATTGATGTTCTTAATCCAAATGGTAATATTTAGGAAAGTTTAAAAATTCCTAGGTAAAGGGGTGTTTTGTCTTCTGGTTTTATTAAATATCTATTGTGATTAGATTGTTACTTTCCTGTTTCTACTTTTCTGCCCTTGAGATTATCTTAGCAGCCTAATAAATGCTTATTTTTTTTGGTGGCTGTTCCTGGGGCATTTGAAAAAAAAGTGTACTTTCTATTTATTTATTTATTTATTTATTTTTTAAGGCCAGTAAAAAGAATTTATTGAGAAAAGAGAAAAGAAAACTGCACACCCAATACCTGGATACGGGATACTTTGCAGGCAAAGAGGAGCACCTGGCCTTGAGAGGCTTGCCTTTAATAAAGGCGTTCTTCATTCCTCCCCTTTCCTAATGTTGGGGAGGGGCCCCAGCTGTTAGCTGTTCTGATTGGTTTGCCTTTTGATCCCTGCCTCTTAGCTCTTGGGACCAGTGATGAGGTCTTTTGTTTGTAGTTGTAGTTATCTAAGATCAATGGGGAGGCCTGTATGGGGTTACGTGGGGCTTCCTCTTGATCCTGGGGAGTTCAAAATGAGACCTTGTGGGTAGGAACTTGGCAGGGTCTTTCCGGTGAAGCCAGGTTTGAGAACCCCTGAATGAGATCACTTTATCACCTCTATCTTTATTTTCATCCCCTTAATCAGCCTTGACTAATAGGTAAATTTGCAGATCAATATATTTTGCCTCATTCATGTTGATGTTTTGCCATATTGAAGATAATTGTTAGGACTTTGTTTTGGATTATCCTTTGTATATATTCTGCTTTAAGTTGACAAGTTTTATCTTATACTGTCTGCTTTTATACCTTTTTAAAAACTCTCTTACTGTGTAGTCTGCTTCAAGGTGTATGTGGGTGTGAATGTTCCTTCAGATAATTTGGCAGGTTTATAGTTTTCATCTAGCGGTCACCTTTATGACTATAACTTTATAATGCATATACTTAATCATATATTGACTCTTTGTCAAGATGCCTTTGTACTGATAAATATATTTATACCTTTATAAGCTGCTTGTCAGTTTTAAATATCTTGATCTTCAGTCATAAAACAATCAGGACCTCAGTATATTTATATTTTCTTCTTTCCCCACTTTAATTTCTTACTTTTTTTTACCAGTTATTCACTTGTGCATGTTCCGAGTTTATGACAGCTATATTCTTTTCTGTAGCCCTAGCCCTCCGTCTACTAATGTTCACCTTAAATATAATGCTGAATGGGTTTGATGCTTGCTTTAGATGGTTTGATTTTTCTGAGTACCCAAAGGATTTATTCTTTATAGTTGAAGGTCCATATTTTAATAGAATAATCAACACTAAGACATGCCCTTTCACTTTTTTCATAACAACTTTATTGAAATACATAACATACAATTTACCCATTTAAAGTATGCAATGAGTAGTATACTCACAGAGTTGTGCAACTGTCATCAGAATCAATGTTAGAACATTTTCATCTCTCCAAAAAGTAAAACTGTACCTCCTAACAGTCACTTCCTGTTTCCATCCAATATCCCTCCCATCCATAGCTCGAGGCACCTACTAAATCTTCTTTCTGTCTCTCTATATATCTGCCTTTTGGGGGGCATTTCATATAAATGGAATTATACAGCATGTGATCTTTTGTGCCTAAAGTCTTTCCACAAGTATAATGTTTTCATCTGTGTTTTAGCATTATCAGTGCTTCCTGTTTCTTGCTGAGTAATATTTCATTGGATTCGTTGTCACCTTTTCTGTGATGTCATATGTTCTTTCAGTCTGTAAATTTTTATTTCTTAAAATCTTTTCTTGTATTTTTAAAGTTTTTTCTTCCATTATTTTGGTGTCTTCTGAAGGTTTACTTGTATTTTTTGGTTTTCTCTATGTTTCATTTTTCTCTTTATCTGTTTTTATCGCTTTTCCCCAGACCTGTCCTATGATTATTACAGTATTGCTGTTAACTATAGTCCACAGGTTACAATAATTGTATTTTTCCATTTACAAACATTGTTTCTAAATGTCCCCCTTGACCCTCCAGCTTTTTTTATGTTCCTTCTTTTTATTTCTCTGATCAGTTCATTTTTCTCTTTCTGTGTTATTGGTACACAATTTATGTCCTTATTTTGTCTTATCATATATTTCCTGGGCTTTTTCATTTTTTTAAAATATCAGTTGTCTCATTAAGGTTTTTTTAATACGTGGAGATATGTTTGGTCACAGTTTTTATCTTCTCATAAGCAGCATTTTTCTGGTAAGCATTTTTTAGTATACTTTTTGTTTTTCCTGGTGGTTCTTTTCTAGTACGTGTTTTTTATACCCTCCTTGGAAAGGGTTATGATAGTTGGATGCTTTCTTTACTTCCTGATCAATAATTTTGAGTTTAGACTTAAGTATGACTCTTGCTCTAGATTCTGCTGTTGCTCATAGTTGCCAACCCCCTAAACTTAAATTCTTCCTAGCTTTCAAGGCCCTTTGTAATCAGGCCTCATTCTAGCTTTAAGTATTGTGTCTACTATGCCACAATTTGGATTCTAAAAGGCACTGTTCCTTACTGTTGATAACAAAGCCGTGGTGATTCCTACTTCTGTGTCTTGGTAAGAATTTAAGAAATTACATTCTTCCTCTGTTCAGTTTCCATTTTCTTCATGAAACTGTATGTTTCAGTTGACACTAATTCTAGCACTATATTACTTACCCAAATGAGTTTATGTGCTTGCTTTGAAGAAAGATGTTTGGTATTTGGAAAACTAACATATAATATGTAATTTCTTTCCTAGATAACACTATTCACTCTAAAAGTTTTTGCAACTAAGTTTTTCATATTGCCAATGTAGAAAATATCCTTAACACCTCCTATTTTTAGCACCAGGCATGGTACTTAGTATTTGGTATCATTTATTACTAGTTTTGGCTCATGGGCAGGATGTAATGTGGTTTTAGAAAGAAAGTGAAATCTAGGCTGTGGCTGAAAAATTTTATTAAAGACTAGCTCTCTTGTGGCTTCTTGTACAGATTCTCTATCCCAGGTAAGTAGCTAGCAGTAGCTCACGTTTTTTTTTTTTTTTTTAATTATGAAATTTATTTATATTTCACCTTTTAAAAGCCAGAACATCATAAATTTTGCTTTCTGGAAAGTCATTTTGTTAGAAATACATGAAGTAGCTCACATTTTAATAGACTTCACTTGGCTTCCTTTGTCAGCCTCTTCCTTATAAGTATAGGAACAATGTTTGATTCTTGTTATTACCAGAAGTGTGCTTCATAACTAATGATAACCTTTCCTTTTGGCAGAAAAGTTATTTGCAGCATGTTGTTTATATATGAACATTCATGGTTTATTTCTTTTGATGTGCTTGCTCGTTAGAGAGAGGCTTCATGATCACATTTTTTAAGTACTTAAATATTATCTTGCCATGCTTTAACAGAAATTAAAAAACAAAACAAAACAAAAAAACCCTTACTCTTTGTGTAGTTTAAAGGCCTTAAAAAATTTAAATGTAGTTTTCCTCCAAATTAAGTGGTTTTGTATTTATTTACTTCCAGTAGAGGGCAGTCTGTTTCTTTGATTTAACTCTGGTGTGGGATGTATTTTATCAAGTTAAAAGTAATCCGAGTGGGTTCCGTATAATATTTTAGGTAATCTAAGCACCTCTTAAAATATATGTATATATATATATAAAAAATAACATTTTTGTAAGCAAATACACATATATGCATATATATTTATATATCATTTTACAAATGTTTGTATGTATTGTGAGAATTTTTATTTTTACCCATAAAAAAAAAAAAGTCACCTTTTGAACATTTCTTGAAAATGACTCTCTTTGGAAGCTGCATTTAATATCTTTATCAACATCAGTTATTCATTTTTCTTAAGTTTTGGCAAGGATGTCTTCAATAATCTTGTGCCTTTTACTTTTTTTAATGAAAACTGGTGAAAGTTGGGAAAATATGTTAATTTACAAATAATGGTATAGGGACTTATAGTCATTAAAAGCAGATTGTCATTGCAGTTAAAACACAGCAAATTAAATTTTCCTTTTTATTTTTGTTCCTAGTATATTAGTAGACTTTGCCTTATATAGATGTATTGTTCCTGTTCAAATTAATCTCTCCTTTTATTTTTTTTTATTTTTTATTTTTTTAAAGATTTTATTTATTTATTCATTTATCCCCCCCTTGCTGCTTGTGCTCGCTGGGTCAGCCAACCACGCCATGCGGGCGGGCTTGCCTTCACCAGGAGGCCCCGGGAACCGAACCCGGGGCCTCCCATATGGTAAACGGGAGCCCTACTGATTGAGCCACAGCCGCTTCCCTCTCCTTTTAAATACAGTACAAAATCCAGGGCTTACCAGCTTTATCAGGTCACTGGCACTATAATTTTGTCACTTTTCCTAGGTTCAGATCTTAAGAATAATGGTTGGTTCGTTTGAACATATGTTGAAATTACTTCATATCTTTGGCTTTTCTTTTCAAAATTTCCCTTCTCTCTTTGACTATTCCTATAAAGTGGCCAACTTTTCATTAGCTCCCATCTGTTCTATTAGGGATTGACTAGTCTCCCTGATAGAGACAGCAGAACATCAGGACTACAAAAATTAACATGAATTTGATCTCACAGGCTAGTTAATGTAACATAAAAATCACAAGTGATTAAAGGAATGTTTCAGGAAAATAAATCTGACAGGAGCACAAAGTACCCAGAATGGGTTGTGTTGAGGTTGTATCTAAGCCCTGGGTACCACCAAAGAATAACGGTTTTGCTCCATGTGTGAAAAACCCATCATTTAGAAACTGTTCATGTTAATTTTCTCTTAGCTTTTAAAAAATGTACTTAGAGTTGTTGCCCTACCATTTTACTATCCATTTATACATTTGGACAGTTTGACTTTTTCCCCTTGTTTGTGGTATTCTGTAATCATATCCACTGGTCTATTTGCAGTCCTTAATACTCTCTTCTGGATTATTGATAGCTGATTGGGCAACATGAGACATAAATATGGAAAGGTAATCTATATTGTTAGATAAAATCTCTGAGGAGGGAGAAATTGCTTGGATTTTAGGTATGGTGACTGTGTGACTTGGTTTGCCAGGAGTAGTTTACTCCTTTTGTCCCAGAATAATTAGTAATATCCCCCCTTTTATCTCATCAGTGTTCTGGTTTGGACGCTATATTTAGTAATCATGATTTTTAGGATAGTGTATATTGCTTGTCATTTGTTCACAATTGATTTTTTGTGTTTGTTTTTGAAAACATAAGGCATTTATTTAGCCCCTCTTGAAAAGTACAGTCTTTATTATTTTTTCAAAATTTAAGAAAAAAACTTAGATTACATAAATGTTACACGAAATTTATAGGGATTCCCATATGCCCTACCTCCAGCACCTCCCACATAAACATCGTTGATTAGTGTGGCACATCACCTGCAATGGATATGCACATCCTGGGGCTTTGCCACTAAGCATGGACCACAGTTCACATTGTAGACCACACTCTCTCCCACACAGTTCTGTACGTTGTATGCTGATATAAAATGGCCTATATCTGTTGTTGCAGTGTCACTCAGGATAATTCCCAAGTCCCAAAAAGCCCCTGTATTTTTTTTTTTTTTTTTTTTTTAAAAGATTTTTTATTTATTTATTTATCCCCCCCTTGCTGCTTGTGCTCGCTGGGTCAGCCAACCGCGCCCCACCGTGTGGGCGGGCTTGCCTTCACCAGGAGGCCCCGGGAACCGAACCCCGGGCCTCCCATATGGTAAACGGGAGCCCTACTGATTGAGCCACAGCCGCTTCCCAAGCCCCTGTATTTTAATTGCTTTTTCCCTCTCCCTGACCCCAAATCATTCAATGGCCACTGGCTCCACATTAATGTTGTAATTTCTTCCATTACTGGAATCACAATATGTCTATAACAGAATACCAGTAAGTCCACTGTGGTCCATAACTCTTCCCCCAATCCTGAGGAGTCTGGGATGGTGATGTCCACTCCACCTCCAAGTGAGAGGGGGCTTATCCCATGTATAAGATGGATGGGATTATCCTGCCTGCAGCTGCTGACTCCCTCCATTCCCTGGGATGGCAGTTGTCCATTATCATCTCTCTGCCAGGTGTCCTGGGTGAGTCCATTGAGTTGTAGAGTAGGAGTAGCAGCTGCACTGAGATTCCAGGCCCAGCTGGCACATGGGCAGGCCAACGACTCCAGTCTCTGGAAGCACACCTACAAACTCCAGCATCACATATAGGTTTGAATAGAAGAGACTGACGCAATTGATGCTTCAAGCGGATTTGCTACCACTTCTAGCCACTGGATGGCACACTTGCTTCCTGTTTTCATTAGGTTCAGGAGGATTTTAGTTTTATGCTGCTTTCCACTGAGCATCCTTGGCTTTTATAACCTCTTTCTTAGCTTGTGGTACTCCTTACATATCCCTTTGATAGAAGAGTGTTATTTTTAACCCCTCCAATTTTAAGAATATTTGTAAATATGAATAAAATTAGTAGAACCATAAAAAAAATTTAAGTTCTCATAGTTGCATTAGTAACTCTGAATTTTGTCTCATATTTATTGATGTCTGTAATAAAATTTATAGTCTAAACTTGTTCTGATTATTCTCAGCCTTTTTTGCTATATCCATGGTTGACATTTGCTTTCTTTATTTCTAGCCATACCTTGAAGGGAATTTTTAAAAGAGTCGCTGGAAACTGATATCATAACAGGAACCATATAATCCAAATTTAATGATAAGCTGCTTTACATTTAGCCATTCCTTGATTCCTTTGCCAAAACTTTAGCTGCACTTGTGCAAATAGACCTAGATACAACTTTGCTAAGTATAGGAACACGTAGTTCTTTCTTTGTCTTATAGGGGCTTTAAATAGAACTAGTTTCTTAATTAAGATATTTTTTCTTATTTAGGTTGAAAGCTGAGGCTTGTTTAAACTTTACTCATTTGCTAAGGTGATTCTATAAAAATCAAATAGATAAATAACATAGAAGCTGTACCTAGCACTGAAAAGCAAAACGTCATGTTGGTTCCTTGGAGTTTGACTTTCCACTAGGGTGATATATTCTAACATATATTTAACAGAACTACACAAATATAAGGTCTCAGTATATGTTCGCAGTTAAAATTCTCTTATTGTGATACTTGAGCCCTGATATGTACAACTAAAGAAATTGGGTTTTGTTTTAAGCTATTAAATCAGACTTGTTTTCAATAAATAAAAATAATTATATCTTTTATATCAAGTTGATCACTTTGATAATAGTTCTCCTGTTGTTTTTTAATAGATCATCATTTTCTGGTTGGAAGTATTCTGTTACAGACAGTTTGATCAGTGATGTGGATTATTTCAGCTTCTTATTTTCAACACTTACAGGTAACCATATTCACTTGCCAGGTTATTTAAGAAAAGGAAAAGAAGCCTAGTGTGAAGATTACCTTTGTAAGATTTGCTGTCTTAATTCTTCAGTTCTCAGTTTTGAAGATGATAAAAGATCTGTATATATTAATTTTATTATGATTAATAAATGGAAATATTCGAAGGAATATTTGTACCCTACAACATTGTCAGGCCTCTAGGGCAGGGAGCTGCATGATTCATCTTTAAATCTCTCATAGTGAAAGTATCAAACACTTGAGAATTATTTGAATGTTTTATGAGTATATTTTCATTTCCTTCTTAGTCTTACTACTTATTCTTATTGTTCACAGGAAACTGGAGATACTTGGCTCTTTTTATAAATAGCCAGAGACAATCTCCTTACATACTTAAAAAAAAAAAATTTAACAGAATATCCATTTTAAACATGTTTAAAATGTTCAACTTGGTATGAATAATATCAGATTTTCATTAGCTGTTTCCTACATTCTATGTGTCCTCAAAGCAAAAAATTATTGAGCCTTGAAGTTTTGTAAGTTAGATGTATAGTATTATATTATTTGAAATGATCATACTGTTTTTATCATTTTCATTTTATACTTGGGTGGTAGTGATGCTGATGATGAGATTCAAAATTTTTGAAGGCTTGAAATTAGGAGATTTAATTAGTATATTAAGTTAGAATCCAAAAGGATTTTTATAGGTTCTGAAAATTAGCTGAATCTAGCAAGATACATATTCTAAAAGATAAATGAAAACTCCTACATATTTATTTGACTTTTTTGGATGTACACATTTGTGATGGAGATAATATTATTATAATAGTACCTGTCTAAAGGCTTAGAGAGGTACTTTTATTTTAGAGCTTTAGAGAGCGCATTAGGAGTCAGTAGTTTGATGATTCTGAATGTTGTGTTCATGGAAGTATAAGCGGCAGAGAGAGAGAATCAGGCTACATCAGTAGTATTCTGATCCTTCTGAGAGCTGCCTTTCAGGAGAGACTTTGCCAAGTTGTCTGTGTAGGTTAGCCAAGAGCAGCAGTAGGGATAATAAGGGAATTCACAACTTTTGTTATATAAAGTGTAGTTGAGGGAACTACAGATGTATGTCAAAATTTAAATAAAGACTTAGAGAAATAGTGCCGTTTAAAAATATTTGAATTTGGGAATCGGGTGTGGCTCAAGCGATTGGGCTCCTGTCTACCATATGGGAGGTCAGGGTTTGATTCCTGGGGCCTCCTGATGAAAGGTAACCTGGCCTTGTGGCAGCCTGTCCTGAGTGGAGTGCTGGCCCACACAGGAGTGCTGGCCTACACAGGAGTGCTGGCCTGTGCAGGAGTACTGGCCTGCACAGAGCGCTGGCACAGAAAGGTAATGCAACAAAAAGAGATGCAGAAGAGAGGCAATAAGAGATCCAGCAGACCAGGTTGCTGAGGTGGCAAAAGAGATTGAGCACCTCTCTCCACTCTGGAAGGTCTCAGGATCGGTTCCTGGTGCCACCCAAAGAGAAGACAAGCAGACACAGAACACACAGAGAGCAGACAACAAGCACAAAAACAGCAGGGTGCTGGGGAGAAAGAAATCTTAGAAAAAAAAAAAGTATATATATATATTTGAAGTGCTACTGTGTGAGGGTTTACAGAGTTTGGGATTTGTCCGAAGGAATATATTACTGCTCTTGCATATCCATTTGCTTTTTAAAACCTACCATTAATTGGAAAGATAATACTTTTCACATTATTTTAAATATAAGCGGTAAAACCCCCAGGACCTTTCTTCCTCTGTTATAGATTGGGTTAGATATATCCTTTTTGTATTTCATTAAATGAAATCAACTGCCTCCGTTGCCAGCATTTTTTTTTTTTTAAATATGGCATTAAAGCAGAAACTCAGAGAAAATAGGTAGCTTCGAGAAGAATATAATTTGAAGGACATGTCATCTCTGTTTTTTAAAAAATTATGAAAATGCCACTTGTTTTGTGATTATTATTATTACTATTTTTAAATTGGTTTTCTTTGTACCCACATTAGGATTTTCAAAAGAGGAATTGACTTGGCTTCAGAGCCTCCGAGGGGTTCCTCATGTCATCCAGACACAGCTTTCCCCCGTGCTTCTCTATCTTACGGACTTGGATCAGTTTTTACACCATTGGGATGTAACAGAGGTAACCGCCCATTTAAAAAATGAATTGTCATCAAAATGTGACCAGCTTTATTTCTGAGGTGAACATTTGACAAGGGACATATATTAAACTTCATGGTTGCTTGAAGGTTGTTAAGACTTTGTAACTTAGGAAAAATCTGAAAATCTTTTTTTTTTTAGTTTTTGAAGTTCTTAAGCATAGCTTTCAGAATTTCTTTCAGATAAATTTAGCTGTACTTTTCATGTGAAAGTATTTGAAATGTATATATATAGTTTTTGCACATCCTTAGTGTAAAATTTAATTTTTCTAATCATTTTGTTTGGACAAGATGTTAGTAGATTGGGATTGTGTAGTTTGTTTGTTTTCTTTGCTTTTTTGTTTTTTTATGTAGGCATTATTCACAAAATACAATTCAGAAGGAGAGAAGGATCATACTGAAAGTCTTCCTTCATTCCCTCTCAGTGACCCAGTTCCCCTCCCCAGTTTCTGCTAGTTTCTAAATGTATGCTTGTAGATACTTTTCTGTCTTTACAAATGACTACTTGTATTCTTTTATTCCCCTCCTCTTGTAGATGTAATATTCTGCAATTACTGGGCTGGACCTTTTCCATTTTTCAAGTTATATTTCTGTGATCATTCCTTCCTAGCACTAAGAAAAAAACAGTATCCCCTTTCTGTTAATGATGGAAAACAGTAGTTAGTAGGGAAAGATCCCAAAGGGAAGAGGAGTCTCTGGGCAGAGATACCTTTACCAAATGGAGATTCCCTTTCCAGGGCCAGTGAAAGATTTTAAGGTTAATGTTAATTGTCCTTTATGAAGTACTGAATGGAAGTAAAAGAATATTTTATAACATGAATAAGCTCTAAAGAATAACAATAAAATGCACTCAGCTTAAGAAGTAGACTGTAGTAATTTAAAAAACCCTATGTGCCTTTCCTTGAGCTCTTCCTCTTCAGAGTTACCACTGTCTTGAATTTGGCATACCATGCTCTTGCTCTTCTTTAGTTTTACCATATATGTAATTCCACACTACATTGTTTAGTTTCAAATGTTACTGAACTTTTTTCCTCATTAATTTGCTTTATTTGTTCAACATTGTCTCTAAGACATTTATGTTGATGTGGTGTTCATTCTCTTTCATTGTTTGGAGACTATTCGAGATACCATGATTTGATTCATTTTTCAGAATTTTACTGTTATAAATATTGTTATTAGGAATATTTTTGTGTTGCATGTGTGCCGATACACATTTTCAAGAGTTTCTCATAGGGTATTGATTGTCTTCCTGATTTGAGGAATTTTAAAAATATATTCTGTATACTAAACCTTTGTCACCTAAATACCCTATCCTAATTTGTGACTTAACTTTTCACTGTCATTTGGTCTCTTGATGAGCCAGAAGCTCTTAGTTAAAAGTAGTTAATTGATCTTTTCCTCTGTGACTTGTGTTTATTCTTCCTGTATTTAAAGACATCTTCTCCAACCCAAGGTCAAAGGATTGTATTTTTAAAAACTAACTTTAAAAATTTACATAAAAGTATTTACATATATAGTACTTACAAGTATTAAGTATGATAATTCTTAAAAGTGTATAGGTGGGAGCAGATTGGCTCAAGTGGTTGAGTGCCTGCTTCCCACGTGGGAGGGCCTGGTTTGGGTCCCTGGTGCCTCCTACAAAATACAGAAACAACAAGCAAACAAACGAAAAAACCAACTCTGGGGAGCCGATGTGGCTCAGTGGTTGAATGCTAGCTTCCCACATGCAACGTCCTGGATTCAATCCCCAGCCCTGGTACAGCAAAGGGGGAAAAAAGTGTATAGGTGTATAATACATTGAGTTTTGACAGTTTTAAACAACCACCACAAGCAAAACGTAGAAGATTCCTTTCATTCCCCAAAGTTCTATTAGGCCATTTGCAAAGTCTTCCCTCAGCAAAATCAGCCAGTTTGTGTGCCTGGAATAAGTCCTATTTGATTATGATGTAATAGCCTCTTTGTTTTGTTTTTTAATTTACTTCCCCTCCCCAAGATGGTTATCTTGTTTTTCTGCTCATTCTTTGCTAGCCTTCTCCAGAAGGGCACCGGGAACTGAACCTGGGACCTCCCACATGGGAGGCAAGTGCCCATGGCCTGAGCCACATCTGCTCTCCGCAGGCTGTGGCGTCTGCTTGTTGCAGTGGGTGCGGCATCTGCTCGTCTTCTTTAGGAGGCACTGGGACCCCAAACCCAGGACCTCCCATGTGGTAGGCAGGCGCCCAACTTGTTGAGCCACATCCACTTCCATGTAATATTCTTTAAAAAATATATTAGATTCTTTAAAATAAGAAGATAAAAAGAAAAAGAAAATAAGACAAAAACAAACAAAAACAAACCAAAAAAATACATTATATTCTATTTGCTTCCTAATGGTTTTTACATTCATGTTTGTGGGCGATATGGGTTTGTAGTTTTTTCCTGTTGGTTTTGGTATCAGAGCAATCAGTGCTGGCTTCATAAAATTAATTGGGAATGGCTCCCTCTATTTTCTGACTCCAATTACATGTGTGCTGTTATACTTGATAATTGCCTTACAGATTGAAACTCTGTTCTTTTTTTTTTTTTTTGGTCTTTTTCCATCTGTGTTTTACAGAGTTTCTGTGCTATGCCTTCTAGTTCACTTACCTATTTTTGCAGTGTCTATTTGGTTTGAAGTCCAGTCAATGAATTCTTAATTTTGATTAATGAATTTTCTATTTATTGTGGTAAGAAATATATAACAAAAACATTTTAGCCCTTCTAAAGTGTACAATTCAGTGGTATTAATTACATCCACAGTGTAATTGTCATTATATTGTGCAACCATCACCATTGTTACCAAAATTTTTAATCGCTCCAAACAGAA
The DNA here is from genome assembly GCA_026826555.1 of Tolypeutes matacus. NCBI lineage: Eukaryota > Metazoa > Chordata > Mammalia > Cingulata > Chlamyphoridae > Tolypeutes > Tolypeutes matacus. The sequence continues at coordinate 4,458,824 of JAKSZT010054401.1, read as the reverse complement.
ATTATGCACCCATTAAGTAGTACTCCCAATTCCCCTCCTCTAGCTCCTGGTGACCTCTAATCTTTCTCTTTCTGTGAATTTGCCTATTATAAAGATATTTCACATAAGTAGAATCATACAATATTTGTCCATTTGTGACTGGCTTGTTTCACTTAGCACAGTATTTTCAAGGTTCAGCCATTGTAGCATGGTACAGAATGCCATTCATTTTTATGACTGATTCCTAGTCCGTGATGTGTTTGTGTAACACATTCTGTTTAATCCATTCATTTGTTGATGGATTAGATAATGTGTTTCTTGTCAAGAACTTCCATTTTTTTAAAAATTCCATTTCTCTAGCTTCTTTGTATTTTGTTGTTACCATGAATGTCATTAAAAATTACATTTCTCGTGGTGTCTAGAATTGCATTTTTCTACTCCTGTTTTGTGAAACACAATAATATTCTGATACACAGTAATTTATTTAGCCAGGCCCTCGGCGATGAACACTTTGATTGTTTTTAGTACTTTACTGTCATATACATTGCTGTATAGGATAATTTTGTATTTTTGTCGTTTTTCATGTCTGTGAGAAATACTTGTCGAATAAATTCCTTGAAGGGGAATTGCTGGGTTCATGGTTATTGGTATTTATAATTTTAAGTATATTATCAAATTGATACATCCTTGCTAATCTGGTAAGTAAAAATTGTATCTTAAAATCGCTCTTACTATGTATAAGCTGGATTATTTTTTCACATATTTGACATTTTAATTCATTTTCCATGTGCTGTATTTCTTACCCTCTCATTTTTCTGTTATTAGTCTTTTTCAAAGATTTTTAGGAACCCTTTAGAAGAGAAAATAATGTTTTGCTTATGAAACAAGTGTCAAAATTATTTATTTATGCTAATTGTGGGTTTTGCCATGTATAAATTTTTCTATTGCTGTAAGTTGAAACTATCTGTCTTTTAGGGCTGCTAAGTTTTGTGTAGCTATGATTTCTGAGTTCATAAATAATTAAAAATAATATTTACTGTCACTGAAACTGAATGCCAGATCCTTTGGCAATTTTGACTGCGTTGAATTGTATTTGAACTAGCCTCCCTTGTATGTGTTAAGATTTGTTTGTATGATGGTTTAAAGAATCCAAGTATGGTAACATTTCATGTTGGTAAGTTGATTTTTTTGGTATATATTTGAGAAGCAAGAAGAAAGCCAAAAAGCCTCCTGAAGAACTAAAAAATAAAGAATAAACAAGTATAGTGGTTACAGGTTTTTTCCTAGGGCAGTTAGTAGAAGCAAAAGGTACCCTGACCTCCCCAAACACACATTTCAAGCATTTTGGATGTAAGTAGGTGTGCATATTAATTTAGAAGATTATGTGCCAGTCTCTTATCAAAAACCATGGAGGCAAGAAGGCAGCGGTATGATATATTTAAAGTACTGAAAGAGGAAAAAATATCAGCAAAACTCTTCTTTTAAAAATGAGGGTGAGAATAATAAATAAATAAAATTAAATAAATAAAAAAAAATAGAGTGAGTTTAATGCCTTCACAGACAAACAAAAACCGAGTGTTTGTCACCAAGAGATACTAAAGTGTGTGCTGGAGCCTGAAAGGAAAAGATAAGGTCAAGAGTTTTGGAGAAGAGTGTAAATATGAAGATTATAAGTAAGAGTAGTTAAAAGGGTCAAAAGACAGTAGTAAATGTGACAATGGAAAGCCAACGGAATAAAATGGGTGAGCTAAGTTACCACCTTTACAGTAATAACATTAATGGATTGAACTCCCCATTCAAAAAAACAGGCTGACAGAATGGATACAAAAATGAGCCATCTATATGCCATCTACAAGAAACTCATCTTAGATGGTAGGACACAGTCAAGCTGAAAATAAAAGGTTGGGAAAAGATATTCCATGCAAATAGTAATCAAAAAAGATCTGGAGTATCAATACTAATACTAGACAAAATAGATTTAAAATGCTGCAAAACTGGGGAGCGGATGTGGCTCAAGCAGTTGAGTGCCTGCTTCCAACATGGGAGATCCTGGGCTTGGTTCCTGGTGCCTCCTAAAAACAAAACAAGCAAGCAAGCAAAGGAATAAACCAACTCGGGAGCAGATGTAGATCAGTGGTTAGGCACCGGCTAACCACATATGAGGTTCTGGGTTCAATTCCTAGCCCCGGTATCTCAAAAACAAAACTAAACAAAACCTGTAAAACTGTTATAAGAGATGAAGAAGGTCACTATAGATGAATAAAAGGGACAATTCTCTTAGAAGAAATAACAGTAATAAATATTTATGCATCTAAACTAGGTGTACCAAAATATGAGGCACACATTGGCAAAAGGGAGTAGATGTCTCTACAATAATAGTTGGAGATATCAATATACCACTCTCAGTATTATATAGAACATCTGGACAGAGGCTAAATAAGGAAACAGAGCTTGAATAATATAATGTACTAGACCCAACAGTTATTTATAGAATATTACCCCCCAAAATAGGATATTTCTCAACTGCTTATGCATCTTTTTCCAGGAAAGACCATATGCTGGATCATAAATCAGATTTCAATTTTAAAAGATTGAAATTATACAAAGCACTTTCTCTGATCATAATGGAATGAAGTTGGAAATCGATAGGTGGAAAAGGGGAAAATTCACAAATATGTGGAGATTAAACAGTAAACTTTTAAATAAAATCAGTGGGTCAAAGAAGAAATTGCAAGAGAAATCAGTAAATATCTCAATAAATGAAAAGAAGAGCACAACATATCAAAACTTACGGGATATAGGGGATTGAATGTAGCTCAAGTGGTTGAATGCCTGCTTCCCATGTATGAGGTGTACTGGGTTTGATCCCTGGTACCTCTTTTAAAAAACAAAACAAAAAAAAACAACAACCAAAAAACCTTACGGGATAGAGTGAAGGAATTGCTGAGAGGGAAATTTACAGCCTTCAATGCTAAAGAAAAAAGCTAAAACCAAAGACCTAACTGTACAGCTGAAAGAACTAGAAAAAGAAGAGCAAACTAATCCCAAAGCAAGAAAAAGGAAAGAAATAACAAAGATTATAGCAGAAATAAATGGAGATTAAAAAAATCAACAAAACTAAAAGTTGGTTCTTAAAGAAGATCAACAAAACTGACAAACCCTTAATTAGTAGACTAATTAAAAAAAGGAGAAAAGATGCAAATGAATAAAATCAGAAATGAGAAGGGGTGTGTGAAAATTTGAATTTTGTGAATCCCAGAAAAAGATTATTTTCTTAAACTTATACATTCCTGTGGATGTGGTGCCCTTTGATTGCATTGAATTCAGTTGAGGGGGCTTTTAATCAGATTATTTGGCCAGATTGATTTGGGGCTTTTGATTGGACTATGTTAGTGAGGCATGAGCCAGCTTGGATATCTGCCCTTTTGCTGGGACTGATAAAGGGAGACTTACAGAGAAAAAGGTAGCTGCCATTCTTGATCCGGCCAGGTTAGAGAAAGGACTCTAGGTTCACCCACAGCTGATCTCAAGGAGAAAGTACAGAGGCTGGCAGACCCACTGTCTTGCCTGATTGCCACGTGGCAGGATGCTAGTATCAGCAGTAAGTGACTTTCATGAGAAAGCATCTCTGATGGCGCATTGATTTGGACATTTCACAGCCTCGGCACTGTATGCTTTTATACTAAATAAAAATCCCCATTATAAAAGCCAACCCATTTTTGGTACTTTGCTTTGACAGCCCTGTAGCAAACTAAGATAGGGGACATTACCACTGACCTTACAGAAATAAGAGATCATAAGAAGGGAAACAGATGTGGCTCCAGTGATTGGGCTCCCATCTACCATATAGGAGGTCCAGAGTTCAATTCCTGGGACCTCCTGGTGAAAGGCAAGCTGACCCACGTGGAGTGCTGGTGCATTGAGATGACCCAACAAAAAGACACAGTAGACCAGGGAGCTGATGTGGCTTAAGAAATTGAGTGCTTCTCTCCCACTCTGGAAAGTCCCAGGATCGGTTCCCGGTGCTGCCTGAAGAGAAGACAAGCAGATACAGAAGAACACACAGAGCAGACAGCAAGCGCAAAACAACAAGGGGCGGGGTGGGGGAAATCTTTTAAAAAATCATAAGAGAATACTATGAACAACTGTATGCCATGACATACATAGACAGCAATGATGAAATGGACAAATTTCTAGAAACATAAGAACAACCTATGCTGACGCCAGAAGAAATTGAAAACCTCAAAAAACCAATCACAAGTAAAGAACCTTCCCAAAATGAAAAGCCCAGGATCAGATGGCTGCACGGGTGAATTCTACCAGTCACTTAAAGAAGATCTAATGCCGTCCTGATTTTGTGATAACCAGGGTAGACTAAGCATTCGCTATATTAGAAACCGTGCATGTGTCCCCAGACCTAGTTTTTCTCCCTAGCTCTGGTTTTTAGAATGCTGATGATAAACTAAGCCTGATTTATTATATGACCATCCTGTATGGGAAAAGACTGTAACTTTGGGTATCTTTGGTCAACCTTAAGAGATATAAGCAGGGGGACAGATGTGGCTCGGGTGGTTGGGCGTCCGTCTCCCCTATGGAGGTCCCTGACCTCCCGGTAAAAATTAAAAAAAGGAAAATATAGAAGGTGCGTGGGCCGCCAGGCCCCGCGAGCCACACAGCAAGATGATGATGTAACAGGAGAGTGACACAAGGGAGAGCCAAGACGAGACGCGCCGAAAAACCAGGAACTAAGGTGGCACAGGTGGTAGTAGGATGCCTCTCTCCCACATCGGAGGTTCCAAGGATCAAATCCCAGTGAAGACAGGAGGAGAAGGATGAGAAGAGAGGGCAGGAAACAGACACAGAGAATTGCCCAGCGAATGGACACAGAAACAGCAAAAATGGGGAGGGTGGTAAAAATGGATAAAAGTAAATAAATAAATCCTTAAAGAAATGTATCGGGGAGGAAGATTCGGACTATAGTTAGTGGTAATATTTGGACGGTGCTCTTTCATGATTTGCTAACAAATGTTTCACAACAATGCAGGGTGTTTGTGGGGGGGGGTGATGTGTGGGAGCCCTGTATGAAGTTATGCATGTTTGTTTTGTAAGTTCACAATGTTTACTGAACACTTACAGTTCATGTATGCTCACGTATGAATGATGTACTTCAATAAATTGTTTAAAAAAAAAAAAAAGAAGATCTAATACCAATCTTGCTCAAACTCTTCCAAAAAATTGAGCAGGAGGGAACGCTACCAAACTCATTCTATGAAGCCAAATAAAGATATTACAAAAAAAGAAAATGACAGACCAATTTTTCTAATGAACATAGATTTAAAAATCCTCAACCAAATACTTGCTAATGGAATCTAAAAGCACATTAAAAGAATTATATACCATGATCAAGTGGGTTTTATATTCTGAGTATGCAAGGGTAGTTCAACATTAGAAAATCAGTGTAATATACCACATTAATAAATTGAAGAAGAAAATCACATCATCTCGATGCAGAAAAGGCATTTGACAAAATACAGCATCGTTTATTGATTGAAAAAAAGTCTCTGAAAGGTAAGAATAGAAGGAAATTTTCTCAATATGGTAAAGTGCGTGTATGAAAAACCCACAGTTAACGTTGTTCTCAATGGTGCAAGACTGAAAGCTCTCCCACTGAGATTGGGAACAAGACAAAGATGCCTACTGTCTCCACTGTTAATCAACATTGTGCTAGAAGTTCTAGCCAGAATAATTAGGCAAGGAAAAGAAGTAAAAGGCACACCAATAGGAAAGGAAGAAGTAAAATTTTTAGTATTTGCTAATGATATAATTCTATATCTAGAAAATCTTGAAAAATCCACAAGAGAGCTACTAGAACTAATAGACGACATTAGCAAAGTGATGGGATACAAGACTAATAGGCAAAAATTCAGCATTTCTGTATACAAATAAACTGAGGAAGAAGATAAGAAATTCCATTTACAGTAGTGACTGAAAGAATCGAATATTTAGGAATAAACTTAACCAAGGACATAAAGGACCTTTATTTAGAAAACTACAAAACATTGCTAAAAGAAACCAGGGAAGACCTAAATTAAAGGAAGGATGTTCTGTGTGGATTGGAAGCCCAAATAGAGTTGTTATATCAGTTCTACCCAAACTGATTTACTGATTCAATGCACTTGGAATAAAAATTCCAATAGCGTTTTCTGCAGAAGTGAAAGAAGGGTAAGAATCCTCAAATAGCCAAAAGTCTCTTCAAAAAGAAGAAATGAAGTTGGGAGAACTCTCATTTCCCAACTTTAAAGCACATTACTTAGCTACAGTGGTAAAAAAAACAGGATGGTACTGGCATAAAGATAGATTGACCAATAGAATAGACTTGAATTGAGAGTTCAGAAATAGAACCTCATGTCTATAGTCAAGTGATTTTTGACGAGGCTGTTAAACTCACACAGTTGGGTCAGAACAGTGTATTCAACAAACGGTGCTGGGAGAACTGGATAGAAAGAGAAGCCCTATCTTGCACCTTCTACAAAAATTAACTCAGAATGGATTAAGGACTTTAATATAAAAGTTAGAACCACAAAACTCCTAGAAGAAAATACAGGGAAACATCTTCAAGATCTTGTGGTAGGTGGTAGTTTCTTAAACCTTACACCATAAGCATGAGCAATTGAAGAAAAAAATAGATAAATAGGACCTCCTCTAAATTAAACACTTGTCCTTCAAATGATGTTAAAGTGAAAATGCAGCCTATTCAATGGGAGAAAATTTTCGTAAACTACATATCTGATAGGAGTTTGCTTTCCATGTTATAGAGATCATACAACTCAACAATAAAAAGATAAGCAACCCAATTTAAAGATGGGCAAAAGAATTGAAAAGACATTTTTCCAAAGAGCAAATACAGATGACCAAAAAAACATCTGAAAAGATGCTCAACATCACTAGCTATTAGGAAAATGCAGATCAAAACTACAATATACCATTTCACGCCTTACAGAAGAGCCATTATTTAAAAAAACAGAAAACTAGAAGTGCTGGAGAGGATGCAGAGAAATAGGAATACTCCTTCACTGTTGGTGGGAATGCAGACTGGTGCAGCTACTGTGGAGGACAGTTTGGCAGTTCCTCAGGAAGCTAAATATAGAATTGCCATATGATCCGGTAACCCTACTACTAGGAATATATATTCAGGAGAACTGAAAGCAAGAACACGAACAGATATTTGCACACTGATGTTCATAGCGACATTATTCACAATTGCCAAAAGATGGAAGGAACCCAAGTATCCATCAACTGATAAACAAAATGTAGTATATACATACAGTAGACTACTATTCAGCTGTAAGAAGATATGAACTTAGGATGCATATAACAATATGGATGAACCCAGGTGATATAATGTTGAGTGAAATAAGCCAGACATAAAAGGATGATTATTGTATGGTTTGAATGATAGGAACTAAATATGGTGAGTAAACTTATGGAGTTAAAATATAGGGGAAATATAGGGGAAAGATTAGTAGAAGACAGAATGTTGAGAAGGAGGAGCTGATGCTGAATGACTGTAGAATGTTTAATAAGGTTGATTGTAAATATGTGGAAATGGGTAGAGCTGATGGTAACACATTATAATGAGTATAACTAACACTGCTGATTTATAAAGGTGATTGTGGCTGAAAGGGGTTGTCTAGGGAGGTTAATGTTAATCGAAAAACAGCTAGAGGATAATTTAATGACTGTAATATAGTGATTTCAGTCGTAGATGAGGATTGGGGTTAATAATACAAATACAAGAATGTCCCTCTATTACAGGGTGTTAAGAATATGGTCATACATGGGGGAAATGCAGCTAATATAACTTATAGTTAACAGTAATATTGTAAAAATTTTCTAGCAAAGGCAAAGAATGAAATATATCAATGCTAAAGGTAGGGGAAAAAAAATGGAATTTAATTTTATGAAATGTGACTGATCAAGTATTTTTTTCCCCTTCATTAACAAGGAGACCATCATGTCATTTAACCAATCTGTGCTCATTAATCATCCTTCTGAATACTGGAGAAATAATTGAGTTTGTTTTTAGGATTAAATAAGATAAATGTACCTAGACAGGATTTTTTAAATACTTCCATAATTTGTTAAGCTGCGTTTTGTCTGTTATGTTATTTTTTGAAGTACAAATAAAGTTTGCTAATTAAAAAAAAATAAATTAGGGATTTCACCCACCATTTCTACAGCTCTCTTGGGCCCCTTCCTCAATTTTGCAAATGGCTCCTGTAGTTCTAGGCATCAGCTTTACAGTCACGTTTGGAAGAAGGGGTGTAAGGGGCCATCCCAATCCATCTTTTGTTTTCTATGGTAGGAAAGTAAAATTTTTCCTTAGAGGTCTACCAGCAGCTTCTGCTTAGATCTCATTGATGAGAAAAGTGTAGACTGTGAGAATGTGCTAAGGAAAGATGGTGGCTTTTACATCCTTTTAGTACAGGTGGCTGTGGGAGAAAGGTGTATGAGTTGGGACTGAAATAGCCAGTAAACACTGTCTCCCAAAGCTCATGCCCTTTCCTCCCTGGAAAGCTTAATTGTAAATTCTTACTAATTAGGCACAATGTTTTTTGAAAACTGTTCCCTGATTTTGTAGGCCTAAGAGTAGAAGCAATATGTTAGAAGATTCTGGAAAAAGACTGTTGGTGTTTGACTTAAAACAGACAATTTGAAGTGTGGAGGATAGAAAAACACCCTGCTAGAGGTAGGGGCACAGCAGTTCACATGTCAGAACCTTGGAAACTGTTACCTTTACTTTATCTGAGTAAAGCCCTCATCATTTTAGTGTTTTTCAGTCATCAGTGTGATTAACAAAGGACAGTGAATTGTATTAATATATATTAGAATTTTCTAAGGGGGAAAAAAGGTTTGTTTGTTTTTCCACTTTTTTTATTTTTTAAAAGATACTTTGATTACATAAATGTTACAGAGTCTGAAGAAGGGTTTTCTGTGTGCAGAAGGCAGGGAGAGGCGGGGAGGGGAGGCGAGCACTGGCCTTGGAGCCTCTATGAGGAGGTTGCAGGTGGAGCCTGGTCTGCCAGATCTAAGCCAAGATTTTTCAGAGGTTGTAGGGGATGTGAGAGAGGAGGAGAAGGAAAGTTTCTGAGAGGGTTTTTGGTGTAAAAGAAGGATCTGATAAGAGGAACAGGATTAGCAAAAGGAGAGAAGATTATGAAGGAAAAAACATGCCTGTATGTAAGGACTTTCTGACCACTTGCTGGTGCACTAGATGAAATTCTCTTAAGTCTTGGAGAATTTGGAAATTGAAAATGCCATTCTCTGGCCATTGATTTTCATTGTCCAATTCATATTGCAACCACACAGAGGTTGAATAGAAAATGATCTTTTTAGGTTTGATGTCTCCTTCTGGGTTTAGAGTTTTAAGGTTATAAAGGAAACAACCCAGAGGTGTGGTTTTTTGGGGGGCTGAAATTGAATTCCCCATTTTAGGTGGCTTGGGTGAGAGACTAAGGATCTCTAAGACGGGAGATTTTGAGTGAGACAGGCATCCCCGAATCAGTCAGAAATATACAAGGAAACAGGAAACCGCGCTTGGAGCCAGACGTCTCTGGAGCCAAGGGGTTTCTTCCCACGAGGACGCAGGCCTACTGCCCGCTGTGGCCCTTGGGGACAGCAGTGAGGATCGCTGACCTAGTATTAGGATTTTTCGGTGGGTTGTCCTGGACAACGGAAAAAGGAGAGAGAGAAAGCAGGATCCTCCGGCAGAGAAATCCTTAACTCACCCAGTCAAGATTCGATGTCTGGTGTTGGATGGGTGTTCGGCCACGGCAGGGGGGAGATTCCTTACAAATCATTCAGTCTCAACTTGACCCCAGTCTCGGGTTTTCGGCACCAAGTGTTGGGAAAAACGGCGCTTACTGGGACACAGAGACTGATGACTGCAGGCAGAAAGTTTATTGGGAAGCTCTCCCAACAGAGGGGTTCTGAAGATTGGACTTCAGCCCCACCGCTGGCATGGTGGGGGTCTGAAGAGAGACTTCAGCCCCTATTTTAGTCCATAGATCATTTCTCAATCTGGAGGACTCTGGGATGGTGATGCCCGCTCCACCATTAACTGAGGGGGGCTTCAATCCCATACATCCGATGGATGGGACTCTCTTGCTTGCAGTTGTAGGCACTCTTGGTTCCTTGGTATGTTGTTTGTCCATCACCTTCTCCCTGTTAGTTGTGCTGGGTGAGCCCATTGAACTGGAGAGTAGGTGTTGCAACTCTGTTGAGATTCAGGGCTCAGCTGGCACCTGGACAGCCCAAAGATTTAAGTCTCTTGGATGTACACATACCAACTCTGATACTAATTATAGGTTCAAATAGGACAGAAGAGGCATGCATAGGGAAACCACTGCTGAGTCATACTGGGGAGCATAAATACTAGATTAGGGCCCACTGGGAAGGGGCCAGATTCCTGAGCTGTCTGCCCTGACTATAGTGTCTGGATGTCTCCATATCCCCGAGGAGCTTCACTGTTTGGGGTCGTATCTATTTTGGCTGTCAATGAGATCCCGTTGAGATGTGCATTAGCGCTGCCTCTGGGATGGCCTCTCGACTCACTTTGAATTCTCTTAGCCATACAAACTCTCGAGCTTTTCCCCGTTTTGGTCAAGGTGTTACTTTGTTTTGTTTTTGTTTTTTTCTAGATGCATTGCTTGTTGGTACTTGGTAGCAATCCCTGGCTACCGAGGCTTATCCCTGGGAGTCATGTCCCATGCTGGGGAGAAGTTATTACTTTTATATACTGAGTTTGCCATAGAGAGAGGCCACATTTGAGCAACAAGGAGGCTCCCAGTAGGTAAATCATAAGCACCCTGTGTCACTAGGCCAAGTTTCAGTTTCAAGAACAAAGGCTCATAAGCATAGTCATCAATATCAAGGGTCCTTCAATGGACCATCCTCCTTCACAAGTCATTGTCCCTGTACTTGGGACATTCTTGTTCCGTTAGAGGGTGCGGCAGAGCTCCCCTGGATGGGAATTTGATATTTTTTGGTTATTGTGTGAATCTCTACCCACTGTGACAATGCCCCATGAGCATTTGAACACATTTACATGCCTTATATATATACCTGGGTGAACCTCCTCCCATGTATCCCCCCTCACTGACACCCCACACCAGTGATCCTCCCCTGCCACAGTTGTAACCCTTCTGTGATCCAAAACTTCTTCAAAAATGAAGCCAATAAAATAGCCACATATAATTAATAAGAAAATGAAATAGTAATGATAGTTTTATTCATAAGAAGTAAAACACATAAAAAATAGTGAAAATAGAAGAATATTTTTAAAAATTAGAATATTAAAAAATAATGAAAAAATTGAAAAAAATTTTTATTTTTTTTATTTTACATTTTGCCTTTCATCTCTATAAGACTGTTGTCTGTATGTGCAGTGACATTTTCTTCTATTTATTCCTCCAGTATCTTTTTTATTTATTATTTTTCTTTAAAGAAGTTTTAGGTCACCGAAGAGTCAAGTATAGACTACAGGGGATTCCCATATACCCAACATCCTCCCCCTTTTCCTTTTTCCCCCATCAATAAAATTTTATATCTGGGTTATACATTTATTAAAATTGATGCACAAATATTAAAACATAGCTACTAACCATTGTCAGTGATTCATATTATGGTTTACATTTTGGACCATATACTTTTATAAGATCTGCTAAAATTTAATGTGGCCTATAACATCTTTACAAGATCATGCAGAACACTTCCATTATCCCCAAAATGCCCCATTTTATCTATTTTATTCTCCCTCCCCCTCCCCTTTCGGCCATGGTGACCACTAGGCTTCCTTCCTTGAAGGACAATATTCATAGTTTTGTCTCCACTGAGGGCTGGACACACTGGTCTGTCCTCCCCTATTAGGCACCACTGATGTGCTCAAGCGACTCCCGTCCCTCTGTTTGAGAACCTAGCAGGCTTCACTAGGATGGGAGTCCAACACCTTCCTGCTCTTTATGTGGGTCTCTATCTACTGATGCAACACACTATGCCAAAATGACACTCATGCTCCCTAGAAGCCTGCCCCAGGTGCACCCTGGCCTGAATGCCCCCATCCAGCACTCTAAACCAGTAACCCTTCCTTGTCATATTGCCAAATGAGCATTTCCAACATTGTAATTTCAACCACTTATCTGCCCATCTCCAGTGTTCACCTCTTCCCTCCCCCAACCCGCCTCCCGGTTCCATGGACCATCCAACTCACCCTCCCCACCCTGCCTCCCTTTCAAGCCTGTACCACCCAACCCAGTATTATCACTATACCCATTATGTCCCTTCACTGCACAACTACACGCTTTCACCTTATCATAGATTCCACCTGTATGGGCGTTGGCTCACAACCTTCTCCCTTTCTATTTCCTGTAAACCTATCTTCCAGACTCTAGCTCTGTGAGTCTGCTCAGTTTGCTTAATTTATATCAGTGAGGTCATGTAATATTTATCCTTCAATGCCTGGCTTGCCTAACATAAGGTCCTCAAGGTTCATCCATGTTGACCCGTGTGTTAGCACTGTATTCCTTCTTACAGCTGAGTAATATTCCATTGTATGTATATACCACATTTTGTTTATCCATTCATCAGTTGATGGGCATTTGGGTTGATTTCAACTTTTGGCAATAGTGAATAATGCCGCTATGAACATTTGTGTGCATATATCTGTTCATGTCCTTGCTTTCAGTTCTTCTGGGTATATACTCAGCAGTGGAATTGCTGGCCCATATGGCAGATCTATAGTTAGTTTTTTGAGGAACCACCAAACTGTCCTTCCACAATGGCTGCAACATTCTACATTCCCACCAACAGTGGATGAGGGTTCCCCTTTCTCCACATCCTCTCCAAAACTTGTAGTCCTCTGTTTTTTTAAATAGCCGCCAGTTTAATGGGTGTAAGATGGTATCTCACTGTAGTTTTGATTTACATTTCCCTAATAGCTAGTGATGTTGAGCATCTTTTCATGTGCTTTTTAGCCATGTGTGTTTCTTTGGAGAAGTGTCTATTCAAATCACTTGTCTATTTTTTAAATGGGTTGTTTGTCTTTTTATTTTTGAGGTGTAGGATTTCTTTATATATGGTAGATAACAGACTCCTATCAGATATATGGTCACCAAATATTTTCTCCCATTGGGTAGGCTGCCTTTTCACTTTCTTGACAAACTCCTTTGAGGTGCAAAAACTTTTAATTTTGAGGAGGTCCCATCTGTCTCTTTTTTCTTTCGCTGCTCATGATTTGGCTGTGAAGTTCATGAAATCATTTCCTATTACAAGGTCCTGTAGATACTTCCCTACATTACCTTCCAAGGTCTTTATGGTCTTGGCTCTTATATTTAGCTCTTTGATCAATCTTGAGTTAATTTTTGTATAAGATGTGAGATGGTGTACCTCTTTCATTCTTTTGGATATGGATATCCAGTTCTCCAAGCACCATTTGTTGAAGAGGCCATTTTCTCCCAGTTGAGTGGGCTTGGTGACCTTGTTGAATATCAGATGACTGTATATGCGAGGATCTATGTGATTTTTAATGGAATTGTGTTAAATCTGAATATCGGTTTGGGTAGGATAGCCATCTTAATGATGTTTAGTCTTCCTGTCCTTGAACAGGGAATATTCTTCCATTTATTTAAGTCGTCTTTGATTTCCTTTAACAATGTGTAGTTTTCTGCATATACGTCATTTACATCTTTAGTAAAATTTATTCGTTAGTATTTGATTCTTTTTAGTTGCTGTTGTAAATGATTTTTTCCCCGATTTCCTCCTCAGATTGCTCATTATTGGTGTACAGAAATGCTACTGATTTTTGCGTGTTGATCCTATAACCTGTGACTTTAATGAACTCATTTATAAGCTCTAGAAGCTTTGTTGTAGATTTCTCAGGGCTTTCTATATATAGCATCATGTCTTCTGCAAAAAAAAGTTTTTACTTCTTCCTTTCCAATTTGGATGCCTCTTATATGTTTTTCTAGTGTAAGTGCTCGAGCAAGTGCTTCAAATATTTTAGGTAATCTAAGCACCTCTTAAAATACATATATAAATAACATTTTTGTAAGCAAATGCACATATATGCAGATATATTTATATATCATTTTACAAATATTGGTATGTATTGTGAAAATTTTGATTTTTACCCACAATAAAAAATAAATTATAAAAAAAACAAAAACAAAAACAAAAAAAAACTATGTTAAATAGAAGCGGTGATAGTGGGCATCCTTGTCTAGTTCCCTATCTTAGAGGAAAGCTTTTAGGGTTTTACATTGTGTATGATGTTTGCTGTTTGTTTTTCATATATACTCTTTATCATGTTGAGGAAGTTTCTAAAAGGTTTTGATGCTTTGAGTTATTAAGCTTCAATTTGATAACTAGGGTAGTTCCTTTCAGAATTAAGAAGGGATGTTAATAAAAGGATTTGAGGGGGAGTGGGTGTAGCTCAGTGGTTAAGTGCCTGCTTCCCACATACTAAGTCCCAGGTTCAATCCCTCATACCTCCTTAAATAAATAAAAAAATAAAAATCTGCAACTCTTGGAATGGATGTGGCTCAAGCAATTGGGCATTCACATCCCACGTGGGAGATCTGGGTTTGGTTCCCAGTGCCTCCTAAAGAAGACGAGCAGACAGGCAAGGGAGCCATCTTGGGTGGGAGAATAAAAAATTAAAAAAAAAAAACACATATATATATATAAATTTAAAAAAAAAATTTTTTTTAAAGGATTTTAAAGTTATGTTTCACATCAACAATTTATTACTGATAAAGAATTAATGGACAAAAACAGCTGAGAAAGAACCAAAAGTTGCCTGGGGAACCTGCTTTGGGGATTAGCAGATGAGGACAGTGCTACACAACTCCCAGAAGGGCAAGGGACAGAGAGATGAAGAAGCTGATGTGGCTCAAATGGTTGGGTGTCCGTCTGCCATATGGAGGGACCTGGGTTCGATCCCCGGGACCTCCCGGTGAAAAAAAAAAAAAAAGAAGCTTGAAAAGACAAGCCCCAGCAGCAGCCGGGAAGGGCTCCCCTTCCCCACCCCTAAGTTATTAAGATGGGGTAAAACCCCAGTCTCACTGTAGTTGACAGAGGGGAAAAGACATCTTTCTCCCTGTCATTTGTTTCCTGGGAAAAGGGAGGGGAGGTCAGGGTGCTTTTCTTCAGTGATTTCAGCCAACAGAGCATGGTTTGAATCTCCAATCTGGCAGGAACACCAGAAAGCCCAGACTGAAACACCTCCATGGGAATATGCTCTGGCTTGCGCCATCTGCTGGCCTTTCTGGAAACTGCATGGATAAAAACTGCTCGTGCTCCCTGTATCCAATCCCTGGGAGAAAATTTGCGTCCCATAGTGAGTCCCTGGCCTGACTTTGAAAACTTAAGCTGGGCAGTTTTAAAGATGAGAATAAGTTGAACCAAATATCAAAGAAGAGCTGAGGAAAAAAAAAACAATAGGCAAGAGAGAGAAATTAGTCATCAGAGTAAATACATCAACATATTCAGATGCCTAGACATCAGCAAAAAATTACAAGCCATACTAGAAAACAAGAGATGGCCCAGACAGAAAAACAAATATCCTAAAGAAATATAGAATTTAATGCAATTAATCAGTGATAATCACACAACTCTCCTAAATCACTTCAAAGAATTTAAAGAAAATATGACTAAAGAAATAAAGGATTTAAGGAGACACTGGGAGAGCATAAAGAACAATTTGATAAGCCTGCAAAGAAAAGTAACAGACCTTGTGGGAATGAAGGACACAATGGATGAGATTAAAAATACGTTAGAGGCTCTTCTCTCCATATCGGAGGGAGAGTCCCCTGATCCCAGTTCTTCTTCTCTTTGTCTTATTATTTCTTTCTCATCCGCAGCACTGTTTTCACCCACCCAGTTCCTGAACGCCAACATATGGCGCCCAACGTGGGGCTCTGAAAACGAAACTTTTCTTTCAGTCAGTGCGTGGACCAAGGAGCTCCTGAGAGCAGTTTAAAAGAAAAAAGAAACAGAAAAGAAACAGGAGAAGAGCAGTGGATCCTCTCTAGAAGAATCAAGCCTAGAGTTGAAGATGCTGCCAAGACTTAAACTGTGTACATGGTGGTTTTACATTGGATTAATTATAGGTAAAGTATTAGGTCAAGAATTCATATTGGCAGGAAAATCAAACTATTTTTTTATAGCAAGAAGAAGAAAAGGACTATGGTTACCGGTTCAGATGACCAGACATTGGCAGCAGTCTCCAGAATCCCTGTTACTGTGGCATTTCCTCGACCATTACTTAAAAAGAACTAAAAGACTGCTTGGACTTTTAATAGCAAGAATTTTGGGACTGATTGGCATCATAACCACTGCAGCTATCACTGGCACAGCCCTGCATCAAGGAGTCCAGAATCAACAATATGTTAAGGACTGGCATAAAATTGCAAATGAGATGTGGCATGGCCAGTCTCACATTGATATGGAAATGAATAACCGTATGAATGATCTTGAAACAACTATTATACATTTGGGTCTCTCCATGGAGAGGAAAGTGAACTTGAGGAAACAACCGAAAAGTCTGAGTATGTCCTGACAGATGAAGATGGTGTGATCACAGACATCACACTTGATCCTGATGCAATAATTGGGTCAGATTTGCAGGTCTTTAAAAAGAGTATGAATAGTTATTTTCTAAGGGAGACTGGGGAAGATGGAAGATGATATTTTCAAAAAATAGCCCCAGCAACATTTCCATTCCTAAATTCCCTTCTACTAACTGGACACTCCTACAGTCAAATGGGAGAGTTTCTCTCCTTTGTCTTTGTATTTGTTTTAATTACTAGTTTCTAGGTAACATGATGTCTGCCTATCATCCATCTTTCTTTCTTTCTTTCTCTTTCTTTCTTTCTTTCTTTCTTTCTTTCTTTCTTTCTTTCTTTCTCTCTTTCTCTCTTTCTCTCTTTCTCTCTTTCTCTCTTTCTCTCTTTCTTTCTCTCTTTCTCTTTTTCTTTCTCTCTCTCTTTCTCTCTCTCTCTCTCTCTTTCTCTCTTTCTCTCTTTCTTTCTTTCTTTCTTTCCTTTCTCTACCCACTAACGTATATATCCACCCATTTTCTCTATTTGTCTGCTCTGGAAGAAACCAGTAACCTATTGTCTGGAATTACAACTAGGCCATGTAGAGAGACACATGGAGAAGCCATATGTAAAGGAGCTGAAGCCATCAGCTGACAGTTTGCATTAAACAATATAAATATTTGTCAGAAAGATTCAATCCAGTCAAATTTTCACAAATAAAAATTTTGAAATTAAAAAAAAAAAAAAAAAATACATTAGAGGGAAGCGGCTGTGGCTCAATCAGTAGGGCTCCCGTTTACCATATGGGAGGCCCCGGGTTC